>CP119891.1:0-504234 GCA_029542825.1 Malassezia sp. CBS 17886 | reverse complement strand
CCTAACCCTAACCCTAACCCTAACCCTAACCCTAACCCTAACCCTAACCCTAACCCTAACCCTAACCCTAACCCTAACCCTAACCCTAACCCTAACCCTAACCCTAACCCTATCCCTATCCCTAACCCTGATCCTGGCTTTAGGCCTTGCCCTTTGTATTGAACTAATCCATTTTTTTTCTTTCATCTTCGTCCCCTTGATCTCGTCTATTATGCTTTCCTTACCTCACTCCAGTGTACTTGTCGGTCAGGTTGGAAAAAAAGAAAGTATTTCTTTTTTCAATATCGGGTCATTTTGGGCCACTTTTCCCAAACACTATGGCATTAACCATGCGTTTTCCGCTGCCTCTGTCCCTTACTCCTCGCCCCAACCGGAGATTCACTAAATTTTATATTCCCTTTGATATTAGCTTCAAGTGCCTTCTTCATGCCTCCTCTCCTCTGGTTTTAATCTTTTCCCTACGCCAGCTCTGCCCCTGCCTTCCCCTTCAAATCCGCATGTTTTTCAATCCTTTCCTCCCTCTCCTTTTCCATCGATTCTTCAACAGTACCACTGTACCTCGACCTTCCTCGCAGTGTCGCTCCGAAATTGTAAAATACAAATGTGATCGGAATCATCAATGCGGACAAGCCCCCCAGTAAGCTGCATCCTCCTTGGATCGTTAGCTTGTTGAACATTTGGTTTGAAAACAATGGGAATGCCCCTCCAATTAATGCCCGGAGCAGTCCATTACTCGCATACGCTGACGCAAGGTCTAATGTTAGGTTCCCTTTCTTTCTTTCCTTCACTCACACCGCGGAAATACTTCTCCAATATAGCCAAAGAAGCCTTGAAACAATAGGAATGCCGATGCGCAGAACACCCCAAATGCTGCGACACACGACATCCAGTGCACACTGGAAAAGGATGTCTATCCGAACCAAAACATTGACCCCGTGAACAAAAACCCCCCGATGAAGCACGGCTCCATTCGGTTTTCTGGCACCCATTTCCCCGCCATGAAGCGCGGCAACACGCTGTACGTATTGTAGTAACAATAGCACAGAAAAGCAATCCCGATCACCACGTAGCCGCTGACGTACGTGACTCCCATTTCTCCAGTTGAGAATCCGTGTCGTCCAATAAATGTAAGCGGTCCTGCCTCAAAGAAGCAGTACAAAATCCCGTAGAGGTACCCGATGTAAATGTTGATGCAAAGCAGGATTGGTTCCCGGATCATGAGCTCTATCGGCCTGCACAGTGCATCGTACACGAGGCCCTTCACCGATAGCAGCTCATCATTCCGCTCGCCTTCCGTTTTCAATTGTTGGTTTCCCGTGATGCGCCGCAGTGCTCTTGCGCGGCGGCTAAGGATCGTTGCTCCGCTCGTCTCGGGTAGTGCAAAAAATGCAAGAACAAACACGAATGCCGTCGACCAAAACAGTGGCCATATTGCCCAGCGCCAGCCTTTCATTTGAACCGCATACCCAGATATGAGCGGTCCCACAGTCGGCCCTCCACTCGCGCCGAATCCCCAGAATGCCAGCCCGTTCATAAAGCCACCAGACAGTCGCCAAATGTCTCCCATTGTCGCGCCCCCTGTTGCAAGCACAGAGCTTCCCACGAAGCCCGCGATGAATCGGAGTACCAAAAGCCCCGCTGCATTCTTCACCAGCACCGTTGGGATCTGCATTAGGAAAAAGATTCCCAGGCCGACCACATAACCATAACAGCGCCCCATCCACGAGATTTCAGACAATGGCGACAATACACATGGTCCCAGCCCATATCCCCATACAAACAGGGACAGAGACAAAAGTGCCACTGTTTGGGACACATGGAATTCTGCCATGAGGTTGGGAATGGCTGGACTATTGTTAGCCGTTGTCAACACATGCTGCACACGTAATGATGCTGCTCCCCATATACACGAACATAGTCATCACGTAGAGAAGCATGGTGATCCACATCTTGTACCAAAACGGCCAGTTGTACGGGTTCTCTGGGTCGTCCTCGTCGTCCCAGTCGACAACCACGTCCTTTCCACCGGACAAGTACTTCTCCGGTATGACATAGTCCGGCTGCTCCGCTTTCTGCCGAAAGAAGCGTCCCCGCGACACAATGTACGAAAGGTCCGCAAACGCACTGTTGTCGAACAGAATTGTCATTGTTGCTCAGCAGGCTGTACGGTTGGGGTCCAGAGACCTGCTGCTCGCCGAGCCTATATAACAGGCGGAGGTTACCGCACCCCTGTCGTCTTTCAGTTAATTTAACATCGCTCATCCCCGCACGGAAATAATAATGCCCCCCGCGCATCCGCGCATTCGCTCCGCTGCGCCTACGCACATAGTGACACATCGTTGGGTAGCACCGCGTTTAGATAAAGGAGTCCGTGACACGCTTCCATGGAACTCCGAGGCAGATGGATAACCCTAACCCTATTTATAGGACTTTTGCGTGCTAATCGGGGTTTATGCGACTCGTGTTCGCGCACACTGAGCATACCTGCATAACCTCCCGAGATCATACGCCCACGTCCTGCTGATGTATCCTAATTGGGGCCTATCAGGAGATACACGTTTTACAAACCACGCCGACTTACCGTAGTAATCGCGTCATCGCTGTTCCCCAAAGGGAGATGACAGGCGCATTCGCAGTGGGGACAGGAGAGGCAAGCGAGACGCTCGGAGAGCTATTTGTGCGGCACGTGCGCATCGAGGCCGAGTGCATTTCCAGCGGACGTTTCAGCAATGTGAGTCAACCAGTCGCGTGCGGAGACGTGAAGGGCACCAAGCTTCGCTCGTGGCTCTCTATGGATCGTGCGTGGGAGATTTGTCAGGCGTGGGGATGCCCAGCAGCGGATGGCGGGCTATCTGATTCATAGTAGAGTAGGTGTACAAAAGCGAAGCAGCGCGGCATTCGAGCATGATGGAAGAAAATTTGTTGCAGCGTGGAAGCCATTGGCGTGTCGCGTTATGAACGGACATGCACGTCGTCTGGCGCGGCGCGCTGTCCGTGCCCCTGTGTTAGCTCAGCTGAGCATTGACACAGGGTAGAGCTTCGGGACGCCTTCGTCCGACGTCATTTATGAACCCGCGCGTTCCACCGTGTCGACGGGTTGCCAGGCATGCACACAGAGAGTGACGTCGCACTTGAGATAACTGCCATTCAACGGCGCATGCGGACGCGCATGGCCTGATTCATTTCACTTTGATCCCTACGGTCATCATATGTACGGTGGCATACGGGCGGCCTTTAGACATCCACGGCACTGCCACTCCTAGAAGCTACTCTTCACATTTCCCCAAAAGGATGTCGAGGGTGTCTCGGAGCCCAGGTCCGTTTCAACATCGTTGTGGTCAAGATCGATGCGCTTGCCGCTGTCGAGGTCGATCTCGTCCGTGCGCCAGAAGTGCGTGCGCTGAAAGACCTTGAACACGATGTAAATAAGCGGGAAGATCGGGAGGAGAATGTATGCATCAACAAAGTCCCCCGCCACGAACGGCGAAAGCGTCGTCCACCCCTGGACCAAGGCAAGGAAGATATTCGCAAAGAGACCAAAGTACGCGTTGTAGGGGTACCACAGAGCCTTGTACGGCAGCTCGTCGACGCTGCGGCCCTGTCGATGCATGGCCTGCCGGAAGCGAATGTGCATGAACGAAATACTCCCCCACACGAGGAACGTCGACACGCCACTTAAATTGACAATGTAGTGGTATGCCTGCGCAGCGCCGGTCGAGTTGTTCATCTGGGAGATGGCACCGATAGCGTTCGTTAGCAGAATCGCGAACACAGGCACGCCGTGCTTTGTCGTCCAACCGAAAATTGCGGGAGCCTTGCGGCTTTTGGCCATATACAGCAAAGTACGCGATCCAATGTAGATGGAGCTGTTCACCGCGGACAGACACGTAATAAAGATGAACGCGTTGATAAGATGCACGCCGCCATGCCAGCCCGCATCCTGAATGGCGACCGTCATCGGGCTCTGCAGCGCCTTTCCGCTGCCGCTCGTGAGTTCGTCCGTATTTGCAGGACATGTAAGGCCAAAGAAGATGGCCGAGCCCATGTAAATGAAGATGATGCGCCACAGCGTCTGGCGAATCGCCTGCGGCACCGCGACGCCGGGATTCCGCGTTTCCGTGGCGGCGACGGCAACGCTCTCAACACCCGCGTAAAACGTGGAGCAGAACACGAACACTGTTGCGACGCCGCGGAAGCCATTCCCATTGAACGCCCCGGGGTTGTGCCAGTAATGTGCGCCCAGCGCACTTTCCTGGCCCGCGATGCCCCCGGCGATATAAACAATGGAAAAGACGAAAAATGCCGAGAGACCCAGAAGCTTGACGACTGCAAGCCAAAACTCCGCCTCCCCGAACGCTTCCACACCAAGCATCTGGAACCCAAAAAAGAAGAACCAGAAGATGAGGAAGTAGCCCCAGAGTGGCACCTTGTCGCTCCAAAACACGAGGATGCTTGAGATGACGTTGTATTCGTTCGCCAATACAAACGCCCAGATCACAAAGTAGTTCCAGCCAACGGCGGCGGAGAACGCCGGGTCGACGAGGCGTTCAGCAAGGGAGATAAACGAGCCTCCTCCGGAATATAGCGTCGTGAGTTCACCGAGCGATTGCATGATGCTGAAGGCGATGATGCCAATTATACCAAACCCGATAATGAGCGAAGCTGGGCCTCCCTGCGTGAGTGCCCCCCCGGCACCCACCAGCAGACCAGGACCAATGATCCCGGCGAGGGCGATCATGGACAGATGGCGATTTTTCAAACCGCGCTTGACTCCGCTGTCCGGGTCCATGCCGGTATCTAACGTTTCCGTTGTATGGTCTTTTTCGTCGTGTTCCACTAGCATGGTCTTGGATTCCTGGGCCCACGGCGACGGTGGTAGTTTAAGCAGCTTCCGCGGGGCGCTTTCCGGCGACAGCCCACGCGTGAAGCACGCGTTTTCTGTTCGCGTGGCGTGCTTCGCCATAGGATTGGGATATACGCGATGGGGTTCGGCGCCCGATCCGCAGGCATCGGGGTCCCCGCAAACGGATCTGCGTGGGCGCCTGGAACGAGCGCCGTGTGCGACATGCGTTCCTAGAGCACCACCAGCGATGGCGCGCGATGACCGAAGACCCCACGATATATCCCCAGAGGGTGTCTGTGGGCGTGATAGGAACAGCATACCCTAATGCACACCTTCCAGTCGAGCTCTCCGACCGTCCCGCCATCTCTCCGTTGAACGCACAGTTCTCGTTTCCGTTGGACCCACAAAAACACCCATGAAAGATGCGCAAGGTCGGCAGAAGCATCGAGATGCAGGCGGTACTCATCCTTCTGTGGCTAAATACACATCCATACAATCTGAGACACGCCGCTTCGGTCAACATACAACACCGTGGAAACGCGGCATCCTCCGTCCACTATGGCAGCCGGCTAGGGACGTTTCGTGCAAAGCGCCTGCGGTGCATCTCTGCTACGGGAACAAAGAATTTCGCACTGGCGCACGTGTGAGGATTTGAGAGCAATCTTGCCAAAGTCCCCGGGGTCCGCCGTGCAAGCCGCGTTTTTTTATCAGGCACACTGCTGCCCCCCTCCGTCACGACACGTCCTCATAGCAAACGTGTGCCGGGGGTCGACACGGGCATACGACGCGGAGGCTACGACTGACCCTCCGGGGGGTTACCCCCGTCCGCTCTCCACGCCGCCAGGCCATGGCCAGGGACCCCTTTTGCTCGTCCTCATTGACCCCCGGGGGTCACTACCGTCGTTGTGCATCACAAGACGTTGTCGCGTGACTGTGCACGCAACGCGGAGACATAACGTACTCTAGGAACGACATGCGCGGGCGTTCTTCCATTGGGCGACGTGCCGGGCGTAACCGGCGGTACGGCCTTGCATGAAATTTGCGGTTTAATCCGGAAAAAAATTTGTGGCAACGCGACATTGGTAAGAGGAGTGCTGCATACACCAACATGTACGCCTGCAACCATGGAGGAGGAAGCGCGAGGCGGGATTTTAGGCGGGACTGTGGACAACGCAGTGGTGCGGCCGGAGGCCGAGAGTGATAAGGAGTCGGGTGGCGTTGCACCTGCGAACGAGATCTCACCGCACGACCCGTCGATTCCTGACGGTGGCTTCCTCGCGTGGCTCCAGGTCGCGGGGTCGTTCACATTCTTCTTCAATGCGTGGGGTCTCGCGAACTCGTTCGGGACGTTCCAGACGTACTACATATCTCGATACCCCGACCAAAGCGCGTCAAATATATCATTAATCGGATCGATCCAGTGTTTTCTGCTCTTCCTGACCGGCGCACTGACCGGCCCGTTATTCGACATGGGGTATTTCTACTACCTAGAGACGGTGGGCGCCTTCCTGGTCGTGTTCGGCATGATGATGACGAGCCTAACGAATTCATACTGGCAGGTCATGCTTTCGCAGGGCCTATGCGTCGGCATTGGTTCGGGGTGTCTGTTTCTGTCGGGCGTCGGTATCGCAGCAACATACTTCAGCTCGAAGCGCGCGCTTGCGCTGGGTATTTCCGCGGGCGGGAGCAGCATTGGAGCAGTGGTGTATTCGATTGTGTTTCACCGTCTGGAGCCGCGCATTGGGTTTCGATACGCAACAGTGGTGATTGGGTTTATTTCTCTCGGCACGCTTTCCTTTGCGCTCGCGGTGCTCCGCCCGCGCCTCGGGCCATCGCCGAAGCGTTCCCTGTTCGCATTCAGGGCGCTGCGAGAGCCGCCGTACGGGCTCTTCTGCGTGGGCGTCTTCCTGGGCTTCGTCGGCCTGTACGTCCCGTTCTTCTATATATCGTCGTACGCGATGAAGAAAGTGCACATGGGCAAGTCGCTTTCTTTCTACCTGGTCACCATCTTGAATGCAGGCAGCTTTGGTGGTCGCATCCTACCCAACTTTGTTGCGGACAAGACGGGGACGCTGAACGTCATGGTCCCGTCGACGATCATCTGCGCCATTCTTTCTTTTGCATGGCTTGGCATTTTTAACAACGCGGGGCTGATTGTTTTCTCCGTGCTGTACGGGTTTGTTTCGGGCACCTTCGTGTCGCTCCCGCCCGCGGTTGTCGCAGCCCTGACACACAACCTGCACCATGTGGGCTCGCGCATCGGCACCATGTTCACATTCTGCGCGTTCGGCGTGCTGATGGGCACACCGGTCGCGGGGGTCCTCGTTGATCTGAAAAACGCGAGCTTCTGGAAAGCGGAGCTTTTTGGCGCGATGTTTCTACTGGGTTCGGGGATTTTTATGTTTTTGGCACGCCAGGCCAAGGTTGGGTTATCGCTGGGGGGAAAGGCGTGATGGAGAGAGGAGGCGGTCAAGGGAACAGAGGGGCCGCGCCACTCGCCCTTGTGCGAGAGAGCAAGCATCCGCACTACGCGCCTCGCACATGGCGCTATGCCGCTAGGAGTGCCGTTTCTTCTAGGCGACGAGCGCGCCGCCCTCTTCGTTCATGTCGATCTAAATATAAGCCGTCGTCGATGGCCCTCGCGGCTCGGTGCCGTGAAGTCGCTCTCTACTTGGGGCGTGAGTAGATGCACAAGCACACATGTGCACACACGTGTTTCCTCTTCAACGTCTGTGCCATGTATGCGGTCCTGGTTCTCCCTCCGCATGATTGGCACCCTGTAACCAGCCACGCAGCGCCACGCGTGACTCCGCTGGACATATGGACAAAGTGCAGAAAGGTGCCTGCTGCACGTCAATGCACCTGCGTTGGATAACGTAAGCCCACTAGGTCACAACCCACCGCCACTTCCAGGCGCACGTTGGGCACGGGGCACGGGGCACAGGGCACGGGTTGGGAGGTATATAAAATAGGTCCGTGATTGCCACAAGAGCCCCCCATCATGACACCGCCAGTCTCCTCCCACTTGTCGTCTGCGCAGCCCACTTCGGTGTGGTCGCAGGGGTCGCTCAAGCAGCATCTTGCGACGCAGCAGTCGCGCAGCACGGCGCTCGCTGCCTCGAAGGTGGAGCCGTATCACCAGCATGTGCCTATTGCTCCTGGCAAGGAGCCCGTCGAGGACTACGAAGGGAAGTATGTGTTTGCGGACATCAAGGAGTCGCATACGAGCCGCGCGATGACCAGCCGTTACTACAAGGATATGATGGACGCGGCCGTGTCGGATGTGGTGATCATTGGCGCGGGCAGCGCCGGGCTCACATGCGCCTACACGCTGGCGAAGCGTCGCCCGGACCTGCGTGTGACGGTCCTGGAGGCGAGCGTGGCGCCCGGCGGCGGCGCATGGCTCGGCGGCCAGCTGCAGTCGGCGATGGTCATTCGCAAGCCGGCGCATACGCTGCTGGAGGAGCTCGGTGTGCCGTTCGACGACGAGGGCGCGTATGTGGTGGTGAAGCACGCCGCGCTGTTCACGTCAACGATCATGTCGCAGCTGCTGCAGCTGCCGAATGTGAAGCTCTTCAACGCGACCTGCTGCGAAGACCTAATCGTGAAGAAAGACGGGCAGGGCAAGCAGCGAGTGAACGGCGTGGTGACGAACTACACGCTCGTGAGCATGGCGCATGGCCTGCAGAGCTGCATGGACCCGCAGACGATCACTGCCCCAGTCGTGTGCTCGTTTGCCGGGCACGACGGCCCCTTCGGCGCATTCACCGTGAAGCGCCTCGAGAGTGCGGGACTCGTGAAATTGGGCGACATGCACCCCATGGACATGAACCACTCCGAGGGCCTCATTGTGAACAACACGCGCGAGATCTTTCCCGGTGCCGTTGTCGGCGGCATGGAACTCAGCGAGCTCGACGGCCACCCGCGCATGGGTGCCTCGTTCGGTGGCATGCTGGGCAGTGGAATTAAGGCCGCGCTGGAGGCTGTCAAGGTGTACGAGGGACTCGAGATTGTGGACGGGGAGGTCGTGGGCGAGAAGGTGTAGCTTTGATGCAGGGGTTGTTCTCGCAGTAGGGGGGATCGACGATTATAGAGATGATGGGCCTGGTTCCTTTAGCTGTGTGTGTCACGGGTGCGCAGGGAAGGGCACGAGCGGCTGCGGTCCGCTGGGGGGGAATTCGGTGGCGTGGCGCACCGAAGGAGGCTTTTCCGTGTCCGTGGCGTGTGGCCGTCCGTATTCGTTTCCCTCGCCTTCCGCTTCACTCGCCTGTCCCCTCGTCTGTCTACGCGCCTGTTCACGCGCGTGTCCTTGTCCCTCGTTCCACCGCTCTTTCGTTTCCTCTCCCGACCGCTCTCCCCGGACCTCTCCCCGCCCCCCTCCCCGCCCCTCTCCCCGTCCCTCTGCCCTGTACCTCTCGCGTGCGTTCCCCGCAGCCCCACTGACGGGACAGTGGCAATTGCAACATGCAGTCGAGTCACACGAACATGCAGGCCCATGTCGAGTACCCTGGTGCGCAAATTGCCGTAAGAGTCACTGCCACTCATCATGCAGGGGCGCATTATGCATCCTGCATCAGGGTCGGCCTCTTATTGTGCCAATCGGCGCATTTTGCATTTATTATTGTGTCCAAGCGCACATCCGCTCGTCGTCCATGCATGTTGGTGCGCACGTGCGAAGGAGGGCTGTGGGGGACGGGAGTAGGACCCTCAGGGTGGCGGGACGGGAGTCGGACGGCTGTACGGATGAGTGGCGGGTCGAACACGAGGCGAACACGGCAGGCCCAATATAAATGAACCGTGTGCGCACGGCGCTGGGTAGACACCCCTTGTTTGCCATGAGCACTAACAAGATCACCTTTCTTCTCAACTGGCACGCCACGCCGTACCACGCGCCGATCTACCTCGCACAGGCGAAAGGATACTTTGCGGACGAGGGCGTCCAGGTTGCGCTGCTGGAGCCGAACGACCCGTCGGATGTGACGGAAATCATCGGCTCTGGCAAGGTCGACATGGGCACAAAGGCAATGATCCATACGATTGCCGGCGACGCACGCGGATTCCCTATCGAGTCCATCGGCACGCTCCTTGACGAGCCGTTCACGGGCGTCGTGTACCTTGCCGGTTCGGGCGTCACCGCGGACATGCGCAGCCTGCGCGGGAAGCGCATCGGATATGTCGGCGAGTTCGGCAAGATCCAGATCGACGAGCTCACGACGCACTACGGCATGCAGCCGGGCGACTACGAGGCTGTGCGCGTGGGCATGAACGTGAGCGACGCGATCAAGCGCGGGGACATTGACGCGGGCATCGGCCTTGAGAACGTGCAGATGGTCGAGCTCGAGGAGTGGTGCCGCGAGCAGGGGCGCCCGACGTCCGACGTCAAGATGATGCGGATCGACGAGCTGGCGGAGCTTGGCTGCTGCTGCTTCTGCTCGATCCTGTACATCGCGAACAAGCCGTTTCTTGCGCGGGAGCCTGCGAAGGCTGCCGCGTTCATGCGTGCGGTGAAGCGCGCAACAGAATATGTGTTCGCCGAGCCCGCCAAGTCGTGGGCAGAGTACAAGCTGTACAAGAAGTCGATGAACACGCCCGTGAATGAAAAGATCGTATGTTTCGCAGCCGCCCGCCCTGACCGCAGTTTGAGCGCTCCTATGTGTATTTGAGCAAGGATTGTGCCAACGTGCCGCGCGACTGGAACAAGGTGGTGAACTACTGCAAGCGCCTCGGCGTCGTGAAGCCAGACTTTGAGCCGAACATGACGAACAAGTTCATCTCTTGGGACATTGAGCCCGAGGTCGCCGACCCCGCGGGGAAGCAGGTCGAGATTGCACAGCACCAGCAGAATGTCGCTGCGAACGGTGGTGTGCTGCGGGAGGGCCGTGTCGGTGTCGCGTCCGCTGCGTAGGCCGGGGGCACGGAGTTGGGCGGCACCGCCGCCTGCCGCAAGCGTGGCGGTAGGGCGGTGTCACCGGGCACTGCAGTGGCGTGCGGCCGCTGCTGATCTGTTTCTGATCCTGCACCCATGATGGGCACTCGTAGTTTATACACGCGCGTCTTACGGGTTCCCTAGTGAGTCCGCACGTCTGTGTCTTGGTTTTTCCACGGCCCGTCGGTACATTTGTCCTCACGCGGAGGACGGCGCGCGCGCAGTGCGCGCACGGCAATGCCCTGTTGGTCCGCGGTGGTCTTCTTGTCGAGCCACGCAACCATCCCTGCCGCCGTCTCGTACTCTTCTACGAAGATGTGGTCTTTGATGGACACGGGCACGCCGTGCAGGGGCCCAATGGTTGTACCGTGCTCCCGGACGCGCGCGTCGAGGCGGTCGGCTGTCGCCAGCGCGCTCGGCATCATGAAATCGGTGAGGCAGTTTACCAGCTGGCGTACGACCGCGGCGCGGTACAGAGACGCCTCGGTGGTTTCGCGCGCAGAGAAAGCGCCGGTGGCGAGCTGCTCAGCGAGCTCGTCGAAGCTCAGGTCAGTAATCTGCCGCTTGCGCTCGCTGAGTTGTGCGGCGCAGAATGCAGTCGCGTTCGGCAAATCATCCTCTGATGGCACCGGCGAAAGATACCACTTGGCATCGTCAAGACGTTTTTGCGGCGCGTGGCAAGTGTTTAGAAAGTGCTCTCCGAAGAATGGCTCGGGGCTCAGAAAACATGCCGGCCCCACATCCCCGCTTGCAGCCTCAAGTGGTCCGTGCGCAACAGGCAAGCTGCGCAGCGTGTCACGTGGCGTCGCCGCGACATGGGACCTGTAGGAAAAGACGCCGCGCGACTAGATGATGCCGTGGGCCACGACGGCTGCCCAGGTGCGGGCCGTTTTTTTCCATGCGAGGCATGGCTAGTGTGCGAAGCGGATGGGCAAGCGCCGCGCAGACGGGACTCGGAGCGGTGTGCTGCACGTGATGCTTCGACTAGGAGCGGCGCCGTGATCGTGACACGAACGAGAACCGTCGATGCAGATTCGCGCGCCAGTTCGTTCAGAGTCCGATACCCTCTGTGGTAGATGCGAAAGGTAAGCTCTGGCGGTACAGCGCCGCGCTGCGATGGTAATCTCGGGGGCGATCTGCCCCCCTCGGAACCCAGCCAGGGGGGAAAGGGGCGGATGGACGCAGGGGAGAGGAGGAGGTGATGGATGGACGCAGGGTGATGCTGCCAACATCTTCTCCACGGCGCTATCCACACTCCCCCTATGCCCCACCTCCGCGCCTCCCTTACTTCAACCCTCCCGTGCTCCAATCCCTTTCCCCCTTTTCCCCCTCCTTCCACTCCCCACCCCCATCCCATTTTTGTGCACGCGTCTCAGAGCCATGATACCTTATCGTGCAACGTTGCGCGCAGTATCCTCCTACGGATTGTGCGCACGGCAGGGTCATCACGTGGGCACGCCAGGAACCCCGCACCCGATGTGACAAGCACCCCCTTGGCAAGGGGGATCAACTAATGGCAGCCCAGGCACGTGCGCTGCGATTGGCCGACATGCAGGGCAAAGTTTGAAAGGGAGATTCAGTGGGCCTATGACATGCAACCATATTCTTTCATGGTGCCGGGTAGTTGATACCAAACGCATGCCATTGCTCTTCGTCAAGGGAGATACGTGATTCTGACGCTATGAATTTGCCTGCGGGCCAAGCTTTGATGTCGTCTTATCACAGAACGGGGGAATGGCGTCCCGCGCAGATTCGCACGCGGCGCCTATAAGGGGGGTGTGATATCGGAGGTGTACGTGAGGACGTTCTCGGGGGCCTGCATGAGTGACGAGAGGCCTGATTACGACAGTGCGAGCCTCGAAATGTCCAGCCCCGCGGCCAGCGAGCGGGCGGGTACGCACGGCGGCAAACGCCCCGAAGCAGGCGAGCCGGGAGGCCTGGAGATCGCACAGGCCGAGCAACACGTCCGCGATGTCGTGGAGGATCGCCTGGAGGATCCGAACCTGGACACGCACGTGGTCGACAAGGCGGAAGAAGCGCTGGAGAGCGGCGATGTCAAACAGGAGATTACGCTTGGGCACCTCATCGAAGAGGACTCGCCGTACATGGAAGTGCGCGCGGCCGTGAGCAACGTGGACGACGTGGCGATGCCCGTGAACACGTTCCGTGCGTGGTTCCTGGGCCTGATCACGACGGTCGTGGTGCCCGGTGTGAATCAGCTGCTGGCCCTGCGTTTCCCCTCGACGACGATCACCGGGTACGTGGTGATTGTGCTGGCATATCCTCTGGGGCAGGCGCTCGCGTGGATCCTCCCGCGCTGGACGTGGAAGACGCGCTTTGGCAACTTTACGCTGAACCCGGGGCCCTTTAATGTGAAGGAACACGCCCTCATTTCGATCATGGGCCTCATGTCATACCAGTCGGCGTACGCCGCGGGTATTCTCGCGGTGCAGCGCATGTCGTACGGACAAAGCCCAAGCTTTGGCTACGGCGTACTGCTGATCCTCAGCACACAGCTGCTCGGCCTGTCTTTCGCGACCCTTATGCGGCGCATCCTCGTGTGGCCCGCAATGATGATCTGGCCGTCGAACCTGCCGAAGGCGACGCTGCTGAACTCGCTCCACGGTCTGGGCACCATTGAAGGCAGCGAGGAGCGCAGGGGCTGGTCGCGCGTCAAATTCTTCTGGGTCGTGTTCGCCCTTCTCTTCTGCTACCAGTTTCTTCCCGGCTACCTCTTCTCGCTGCTGAGCGCAGGCAACTGGTTCTGTCTCATTGCGCCGAACAACGTACCGCTGAACCAGGTCCTCGGGACGCAGAGCGGGATCAGTCTGCTACCATTCACGTTCGACTGGAACGTGATCTCGGTATATGTGTCCCCACTCGCCACGCCTTGGTGGTCGCAGGTGAACCTGCTCGGGGGATTCATCCTGTTTTTTGTGGTCGTGACGCCGGCCATGTACTACACGAACGTGTGGAATGCAAAGCATCTGCCGATGTTCAGTTCCACCACGTTCGACCGCTTCGGCGAGAAGTACGATGTGTCGCGGGTCGTGGACTATGTCGACGGGATGCCCGTCTTCAACGCCGACAAGTACAACGAGTATTCGCTGCAGTACCTGCCGACGGCGCTCACGGTGAGCTACTTTCTCTCGTTTGCGTCGGTCATTGCGGTGCTCGTACACGTCGGCCTCTTTTATGGGCCCACGATCTGGCGCCAGCTGCGCGCGTCACCGAGCGACACTGCGGATGTGCACATGCGGCTTATGGCCAAGTACAAGGAGACGCCCTTTTACTGGTACGCGGCGCTATTCCTCGCGTCGTTTGGGATGGGCCTTGGTGCGCTTTATGGCTGGGCGACGGGCCTGCCGTGGTGGGCGTTCGTTATTGCCATCCTCATTGGCGTCGTGTTCCTGGTGCCGACTGGCGTTGTGACGGCGATGACGAACCAGGAGGTCGGGCTGAACATGATCTCTGAGCTGATCGTCGGCTACATGCTGCCTGGGCGCCCGATCGCTATGATGATCTTCAAGACGACTATGTACATGGTCACGGCCCAGGCGGTGCAGTTCGTCCAGGACCAGAAACTGGCGCACTACATGAAGCTGCCGCCGCGGACTGTTTTTGTTGCGCAGGTGTTCGCGACGGCCGTCGGCGGCGTCGCACAGCTCGCAGTGCAGACGTGGGCATTTTCGAACATCCCGGGCATCTGCGAAAAGGACCAGCCGCAAAAGTTCAACTGCGCACCGTACACCGTGTTCGGCACCGCCAGCATCGTGTGGGGACTGATCGGGCCGATGCGCATGTTCTCGCGCGGACGATCGTACAACGCACTGATGTATGGGTTCCTCGTCGGTGCGCTCGTGCCGATCCCGCTCTGGCTCCTCGCGCGCCGCTTTCCGCGTGCGGGTTTCCACATGATCAATTTCCCTGTCATCTTCACGGGCACCGGCAACATCCCCCCGGGAACAGGCGTCAACTTCCTCGCCCCGATTGAGATTGGGTTTATCTCGCAGTTTGTGTGGCGCCGGTATCGCCCGCGGCTCTGGGCCAAGTTCAACTACATTCTCTCCGCCGCGCTCGACGGCGCGTCGGCCATCGCTACGGTGGTGATCTTCTTTGCACTCCAGTTCCCGAGCGGCGGCAGCTCCCAATTTTACGAAAGCGGCTGGTGGGGCAATGTCGCATGGACGAAGACGGCGGACGCGAATGCATTACCCTACCTTGCGACGCCGCCCAGCGGGTTCGCCGGCACACCAATCCAGGTTGGGCAGCCCGCGTAGGGGGGTAGTAATGCGGGCAGATGGGCGCACACTGTGCCTTGTCTGTGAGGGTCACTGCCAGGAACCCCTTTGAAACGCACTCCTTGCCCTATGCACTTTTTCCTTATGCTGCGCCGCGTGCCCATAATTCTGTCGCCCTCGTAATCGGCGCGCGTGTATTCTCCAATGCAATGTTGACATGTCTTTCCCCATAGTGCGCCACCGCCGCGCTCTATGGCAAACACGGGGGGTGCATATGGGAACGCGGCGCCTGTCCACGTGTCTCCTCGCTGTGTCGATTCCACCCCCTTTGACCTGCCCCTTCGATTCCCCCTTTGGTCCCCCCCCCGATCCCCCCCCGCCCTTTGGTACCCCCCCCCTCCCCTTGGGTCGCGCCCCCCTGGGGACTCCCCCCATGTGCCCGATGCGTCTTTTCTTGCGCATGCGTCTATCGCGTGCATGACTCTTGCGGCATCCGTCGAAAGCAGCTGACTAAACCACGCGGCGCGCTGGGCGATCTCCCCCCCACTCAGGGACGCGCGTTGATCAGCACATTCGCCACTTCGCTGCGCCGACGGACGATGGATCATGGCGGAGCCTGATACTGCGTTGCAGTTGTTTTTCACAGTTGGGTTTGTGCCTCATCTTGAGCCACTGCCGCAGCTGAAATACGTGCATGTGCCAATAGCCGAGGATGCCGAGAGCGACTCGGACGACGAGCTGTACGTCGGGCAGGGCGTGAGGCTGGAGCCGCGCCTGTCCTCGTACGCATGTGCGCCGCTTGCATCCGCGATGAGTCTCGCGACGGCGAGCGATGTGCAGGAAGCCGCGACGGTGTGGGCGCAACTACTTGTCCTGCTGGACACCGCGGACGCCAGCCCACACTTTGCGCATCTGCGCCACTTTTTTGACGCACGTCTGAACGACGAGTCCGAGCCGCCGCCGGTGGGTGAGCCGGCGGTGGAGGATCTTGAAGGCAGTGTTGCGAGTGCGTCTCTCGCGACGAGCGGCGGGGGCGGCCTGGGGGGCGCGGGCGATGGAACCGCGCCCGAGAACGCCGGCGTGGAGCGGCGGGGCTCCTTCATGAGTGCGTCCCGCATTGCTAGGCGTCCGCAGTGGATGCGGCGCCCGTCGCTCCCGGCCACGGTCACAGGGCGCGTGCAGAGTGAGCATGTGCCGCCGGTGCCCTCCATCCCACGCTCGTTGCTCGGATCCCTGCGCCGCAGCTCGCGCAGGGTGAAGACGGGGCCAGAGTGTCTGGCGACAGATGCGTATGAGCTCTGGTTGCAGGAGGGCCGAGACAGGGACGGGGACGGGGGTCTGGCCGCGCGCGACGGCGGAGCGGGCGGCGGGGAGCGAAGCGACACGTCTCCGCGCTGCATCCGCTTCCCCGTGCGTCTGGACCTGCACGCGGTGAGCCTCGCGGCTGCGCCGCACCACTGGGAACGGCGGCGCCCCGGGGAGAGCGCAGGCGCAGTGCCGGTCCCCGAGCCGGCGCACATGCGTCGAGCAAGCATGGTGGCGAGCGAAGACGCGTGCGGGACGACTTCGAGCCCGCGCTCCTCTTTCATGCACCGCATGCTCCGACGCAGCGCACGACGCGGCGGAGGCTCTGCGGCCGGTCCATCCGTGCACGCGTACGACCCGGCGAATGCGGATGCGGTGGACTCGGACGACGAGGATGCGCCCGCGACGCAGGGGGACAGCGACCGAGGCGAGGACCGGGCGGCACCGTCGACGAGCAGCGGACTGCACCGGTCGGACGTGGCCGGCGTGGCCGCGCATCCCGAGCTGGGACGCGTCGACGAGGAGGCGCCCGGCAGGCGCCGGCCCCCGGACGACCTGCTCCCGCTCCTGCGGCGTGCCGCGGCGTTCACGGGCGGCGCGCAGCGTGCGTGGGGTGCAGAGGACCCTCTGTCAACGGTGCTGGCACGCGCACTCGCCCTGGCGTTTGGATGGGAGGGCGTGATGCACCTGTGCTACGGCGCGGGGAGTTCGTGTGCGCAGCAGAACACATACTCCGCGCTCGGGCGCGCCGCGGACCTGGACTCGCAGCGGAGGCGGCGGTACGATGCGGTGCTCTCGTGGCGTACGCATGTGCAGCCGTACGATGGCGACGACGGAGCGCAGGAGATGCCGGAGGCGGACGACGATGCCGCCTCGCTACCGACGCGGCGCTCGTCCGGGAGCGACGACCAAGGCGAGGAGGCGCCCGCGGCCCGGCGCCCGCTCGCGCACCACACGCGCATGCGGTCATGGCACGACTGGGAGCAGCTGTTCACGAGCATGCTCGGGTGGATCTCCGAGTACGAGACAGCACGCATCCAGTATGGCCTCGCGCACGAGGAGGGGTTCGCTTGCGTGCATGCGGATGGCGGCACGGGCGCGCGGACGGCCACGTCTCCGGCGGCGTCGCCGTCGGTCGTCGCAGACGCGGTAGACGCGCGGCACGGATTTTATCGCCATGTCGGTGTGCCGCCGGCGCTCCGCGCGGAGGACGGCACGGAGCATCACGACTACCGCTGGGCGCGCGAGCGGCTGCTGAGCAGCCATGTCGTCACGCCGGCAGGTGCGTTGCGGCGGCGTTCGTGTGCTCACCGCAGTCATCTCGACCGCCGCGCTGCAGTTCGTGTTCCACCAGCTTGCGACGTCGCGCTGGGTATATGAGAGCGCATGGGAGCTCCAGTATCTCGACGACTGCGTCTTCCAGTCCTCCGTTGTCCGCGAGCGTTTCCCGCCGCCTGGCGAGCAGATGGTTACCACAAAGCCGGCTTACCGCCCTGCGCCGCACGAGCCCGACCGCAGCAAGCCGTGCCCGTATCCCGACACAAGTGGTGCCTGGGATGGGGAGGCCTGGCGCACGTGGCTCAGCGCCGTGCAGGAAGGCGATGTGATTGTTCCTGCCGTGTCTGCGCAGGCTTGGTGGACGCTTATTGCCGTGCTCAACGGCGCCGACCGGTCCGGCCGCTGGTACAATTTGCGGCTCAAGAGCTCGGACGAAACTTTTGCGGACATTGACAATTCCGCTGTATATATGTAGCGGGGAAAAGGGGCGGTTAGGCAGGGGGGAAGAGTCGCAAAAGGGGAGGGGCCGGGGTTGCGTAAGAGGAGAGGACCAAGATCGATGGCGAATACACCAAGGACGGCAACGCTACAGTACAGGCGGCCGCGCGGAATCACCAGTTGAAATGAGTCGCGATCGGAGCAAGATGTCGTCCGGCGGCTACGTGCACGCAATGCCGGCGCCACGGGCTCTCCCACAGTGTCTGCGGCCAGGGTCCGGACAACACTATCATTGTACTCGTCCCCCACGTGCCCATAGCCCGAAACTGATGTACGTGATCCCCACATCCCCACAGCTGTCCCCTGCGGCGCACTGGCATTTCTGCTGCCATACGCGCACTTTCCAGTCCCTGTCTTCACACCTTCACGGGCTCCACATCGCGCTGGTTTAGGATGGACAAATACAGCGTCCAGAAAACCCCGCAGGATGCGCTAAATGGGACCCGCAGTCTGAAATCAGTCCAGCACATGTCGCGCAACGAACCGCAGGGGGACGACGCAAAAGTTGACCAGCTGCAGGAATGGCCAGATTTTCCAGTTGGCAAAGACCGCGGGAAAGTACACCTGTGTGTGAGAGGCGCCGCGGCAAGGAAGGGGGCGTCGAGATGGCAACGCACGCCACAGAACAAGCGACGGGGGCATGGCGGTACGGAACAGAGTAGGGAGAAAGAGGGCGCAGCATAACGGGGAAAAGGGACCAGAGGCGGGGCGGAAAGCACACGGATGGTAGCGCCGTCTCTCCCCGCCACACCCACACACATACATCGGCAAACTTCTCGCGCAGAGAGGCGAGCGTGCGGCGCCCCTCCATGAATCCCATCGACCCGACAAAGAGCGCGAGTCCAAACGGCGCACTGTGGTCAGCACACTGCGCTTCCCCTCCCTACGCACAATACGAGCTGGTCCACTGCGACGCGCCGCAGAAGGGCACCAAATACCACACGCCCCGACAGCGAACGGAGGGGGAAACGGTGCTCAATGAAGTGGTTCCACTCCGCGAGAATAGGCGCCATGCCGACGCCGAACGCGAGGAACCGCGCGGATCGGTGCGGGTCCCATCCCGGCGCGTTCTCGGCAGTCTGGTGCTCCTCCGTGCGCCGCTCGAGGTTTTGTGCAAGCGCGTCCCCAACCACGGACAGCACGCCGTTCGTCACCGCAAGCGTTGCCCATGGCCGCGCCTCGAACGAGCGCTGGTACAGTCGTCCAAATGCACGCATGCAGAGGACGAGTGGGCCGCCAGCAAGTGGAGGCAGGGGCACCGGAAGCGCGGGAAATGGGCGCATTTTCAACACTGGCCACGGATCGGGGGCGCGGAACAGGACGTGGGGGCTCTGCGCAGTTCACCGGCACTCGACGGCGCGCACGGACGGGCCACGATGCATTGGCTCATGAAGGCAGAGCCTCACACACGCATTGTGCGAGGCGTTGATGTCGCGTTCTCCGTGGACCACTTTGAGAAGGCTCGTGTGTCCCCCTGGGACGGCGTGCGGAACTACCAGGCGCGGAACTTTATGCGAGACGAGATGAAAGAGGGCAACTGCGTCCTCTTCTACCACAGCAACACGAAGCTGCCCGGTGCGTGTGCGGGGGGGGAGGCTGACCGTGAGGGGTTGCTGCGCTCGCCAAGGTGTGCCGCAACGGGTACCCTGATGAGTCCGCATGGACACACGGACACCCGTACTTTGATGCGCAGACGGACAGGGCGCGTCCACGCTGGTTCTGTGTAGACGTGCAGTTCGTGCGGCGTCTACGGCACTTTGTCCCGCTCGCCGTCCTGCAGTATCTTGCGGACCCTGCGCTGCCGGAGGCACACCGCGCAGACGTGCGCTACCTAAGCGACGCGCAGCTCCACAGTCTGCGCGAGATGGCCCTGCTCCACCGATCCCGTCTGAGTGTGCAGGTACGCGGCGGGGAGACGGAGCTTACGCAAGCCTGTGGAGCCGCTCGCATACGAGGCGGTCTGTCTCCTCGGGGAGCATGGCGGGTTTGACGCATGGCCAGGGAAGTGGAGGGGCGGGGCGGAGACGGGGGAAGTGAGGGGGCGCGGAGCGGGAAAGAGAGTGGGGGCAGAGGGCAGAGGCGATGGGGGGGAGAAAAGGGTGGTAGAGGGGGTGGAGAGGGGGACACGGGAGAGGAGGTGCCGGCGGACGCGCGCGGCGACAGAGGGGGATGCGCAGAGGGAAGACAGGGGGGGGAAGCGGCAAGAGAAAAAGTGAGAAGACGCGCGGAGGGACGCGGGCGGTGCATGGCATGGGGCGGGGAAAGTCGGACCCGGTGATGGGGAGCGATAGAGAGGTGACGCATTCTGCCCAGTTGGGTTCCCCCCACCCCCATAGACACCGGTCGTCCCCTACGCAACCTGTTCGCGCGCGCGTGGGGGGGTGCGCTCACTCTGCTTGCCTCTCCCCTGACCGCACAGCAGCACGTGGCGCACGCACAGCCCGGAGCCCGCGCGTGACGCGGCGGGCGTCAAGTGTGCCACGTGCGCACTCATCCATGAGCGCTGACAAAACGGATGCGCTTGTGCTGGGCACAGATCGAGGTGTCCAAGTCGCAGGCGAGAGATCAATCGCTTCCGTGCACGATCAGACGGTACGCAGGCATCTTGCATCGCGGCGCAAGACGGCCTCGACACACTCTGCGACGGCGGACGCGCGCATCTGGCCTCGCACAGACGCATGCCGCTGGAGCACATCGGCCGCCCCTCAAGCTTCAGCGGGCCGCCGTCGCGCCACGCGAGCGGAGCCCCGCTGAGCGACCTAGATCCCGGGAACGCGAGCGGCGTCAGCATTGGCCGCGCGGCGTCCGATGTGCAGCCGCAGTCGTCGTCGCGCGCGCGTCTGCGGGCGCGCCACGAGAGATCCGCCACCTCGGACGGCCTCGACGAGGACGACGAGCGTGTCCTCTCGAAGCTCACCGGCGTGAGCCGCTCCGTGAGCTGGGGGCGCGCACCTGCGCATCCGCTCCAGCTCGGCGCCACCACGCCCCAGCGCACGGGCGCACTGCGGCCGGCGGACCGGCTCGCACGCAACCCATCCTTTCCGCGTCGCACACACCACCACGCGCTCTCGCTCTCCATGTCGCCATCGCTCACGGACCAGGAGACGTACGAGGATGCGGACGATGGGCCGAACTCGCAGACGTCGAGTCCGGCGTCGTCTGCTGCGCTCTCACTGCGCTCGCTATCGAGTCTTGGGAATTCCGGTGGCCGCTCTGCGGGCGCTCGGGCGAGCAAGGGGGGGGGCGCAGCTATGCATGCAGCCGCTGACGATGTGCGCAGCAGTCCGGGGGACACGGCGCCCGGCTTCAGCGCGCCGTCCCTGCAGCAGAGTCCAGGGTGGCCTGACATGGGAGTGGAGGATGCGCGAGGGCCACGGGAGGCCGGCACCGGAGAGCTGTCCACAGCGTCGCGGCGCGCGGCTGGTTTGGGCCTGTCTCCAGATTGGGGGGTGGGGGGTGAGGGGGTGCATGGGGGAGACGGGGGGGTACGAGGAGAATGCCAAGAAGGGGGTGGTGGCGGCAAGGGGGGGCGCGGGGTGACGCAGGGCGTGGGGGCGGAGGGGGATGTACTGCGACCACCGGAGGCGTGGCGTATGCCGCTGCCACCCAAGCCGTGGGGTATGCCGCTGGCGCGCGAGGCAGGGGGTATGCCGCTGCCGCCAGAGAGAGGGGATGTATGGCTGCCACGCGCGGCGGCGGGTACGGAGCTGCCACGGGAGGCGGCGGGTATGCGGCTCGCGCCCGAGAGGGGCCCCACCGACGGCGCCCCCCCGCTCCCGCTGCCACCGCCGCCAGAAGACCCGCTGCTCCCCTCGTTATCCGTCTCGATGAGCGACGCGTCGTCGTCGGACAGCAGCGGGCCGAGCCATCAATACCGGGCGCTGCACCCCGGTCCAGCACACTATGTGCCTGCGCAGCGACTGGCGCGCGCGCTGCCGCTGCGGCCGGGCGAGCTGCCGGAGACGGATGCCACGAGCCCCGGGCGGCGTGGGGCGGGGGACGCAGTCGCTGCGCGCGGTGCGGGCGGCGGCGACATGGGCAGCGTGCACGCGTGGCCATCCTTGGGACAGGCCGCGGCGCCGATGCTTACACAGCCGTCGCGGCCGCCGGACGTCGGAACACACGGTGCCGATCCGTACGCACATTGGGGCCCGGAGAACACCATGGGCGGGCGCCGCGGACAGCGGCCGCGCGCACTCTCGCCACCGATCGGTGTGGACGTGTCGCGGGCATCCTTGGGGCAGCGGAGCCTGCCGAACGTGCCGTCCCACGGCACGCCCGTCTTGGAGACATACGAGGGCGTGGTGACGGGGAGCGTGCGGAAGCACGCAGGCTCGTTCCACCGCCGCGCACAGGTGTCGAACCCGGACCTGACGCAGAGTGTCGCATCGCCGCGGAAGGCGGATGCGTCGCGCTCGACAGCCGGGAGTCCGACGCAGGGCGGCAGTGCGTACTGGCGCGGACGCGCGCTGACGCCAGACGTGGGCGCGCGCATGTCGCGCGCGCGGCTCACGCGCTTCTTCTCGCGCATGTTCCAAGACCAGCGGTCGCAGCCGGCAAGTGACCCGGCGTCCCCGACGTCGTTCAGCCCGACAAGTGTGGGCGGGCTGGAGGGGATCGCGCAGCTGAGTCCCGTGCACTCCATCTTCCAGACGCCGGGTGTCGAGGGACGCCGCAACTCGACAGAATCCCTTGGACCTGCGCGCGGTGCGCATGTCCCTGTCGGCATGCTCGCGACGCCGAGTCCCTTCCGCATGTCCGCCTCGACGCAGGTCCTACCGCGGCCGCCGCGCTCCCCGCTCATGACGCCGATTACGACGCAGGACGACGACCCGAGCGACGACGAAGCGTCCGCGATCCACGGGCTGCCGACACGGCCCGTGACGCCCGTGCGCAGCCTGTCCCCTGGCGCGCCCGCGGCGCTGTCCGTGCCGCATGCGCCGCTCGCGCCGCTCGGCGCGGCGGCGCCCGCGGGCGCGCCGTGCGCAGCGCCGGAGTACCCGACTCGCGCGCGCACGATTGACGAGTACGAGATCCTCGAGGACATGGGCGGCGGTGCCTACGGATTCGTGCGGCGGGCGCGGGCGTCGGGTGGGGAAGGCGGGGTACGTGCAGACGTGCGGGGCGGGCTGACCGTGCAGGAGGACGTGATCATCAAGTACATCATCAAGAGCTGCATTTTCGCGGACTCGTGGCGGCGCCACCGCCTGTACGGCACAATCCCCGCGGAGATCTTTGTGCTGCTGCAGCTGCAGCACACGCCGTACACACCGCCGGCGCAGGCGCCCGCGTACATCGCCGACCGCACGGCCTGGCAGCGGCGCCGGGACGCGGTCGTCGCCGCGAGCGGCGGGCAGGTGATGGGGCATCCGGGGATCTGCAAGCTGGAGGACTTCTTCGAGGACGAGGAGTACTACTATCTTGTGATGCCACGCTTCGGCTCGGGGCAGGATTTGTTCGACTACGTGGAGTCTTCCCCATACGGGCTGCCGCTGCGTGAGGTGCGCTCGTTTCTCGGGCAGATTGCGGACGTGATTGCGTTCCTGCACGCGAACGGCATCGTGCACCGCGACATCAAGGACGAGAACGTGATCCTCGACGCGAGTGGGCTCATCCAGCTGATCGACTTTGGCGGTGCCGCGCGCATCCGCACGAACCGCATGTTCGACACGTTCAGTGGCACGGTGGACTACGCCGCGGCCGAGATCCTCCAGGGCGCAAAGTACGCGGGCCCGCCGCAGGACATTTGGGCGTTTGGCGTCACCGCGTATGTGCTCGTGTGCGGCGAGTGTCCCTTCCACAACGCGGACGAGGCGGCCGCGGGCCTCTCGCCCACGTCGCGGCCGATGCGCATTCTGCAGCAGTTCTGCCTCGCGCAGGGTGCCGTGGGGCCGTACGGAGCGCGCCCACCGCGGCCCGAGTTTGAGGACGACGCGCTCACGCAGGTGTTCGACCTCATATGCCAGTGCCTGCAGCTTGATCCCGACCTGCGCCCGTCCGCGCCCGCCGTGCTCCGCCACGCCTTCCTCGCGGGGCCCGGCGGCTGGTGGGGGGGGGCGGGCGAGGGGGGGGCGCGGGGGTGCGTGGCGACGGGGGGTAAGGCGGCCGTGGCTGCGCCGGCATGCTAAGTGGCGGTGCCGCGTTTGTCGCCCCCCCACGCGCGTGCATCGCGCCTCCACCCCTGCGTCGCGCCCCCATCCGCGTGCGTCGCGCTCTTATCCGCGTACGTCGCGCCCTCATCGGTGGGGGGGTGCCCCCCACCCGCGTGCTGCCCCCCCCACCCCGGTGTCCCGTCACCCGTCCACCCCAGATTCTGTCCCCGGTAGCCCTCTTGTTCAGGATTCCACACGCATTCGTAATGCTGCGCGCCCCGTGGCGGGCGCGGCGCCAACGCCCAGCCGCCCCTGTCGGCGCGTCTTGGCGCCTGCCAGGCGCGCCAGACGGCGCCGTCAATTGTTTCCCGCACGCATTCCCCCGCCTGCCATGCGCTAATCTGGGCAGGCACGCGGCGATTGGGCGCGGTAGTTCCTTCTTTTGTTTGTCGCGGCCCATGCGCACGCGCCACGTGATGCCGCAAGCACAGCCAGGTATGAGTAGGAGACATGGTGTGCGAGTTTGCTTTCCGCCACGGAGCGCTGGGATGGCAGACGAAAGCGCGCGTGCGCCGGAGGGCACAGAGCATGTGCAGCGGCGCGCAAACACGGAGAACCGGCGCTCGGCGCAGGCGGTGCAGGCGATTCTTGCGGGCCAGGATGAGCCGGAGATGGATGCGACGCTGGTAGAGTGTACGCTGTGGGACGCCACCACTCACACCCGCAGTACATGAGCAGCTGCAGGAGATGAAGAGCGCGATCTCGACGCAGTCGAAAAAGAACTTTCTCCTGGAACGCGACGTGCGCTACCTGGACAGCCGCATTGCGCTGCTCATCGCGAACCGCATGGCGCTCGATGAGCAGTCTGATATGGCGAGCGCGCTGGAGGAGCAGGATGCGCCGCACCGCGCCATGCTGGACAACCAGCGCATGCAGCAGTACTCGAATCTCTTCTTTCTCTTGCAGTCCGAGCCGCGGCACATTGCGACGCTGTGCCGCCTCGTGTCGCTCACGGACATCGACATGCTCCTGCAGACGGTGATGTTTACGCTGTACGGGAACCAGTACGAGGAGAGGGAGGAGCATCTGCTTTTGACCATGTTTCAGGTGTGTGCGCGAGCGCTGCTCGGGCCACGGCGCGGGCGCGGCGCGCGTGCGATCCGCATGCTGACGACCAGTCGGTCCTCTCGACGCAGTTCGAGACGACGACGGACTTTGGCTCTCTGCTGCGAGCGAACACGCCCGTCTCCCGCATGATGTCAACCTACACGCGGCGCGGCCCCGGCCAGAGCTACCTGAAGTGCGTCCTGTCGCCGCACATCAACAGCATCGTGAGCCGGCCGTCGATGAACACCGAGATTCATCCGCAGAAGGTGCGTGTGTGGTGCGTGCGCTCACTCATGCCAGGTATACGAGGAGCTGCAGAGCAACGGCGTGCAGCTGCCCAAGGTCGCACATGAGGAAGTCGACACGCTCCCCGCGGTGCAGGAGATCATCGGCGCACGCTCCGAGGCCCTGCTGAAGATGGCGACGGGCCTGCTGGATGCGGTGACGCAGTCGCTCGCCGAGGTGCCGTATGGGATTCGCTGGATCTGCAAGCAGATCCGCAGCCTGGCGCGACGCAAGTTCCCCGAGGTGTCGGACTTTGCGCTGTGCTCGCTGATCGGCGCATTCTTCTTTTTGCGGTTCGTGAATCCCGCGATCGTGACGCCGCAGGCGTACATGCTCGTCGACGAGACGCCCTCCGGCAATATCCGGCGCACGCTCACGCTGATCGCCAAGATGCTGCAGACGCTCGTGAACAATCCGTCGTACGCGAAGGAACCGTTCATGGAGAGCCTGCACGAGTTCATGGAGACCAACCGCGACAAGATGCGCGCCTTTTTGCACGGCCTCTGCAACGTCGGCGACTTTTACGATACCCTCGAACTCGACCAGTACATGGCGTTATCGAAAAAGAACCTCAAGATCCAGATCTCGACGAACGAGCTGTACCAGATGCACGCGCTGCTCGTGAAGCATCTCGACATCCTCGTGCGTGTGCACGGGTCGCGTCGCTCACCACAGGCACCGACGGAGGAGCTTCGCCTGCGCGTGCTCGTCAAGAAACTCGGGGCGCCGCCGCCGCTCGTCCCGCGCAAGGAAAACTACACGATGGAGCTGCCGCTTTTTAGCCGCTGGGAAACGCGCATCCAGGATCTCACGTCGACGCTCATGACGGAAAACAACATGACGCAGAACGACATCTTGTACATGGAGACCAAGACGCTCTTTGTCCGCCTGATCCATGCGCTGCCCCAGCTCGCGCACACACGCCCTATCCGCCTCGATCACGTGCTGGCATGTGCGGCGGCGACGGGTGACCCGGGGACGGTGCAGCGCGGGGTGCGGGCGACGTACATGCTCAGGGAGCTCGAGCAGCTCCGCGTGGTCGACGCACAGAACCAGTACAGCCTCATGGCGGAGGAGATCGCCGCGGAGGTCGAGTACCTCGGGAGCAGGCGCGACGCGATCCGGCAGGAGTCCGAGAGCCTCAGGAGCGTCTTCACGATGATCAGCGAGCACAATGCGTATCTCCGCAGCCAGCTCGACACATACAAGAGCTACCTGCAGAACGTGCGCATCAACGCCGGCGCTCTCAAGGACGGCGGGGGCGCCGGTGCGCTCGGCATCGCCGGCACACGCGGAGGGTCCGTCTCGCGGACTGCGCCAAGCACGCATGTGCACCGCTATACCTTCCATCAGCTGGAGCGCGAGGATATCATTGAGGAGAGCAACATCCCTGAGGACAAGCGCACAAGCATCTTCTTCCAGTTTACTTCTCCGACGCCTGGCACCTTCCTTATCACGTTGCATTACAAGGGCCGTGCGGAGCCGATCATTGAGATGGATCTCAAGCTGGACGATCTGCTCGAGAAGCAGCGTGAGGGGGTCACTCGCCTCGACTTTGAGTACGTGCAGATGAGCGTGGCGCGTCTGCATGCCTTCCTTCAGCGCCTATATACCAAATCGAAGCGGCGGTAGCTCCCGCGCGTCTTGTAGATCTAATCGTGGGTGAACGTGGGCTAATCCCGGGCGGCGTACTTGGCGCTTCTTCCACACTAGGAGCGGTGCGGTCCCCACCACGTGTGCTGACAGACCGCGGAGAATGCTCCTCTGTACGCGGCTCCTGACTGGCATCCCCTCACCCGCCCACGTCCGCTGCATCCGTTCCGACCACGCGCACACAATGGATCACATCGACTCCACGCCTCCGCGGTCTCCCTGCGCGCTCACAATACGGATCACGTCGGTTCCACCCAACCGTGGTCTCCCTGCCCCCGTCCCCACGCTGGCGAGGCAAGCAATCGATGGCGGTATTTTTGCCCCCCTATCTTGGGGTGGAATGATATCCTCTGTGTACATCACCAAGGCAGCATGCAGTGGGCCAGGAAAGTTTACTTCTTGGCGTTGGCAGCCTCCTCGTCCCGCTGCGGGCGTCAGTATTCGACTCATAACGCAGCGGCGCAACATACCTTGGCCTGGCGGACCTGGCGGGCACCCTCCGAGCGGTGCTTCGCACGCGCAAGACGAAGCGTGCGGTACGCGTCCGAGTCCTTCTCTTCGGCGGTGATCGCGCGGGGGCCTTCCGGGACAACGCCGGGGGGGATCGGGAACGCAGCGTAGGTCTCGCGCGTGGTCTGCACGCCCGAAATGTCCACCTTCTGGTTCTTGTTCTTCTTGCTGCGGCCCGGGAGGACGACGAGGCGGTCCTTGTACGCGTTGAGACGGTCAGAGTTCAGCTGCAGGCTCTCCTCGCTCCTGTTCTTCCGGCGGTGGTCCACGGGGATGCCAATCGAGCGTGCCTCCTTCTTGCGGATGCCCGCGGCCTTGAGCTCCTCGGTGGTGAAGCCACGCCCCTGACGGAGCTTCGTGTTGTACTTCAGCGTCGGGGCGCGCACAGCAGGACGGAGCGGCTGCACAGGGCGCATGCCAAGGGCCGCGGCCTTCGCGGCGCGAGCATTGCGCCTGCGCTTCTTGGCACCGGCCTGGTCGAACCAGACGCTCACCCGGCGCTGCCAGTCCTTGTGGAAGTGGTTGTTATGCAGGATATTGTTGTGGCGGAAACCCATCTGGGCGGCGTCAGCATCATCTTCTCATGTGGCGCCGCCATGCGGCCGGCACAGATAGCATGCATTCCATCCGTGCCGCGCCACCCAGCGGCATCCCCTCCTCACAACATACCTTGACGAGGACTCACAGCAATGGAAGGTGGTAGGGATCACTCTATGGCACCCTGCGAAAACGGTTCGCCCGCGAACATGAATCACGTGGACAACTATATATCACGTGAGAAAACGCCGGATCCAACACGCGCGTGCGCGCGCGCACACGTACGGCGCGAGTGACGGAGGTGGCGTGAGCGTCATGGGCAGCGCGGATGTCGCGAACGCAGGAACGGCATCGTTTTTGTGCTGGACGCGCTGGTGCGGCCGAGTGAGTGGGCTCTCGGAGCAACCATCGATGCGGTATCCGGTGCGGTCCGTCGCGGCGGGCGACGCAGGGGGAAAGGACGAGCCCACGGGCGAGGAGGAGTCGCTCAACGACCTCGTAGCGAAACAGCGTTGTGAGCAGTGGAAGGACGATCTCCTTCGTACAAGTACGTATCATTGAGGGGTGCGCCCCGCGTGTGCCCGTCTATCTGCGGCTCCAGCGCTCCCTTTGTCCGTGTCACCGCGCCTCACACTTCCAGGTCCCATGGTTCGGTTCATGGTGAAGCATCTCGCGCTGCTAGACTGCAACCCCGTCTCGCCGCGCGCGCATGCGCAGGCACCGGCCGCCGCGGAGGAGGACGCGCCACCGAATCTGCTGATTGCGCCATGTCCCCCGAACATTGCGGGCGGCTTCTCGCCGTCCGAGCCGGGCAAGCGGGCGTCGGAGGCTGGAATTCTCCTGTGCGCAAACCGCATCTTCAGCAAGGCGCACCTCGAAGATACGCTGGCGCACGAGATGATTCACTGGTGGGATCACTGCCGGTTCAAGGTGGACTGGAATAATTTGCAGCACCATGCCTGCAGCGAGGTGAGTGCCGTTTCTGACCCCTCCGCTTATTCTTCAGATCCGTGCTGCATCGCTTTCTGGCGACTGCCGCTGGATGCGAGAAGTGAACCGACGGCACTATTCGCTCATAAAGCAGCACCAGGTGAGTGCCGCGATGGCGGACTTTGGGTGCTTTGTGTTGGGGCGTGTGCACGTCCAACACCGAGTGCTTCGTTCCCCAGCCTTCTTCTCTCATCCCGGCACCTTTCCGGAAACTTTACCTTGTGTTCTGTTTCATGCGTGGTGTCTTTCCTCCGCGTCCTACCCAAACCCTACTGACACGCCAGGAATGCGCAAAGCGGCGCGCGATACTGTCTGTGCGCGCGAACCCCGCTTGCCCCGATGAAGCGGCTGCCGTGCGCGCCGTCAGCGAGGTGTGGGAAAGCTGCTTCTATGATACCCGACCGTTCGATGAAGTATGTGTGTGTGCGAGCGCAGCTGACGGGAGATCTACTGAGATGCCATCTGTCGCAATGGACGACAGGGGGGACGTCAGTGCTGCGCGCGCGGAGTGGCAAGGGCCAGCACTTGCCCATCTGCTCCCCTAATGCAGGCTCTGGAGCCGCTTTGTACCAGCATAGATGCGCGTGTCCAGATTGGACGTCTTGTCGCCGACGCGCTGGAGACGGTTGTTCTGCTCGTCCACCTCCTGGCCCATGGCGCGGCTGAGCACGTTCATGCGTGCACTGAGCGAGGAGACGTCGTCGAGGTTCGCGTCGATCTCGTCTTCGATCTCGTTGTCGCTGTGCGTCGCCTCGAACTGGTAGCGTTCGCGCTCTTCCTTTATCTCCACGGGCGTCTTCTGCCCGCCGAACCGTGCCTTCAGTTTGCTAAACGCACCGCCGCCGATTGTCTCCTCGACGCGGCGCTGCGACGTGAGCACTTCTTCCCGTGTGACCTCGCGGTCCGTGCGTTCATCGATGTGCCGCTGTACCGCGCGCGCCTCCTGTGCATTACGCTTGGCCTTCCTGTCCCTTTTGAACTTGGGCCGGAAGATGGACTGGTTCAGCTGCGCAATCTCGCGGGCATTGTCCTCGGCCCGCGCAGCGTGCGCCTTGGAAATGTCCAAGTGCCGCTCCGTGTCGCCGATTGTATCTGGCGTCAACTGCGTGTGCAGCTGTCACATACCACTCTGCATCCCGAGCTTCATCATCGTGTTTGACGCAGTCTCTTCCGTCTCGCGGGCAAGGCGGAGTGCGTTGCGTGTACTGCCCAGGCTCTCCTGCTTCGTCGTGCGGATCTGCTGCTTGATCGACTCCACCTCCTCCTCCTCCGGGGTGAGCACCTTGGCCGCGCCCATCCCAGGGTCGCCATACGGATCCGAGCTGTAGTACGGTGCGCTGACGCCCGACGACGCCCCTGCTCCGGACTGCGCCTGCGGTTCCCCGTACCCATATGAGCCCCCTGGCGGCACCCTACTGCGCCCAGGCTGCGATCCCGCGCCGTATTCCGCAAGCAGCTCCTCGTCGGATGGCTGCGGCGCCGCCGCGTTGCGCGCCGACCGCGCGGGACCACCGTACGGGTCGCTCGGAGGCGCGGCGGGGCCCACGGGGGGAATTGCCGGTCCCTGGCGGCTGCATCAGTGTCCGCCGCATCTCGCACGCACGCGCTTGAAAAACGGCTTCATGGCACACAGACAAGCCACAGCCACAGCGCAGTGGGAGGAGGGGGAGGGATGTGGAGTTGGCTGCGAGACCGCCCAATCAGAAACGTCCTCTTGCGTACGCCACCGACTTTCCACCATGGGCAGCCGCAGTTCGAAGCCCCTGCGCAACGCGGGCGCGGCAGCGGCGGAGCGCGCCGCGCCGCAGCGTGCAGCTGCGCAAGGGACCAGCGGTCCCGCGCCGCGTGCGCAGCCCGGCGCGGAGACATCGCATTTCTCTAAGGACCAGAGTGCGCGGTCAGCGGGACGCATGCTAACGAGCAGCTATCGTCAGGGATGCGATGGACCCGCAGCTTGTCCGAAATTTGGAGTCTCTCGGACCCGCGCATGTGGCAAGCATGGGCGGAGCGCGGCAGCGCGGGGTGCGTTCTTGCGCGCAGCCTGCTCACGCACGCAGACGGACCCTATGCTCACCATTATGAGGGCACGCGAACAGAACGATCCCAACGAGGCACGCGAAGCGCCTTCGGCGGTCGGCGAAGGGCTTACGGTGTCTGAGCTCTTGTGTCTCCTGGACGACTACAAGCACACGCCCACCGCTGAGCGGCTGGAGCAGCTGGCCGTTGCGTACGATGTCGATGTTGCTGTTCTCCAGCGGCTCGTCAAGTGGGTCAGTGTGCCGCAGGAGCAGCCACTGGACGCGCAGGACGCACATGCCATGGGGAGGTGAGGGGGGAGGACAGGGGAGGAGGCTGGGGAAGGGTGTCAGAGGTTGACGGCGCGGCGTGGCTGCGTGCTACGGAGATCCCACGCGGACGCGGTGGGCTGCGCGACGACGTTCCACAGCGGCGCTGCGGTGTCCGCCGGGCCGGCGAGCAAGGGAGGGCCGCTATCTGCGCCGCGCCGCGGCCCCGCGTCGCGGGGCTATGGAGGACGCATTGTGCCTGGGCCGGGCCCGCGGTTTAAAAATCATTCAGCAGCTTTGCGGTCCAAGGCTGCGCGGTCAGCGAGGCGCTTGGAATACACTTACATTCGCGCGCATACGCTCGTCAAAGTCACGCACACACTCCTGAAGGGCAGCGAGCTGCGCCTCGCTGTCCGCCTGCGGATCCACGTCCGCGGCGTCGCAGCTGTCGACGCGCGCACGCTTCCTCTCCGCTGTCTTCTGCACCCAGGTGTGGAGGAACTGCTCCACAAGTGCGACGCCGCCCTCCGTCGCCTCCGGGAGACCCGCGGAGCCGGTAGCTGCGGTGAGCGGCCCGTGCACACGAGACGCACCCTCGTCGAAGTTCTCGAGCTCCTCGGCCTTGCGCTTCGCGAGGCGGATCACGCTTTCTGGGAAGTCGGCGAGCTCCGCGATCTGGATGCCGTAGCTCTGGTCGCTCGCCCCCGGCTCGACCTTATACAGCAGCGTAATGTCACGATCGTACCGGGAGCCGCCGCCCGCGCGCGGTGAGATGTGCGCCGCGACGTGCAGGTTCTGCACGGACGGCTCCCTGTTCGCCAGGGACGTGAGCTCGTGGAAGTGCGTGGCAAACACGCATTTGCAGTGGAGCTGCGTCACGATCCACTCGGAGATCGCCCACGCAAGGCCGAAGCCGTCGTACGTGGATGTGCCGCGACCAAGCTCGTCGATGAGGATCAGCGAGTCCCGGGTGGCAGTCTTGAGGATCGTCGCGGTTTCGAGCATCTCCGCCATGAATGTGCTGATCCCCTTCAACTGGCTGTCGCCCGCGCTTACGCGCGCGAGGATGCAGTCGCACACGGGCACCTGCGCGCCCTCGGCGGCGGGCACAAAGCAGCCGATCTGAGCGAGCAGCACCACGATGCCGATCTGCCGCAGGTACGTGGACTTGCCGCCCATGTTCGGGCCCGTGATCAGCAGGAACGAGGACGCCCCGCGCTCCATGCGGACGTCGTTCGCGATGAAGTGCACATCGTCCTGCACCTCGAGACAGGGGTGCCGCGCTTCGGCGAGCACCAGGTCCGTGCCCGGCGCGGAGATGGCGGGGCGTGTGTACGGGATGGGCGCGTTACTGCACACCTGCGCGAGGCTGGCGTTAGCGCGCGCGGCGCGAAGCGCACCTGAGGACGACGTCGAGATGTGCAACGACGACGTTGAGGTGCTCCAGCGGCGCGCTGTACGACGCTGGCGGTGAGCGCGGCGGAGGCGCGGCGCACCAGCAATCTCAATGACGTCCTTCACGAGGCGGCTCTGCGTCCGCGCGTACTGGTCGGAAAGCGCGCGGAACTCGTGGTTCAGGTCACGCAGCGCGGACGTGGTGAAGTAGACGCCGCCCTGCGGTGAGCGCGGCCGCGGAGCAACGCACTTTGACCGTAGCAATGTCATGGTATCCGCGGCGGTTCTTGAGCACGCCGGCATCCTGCGGTGAGCGCTGCGCACAAACCGACGCACCGTGCGCGTCACGCGGAGGCAATACCCGTACGTGCTGTGGTTCTCAAGGTGCAGCTTCTTCTCCGTGTCGAGGGCAAGGTCGCGCCCGGCGCCGATGTGTTGCTCGTCAAGCTGGTCGCGCACGTGGTCGAGGGACGCCTTGATGCTCCCGAGGCTCTCGTCAAAGTCCGGCTTCACGACGTAGTTGTGGTGCGCGAGCTCGTCGAGGTCGATGGTCATCTCGACCATCTCGACCAGCTTGGACAAGTGCTCGTGGAGCTCGCGGAGCGGGGCAACAAACGTGCTCGCGAACAGCACGCGGTCCTCCGCGGACGCAATCGGGATGCCCGCGAGTGCGTCGACGAGGCCCGGCACGCGCTCGACCGCCTGGTAGCAGCGGACGACGTCCTCGAGCGTCGCGGCACCGCGCTGGAAGCGCTTGCTGATGCGCAGCATGTCCGGCAGCACGCGCAGGTACTCCTCTTGGAGCAGCTGCCGCGTCTCCATGTCGTCGACGAAAATCTGCAGCAGGGCCTGTCGGTTGCGGATCGCATGCTCCTGGACGAGCGGCTGCTTCAGCCACTGCTGCAGCAGCCGCGTCCCCTGCGCCGTGCGGCACCGGTGGAGCAGGCCAAATACGCTCGTTGTGCGCTGGCTCGGGCCCGCACCATGCGTGTCGGGGAAGAGGGAGAGCGCCTGCATGGCGGCGTTGTCCAGGCGCAGGAACTCGGACAGGTCGTGCGGCCGCAGACGGAACTGGCCAAAGTTCGACTCGTACTCGAGCAGCCCCAGATACGAGATGAGCGCGGCCATGGACGACATCGCGAGGCGCAGGTCGAGCTCGGGCGGCGCGACGCCTGCGTCCGCGTGCAGGAGGCGGCGCAGGTCCTGCTCCGTGGACTTTGCTGCGTACGCAGTCCGCGCCATTTCCGTCACGACGCAGCTGCATCGGTCGACGACCGCGCGGAGCTTCGTCAGGTCGTAGTCGCCCTGGTCCGTGGGGAGCAGGCACTCCTTCGCGCCGAGCTGGATGAGCAGAGACTGGTGTGAGCGGCGATGGCGCACTGCCGCACCTCTGTGTTCGAGAACAAGTCGCTGTCGACGAACTCGGCGACGCCGATCTCGCGGTTCGTAGCGTCGGCAAACGCGGCGCCGACGACCGTCTGTCCCTCGTGTGTCTTCACGCGCAGCGCGAGCACGACGGGACTCGAGTCTACCTCTGCGTGCAGGAAGAGCAGGTCCTCGACGTCCTGCAGATTGCCCGGCGACGCCTGCTTGCCGAGCGACCACTGCCCGCTGCGCCGCCCCGTCCCGCTGTCCGGCACCCAGATCTCCACACGTAGCTGCCGCGCGGTGAGCGCGTCGCGCAGGAAGCTCTTCGCGGTCGGGATCGTCAGTGTGCACGACGCGAGACCGCCGCCCTCCGCACTGTTGCTTTTGCCACCGAGGTACTTGAGCACCGACTGCGTCTTGAACACGGTGTCCGCGACAAAAATTGCATCCGCGCCGTGCACGGAGTAGAATTCCTGGTGTGTGAGCACCGTACACTGCGCGACGCATACCTGCCGGTCGAACAGGCGCACCGTCCCGCGCACCGCCGGCGGCATGGACCGGACGAACGCGACGAACCCGGCGTCCGTCTTGTCTGCGCGTGAGCGGGGCCCCCCCGCATGCCGCACCTGAGCCATTCTTTTGCGCGTGGTCGCGCGCCTCTTCCGTCGGATACATGTGTCCCGACATTGCACCGCACCTGCCTCGCGGTCGGATCAGAGCAACACGCGCGCGCGACGCGATGGTGCGCGCGCCGCACGGCGGCCCTGTAGGGACAGCGTGCGTGTTGCGGGCATCTGACGCGGCACGCATAAATGGCAATTACGTAAGTCCCAGCGCGCCAGGAAAGGGGGGGGGGGGGAGGAGGTGGTGAGGACGCCGGAGGCGTCCGGACTGCCCCGCGAGTGCGAGTAACACGAGTGCACTGCAAACTGCAGTGCTGCAGGGAAACCAAGTAGCGTGGCGGTGCACATCCCGCCGACACCCCGTGCCGGGGGGGTCCGAACTGTCCCCCCAAGTGGCGCTGCCGGAGGGGGCCGAACTGTCCGCCAAAGGGGCGCGGCGGCGCGCATCCCCCGGCACCGCGTCCCTATGTGCGCATTCGCTTGCTCGGGCGTATGGGCGCGTCGTCTGGGACCCGCGTGCCCGCGCCCTTCCAGTGTGAAGGCGCGCAAAACTGACAGTACCACACGCCGCGCGGTGGGTGGTCCAGTCCGACACACGCGTAGTGGAACTTGCGTCAGTGCGGCGTGCGCTACACGCACCCATTCGCGCGGGCACTCGTCGCTGTCGCACGCGACCATCTGCGCGTCAGCCAGCGCATTCTCCGACGCACTTCGCCGTAGGACACCCGGTCGCAGTAGCAGTACCGCGGCTCACTCGGATCGACCTCTGTTTCAATCAGGCGGGCGACGTCCGGCGCGTCGCTGCTGCGCTCCCGCTGCTCCGCAGCTGCGCGGCCACCGCGCCGCCGAACCTTTGTCCCATGCGCGGCACCGCCGCTGTCCGCGTCGGCGCTCTGCAGATACTCTTTCAGGTACGCGAGGCACGTCAGTGGGTCGAGCGAGACGAGGCCACTCCAGAATGTAAGCAGCTGGCCGTCGGGCGAGAAGCGGTCGGAGGTGGTGGGAATCGTAGACGACGTAGCCTCGGCGCCCTCGGCGATCGCGCGCCGGAGACCCGCGTGCAGACTGCGTTCATTCTTCAGAAGATCCGTGTCGAGGCGGCGGATATGGCGGTCCACTGAATCGTAGGCAGCAGTGGCTAACGCGAGCTTCTCCTCGGCGACGTCGACCGCGTTCTGCGTGCGTGCCTGGATGCCTGTGAGGAGTGCGACGCGCGCCGCCGTCGGGGAGGGCGGGAGACGACGTGTCGGGGGGGCACGGGGGGACGACGACCGTGGCCGCGGTGCACCAGTGCCGGGATCCTCCGGCGGTGCGGCGTGTGGCGCTGCGTGCGTCTCTTTTTGTGTGCCCGGGTCCCCCTGTTGTGTGGCGTCGTCGCCTGCTGCATGTGTGTGCTGTGCACGCGGCGACTGGGCCACATCGGCGTCCGCACCGCCCGTGCCGTCGCATTCCGCGACGCCGCGCCGCACCCGCATCTCGTAGTACTGCCGCCAGTCGTCCGCGACCGCGCCAAGGTCCCCTGGCGTCAGAACAACACGGAGCCACAACGCACCAGCCACCTCGTAGTCCAGGTCGCGCAGGAGCTGGAAGGAGCGGTGCAGCTCAAGCGGCAGCTGCTCATGGACTTGCGTGGTCAGTGCCACCGGCGTACTTACGCACCCTCCGCGTACTCGTCCATCCAGCGTGCGTTCCGGGCGGCTAATTCCGCATCGAACGCGGAACGGTCGCCCGCGGGTACGACGATGGGAGGGCCGTCGTCGTCACGCTTCGAGCGCCGCACACGGCGAGGCATGCCTCCGGAGTGTCAGGTTGTGGCCCAGATCCCGTCTTGCCCTGGCTCGCACCTGCACGACCCCAGGCGTGTGGCGCGCTGCAGGCGACGCGTCGCGGACGATATGCGCAGCGGCGGTGTATTTGTGCAAATAGGCGGATTTGGCGCTTACTCCCCCCGGAGCGCACGTGGCGGCGGCGGCCGCCCCTGTGTACCCGCCTCGTTCCAGTGCCGCTCCGATGCACCCTACAGCATCCGCTTCACTATATGCGTGAGCAGCTTCGTGACCCTGCCCACGGAGCGGTCCTGCGACTGAAACGCGTCCGCGGACATGACGTCGCGTGCGTCGTCGCGCATGTCGTCGACCTCCCGCTGCAGCACCCTGCGCAGCGACTCCGCCTCGGTGGTGATCAGCAGGGTGCATTCCAGATCAAAGTGCTCCGAGCGTGCGCCGTAGTTGGACGAGCCGATGAGCGTCGTTGTCGGGTGCGCATCGCGCAGGTATGTCGGTGGTGTGATCCACACGCCTCCGCGTCAGTACCTCCGCGCAGGCGACGCACCCTTCTCGTGGTATGTCCATCCGTACTTGCGCCACTCGCGCAGCTCGACAATCGGCTGGCCGCTCTGCTGCACGGGCTCGCCGCGCCCTGCGTCCGCAGCATGCGCGTGGCGGGGAAAGAGCGGCCGGTCGAGGCCGCGTGCGACGACTTCATCCCAGAACTGCTTCTCCAAATAGGTATATGCGTCGGGGATCCTCCCGCTGATGCCCTTGCTGCCAAAAAATCCATTGGCCTCCGGCGACGCGGCGACGAGCCGAAACCCGACCGCGGTGCGGTCTGGCTGCGCCGCATGCGCATGCAGCTGCTCCGAGAGCACGAACGAGCGGTATACACCCGAGAGGCTGAAATAGCCGGACGTGAGGTCGACCATCGTGTGGGGCGGCGTCGTCATCCGTGCGGCGGCCGCCGGCCGACGCCGAGGCCGCAGTGCCGCGACGTACTCACTCAGGAGGGGTATCATGTCGGACTCCTGCGTGATCCGCAGCTGGCCCATCTGCAGCAGCGGCACGATGCACGTGTCGGCGGGCCGCGCCGCGGACGCCGCGGCACGCTCGTGCGCCTCCTGCGTCCGCTCGTACCAGCGTTCGGTGAAGTCGCGCACGGCGTGTGTCGCCATCGGCACCCAGTTCCGCTCGGGGAACTCGAACGACGGAGGCAGCAGGCACGCGGCGCAAATGGTGCCGTCCGTGTCTTCCGTCGAGAGGAGGCACGCGCCGCCGTCCCAGACGAGGCGGAAGGGCGCGTGGTAGCCCGCGGTAACCGCCTCGCCGTCGTCGTCGGACGAATGCACCTCGGCGCGGAGCGCGTCCAGTAGCTGGACGCTGCCTTCCCAGCGGAGCGCAAAGCTGAAGCGGCAGACGAGCAGGACCAGCGAGTGCATGTAGTCAGCCAGCATGCGCTGGCCGCGGATGAGCATATACCGGTCTTTTCGGCGCGTGAAGTAGTCGCGCGAGAGATTCGCGCCACTCATGATTACGTCGTCATCGAACCCATACACCTTCATGTGCTGCAGTCCGAAACCCTCGTTGAACCGCTTGCCGACGAGCCGTGCCTTGGGACTGTCCGGCCGCAGGAGCGGTGTTGCGTACAGCCGGATGTCCACCTGGTCGGGGAACAGCCGCTCGAGGGACGCCAGCAGCGAGGCGCTCGACATTCCCTTTGGGCTCTCCCTTGTCGCGCGCATCGCATCCATTACGAGCGTCAGCTGCAGCCCCGGATTCTGCGCCAGCGCGCGGCGCAGGTAGCCAACCTGGTGTGAGACGCACCGCTGCACGCACGTACCAACTCGCGCTCCTCCTTCCCGATGTACAGCGTGGAGATAAATATCCGGTGCCGCGCCTGTGCAATTTTGTTCTGCGTGTTAGTTGTGGCGCACCGCCCACATACCTTCAGCACCCCGTAGAACTGCCGTGGCGTCTCGATCCGCACCAGGCTTGCAGACGACGCTGCAAACTTCGGCACCTTGAGCGTCTCGGAAACAAGCTCAGGGAATCTATGCGGCTCGTCTTCGTACACGGGCTGTATGGACGGCCACGCCCCACTGCCTCGGTTCCACGGCACGGCCGCCAGCCCACGCGTGACACCGAGACTCGGCGCACGCACAGCCATGCGCTCGACGCGGCTCCGCGCAAGGACATGCGCCCCTGCCAGGCGCACAGCGTCCACGGACGGCGCAACGAGGGGAGCCATGCTCCGCATGGGCCGAGGAAGCATGAGGCGCCTCGCATCGGCAGCGCACCCGGGGTTACTGCGGTCACGTGATGCAAACCGGCAGCAGGGAAAGGTGGGGAGGGGAAGGAAGACGGCTGAGAAGGGCAGCCAGCAAGGGAAAGGGCTGAGAAGAGCTTCCAGAAAGGCACAGGACGACAGAGGGAGGGCATGGGTCGAAAAAGAAAACCAGTATCACAGACGTCGCACTCAATGCGCGACGAACTCCGGTTCCTCCACGCTGCATGCATCGGAGCACCTGCTGCATGGGCGCCGCAGAGGGGCGACAGCCACAACGGGGAGACGCACGGCGCTATAGGCGGTCTTCATGCAGCGGGGATACAACAGAGAGCCCCGCTGGGGCAGGATCCGTCCACGCGTTCGGCGTTGGGCTGCGGCGCCCCGGCGAGTCTGGAATGCTCAACTCGCTGCCGCGCGTGGACGTGGCCGGGGACGTTGCGACAGTAGCGGCTGTGCTCATGGAGCGCATGCTCGTAGACGAGTACAGCTGGCTCAGGCCATCGTTCACACGCGCGAACGGGAGCGGGACGGGGCCGCCGATGCCGAGTTCTCCGCCGAGCAGCTCGCGCTCGCGCATGCGCTGCCGCTCAATGGACAGCTCCTGCTCGTGCACGTCCGTGGAATACGCGCTGCTCGACACTTCGCTCGCGGTACTGCCGAACTCGGAATCCGCCGCACTCACGGGATACCCTGGGTTTCCGACGCCCTGCCGCCGCCGGCTCACAGCGCTGAGTGCGCCGAGCGCCGGGGTCCGCGACACTCCCGCAGACTCGCTCGTCGGTGAGTCCGTGCGCGTCGACGCCGCCTGTGCCGGCGACTCGGGCTTGCTTTGCGTCTTCTCGCTGCCCTTCTCCAGCTCCATCGTGCCGCTTTCTGGCGAGCCGGGCTGCACGGCGACGGAGAATACAGACCCAGCCGTCGGGCGACGTGGGCAGAACACTGGCATGCGCGGATCCAGCTCCGGCGGAACACCTGCGCTGTCAGCGCACTCCGCACCCACCCTACCAGGCTCGCCGCATTCATAGGCCCCCTCGCGGGCGGAATCAGTGTAGCCGTCTGGCATGCCCGGTGGTGTGTTCGCACCATCCCCCTCTTCACCACTCTCGTGCATCGCGGCGCCGTCGAGGACACACTCAGGCAGCCTAATGCCGGGCGCCAGTTGCTCGGCATCAGGAATCTGCCCCAGATTGTCCGCGGTCAGTGCAATGGCCGCCGCACCGTCTTTGCGCGCGCTGTCATCGCCGGCTTCTCCCGCAGAGTAAGATTCTAGGTAACCATTCGCAGCGAGCTTGATTAGGTGCAGTCGCTGATCCTCGGTCTGCTCCTGGACGCTACCCAGCGGGGTGGCGTCACGATGACTGACCTCCATGTCGCAGAGTACTCGTCGCGCGCAGGTCACTCGCGGCACAGCTCTCCCTACCAGAGTAACGGCGCGTGTATGGTACGTGCGAGCGACGCGCGCACTAACCAAGGAAACGCGCGTCGGCTGTCTGATAACACTCGTCCGTGGCGGTCAGACGCAGGCTCGACACGGTCGTGGGCACGGCCCAATGCACGTCGGCCGAATGCGGCCGAAAGGAATGGACTGACAGTTGAGCAAAAGAGAAGTACACGACAATGCGGTGTGTTCGTTGGCTTGGCTGCAGTAGGGGGCGCTATGTAAGAGACATGCATGTGCACAACGGCACCACGACTAGTCATGAGTAGCTACGCGGCCTCGCTTCTGTCTACCCGTGCCGACCACTTACAGCGCAACGCCGAACGGCGACCATGGGCTCCTACGGGCCGGCTCGCCCAATGCCGCGACGGTCGCTTTCGGGGTCCTCATTCCCGGCGCCATAACAGCGGGCGGCGCATCAACGCATGCGAAATCATCGTCTGTGCTGGTGACTGACGCCGCATCGGAGCGGTCCGAGTCCAACGGCGGGACGTCGCTGGCGAGCGTCTCGGCGCTGTGTATCGGAGTGCCGAGGCCCATGTACGGCATTGTGCAGAGCTTCGGCTGCAGCCCAGATCTTCTCGGAGGCGTCTCCATGCCCATGACATCCGGCATGCTCTGGCTGCGAGACCAGCTGCCAGTGCCTCGGAGTGCGCACTTCCGTGGACGTGGCGGTGGATGCACGGAGACAGGCAGTGGCGCTGTCATGGCAGACGGCGGCATCTGGTAATCCTGAGGAAACTCGGGTGCTTCCCGCGGGTCAGTGTCTGGACATACCTGCTCGCTGCATTGTGTGCTGCGCGGGACTGGCTTCCTTTGGGGACGCGTGCGTGTCGCACCTCGCGTGTTCCGCATAATCTGCGCGCATAGTGGTGTCCCCGCGCGTGGACTGGTGCAGAACTTGACCGAAGCCACTCCGGTGAAAGCCTCGGGGGGACTGTCAGCGTGGCTGCTGGGAAGCTGCGCACGCGTCGCAGGGGGCGTGGGGTTTATCGCCGGTGCCCAGGAAGGGACGTCGCCCGACTGTCCTTCCTCCGACGGTGCTGGCGAGTCCGACGCTGCCGCATTAACCGGCGGTGTCATTTTCCCTGCATCATACGCACCTGCATCGAGACCACTGCGATGCGTTTTCATACTGCGCCCGTAGCGTAGGTCCGACACGACGTTGGCATGTCGCCTCGGTGCGGAGAGGACCTTGGGGGGCAGGGAGAACGCGCCACGGGCGGCATCTGACTTCAGCATGGACTTGTCCAGCAGCGCGGCAAAGTCAAATGGCCGGTGCAGCACTGTCGGCTGTGTGGCGCTTCCCCCTGTCTGGCTGGTGCCCCTATCGAGGTCAAAACTCGCGTTTGTTCTCGTGAGTTCGTCACAAGAAGGGGCCGCGTCCAATGCGGTAAGCATGCGGGCTAGGACAACATCCATGGCGTGCGGAGGCGTGGGGCGCACTCTGTCTGCGGGTAGCGCGGCGTGTGCCGCAATGAATTTTCGCTTTCGACACGCCCCGGATGCTCCAGCAATGACTGCTGTTCCACGATAGCACTGACAGAGACCAGCGTAGAGGCAACCAGAGCGCCGCCTCTGCGCCCCTTTAATGAGGTCCAATGAACATCTACTGTCCGTGCGCGCCTGGTCATGTGGAGGCGCCGAGGGCTGAGCGGCGAGGTGCCACGAAAGTTTTTTACTACCGGATATGGGCGGGGCTCCGGCACGCCATTGGTGGGCAGTCAGATCGATCATCCCACGCACAGAAAGTTCACCGAGAGATTGGTGCAATGAAGAACGCGGGGTAATTGCCCTGCGATTTCCGATGCCCGCCGCTATGCGTTCAATGCGAAAGCCTTTTCCCGCGGCCACTCCCATTTTCCCCATTTTCCCCGTCACGTTCCCGCGCCATGCTCACTTCTCCCGCGCGTCTTGCGCTTCGTGCTCTCGGCCCCCGCTCTCTTCCCCATCGTCCAAGATGCGGACCGCATGCAAGATGTACCCAGCGCTTGCTGACGTCGACATGTCAGGATGCGTGCGCAGGGGCAGCACCTGGTAGTGTCGGAGCCACGGTTCTGTGATCGACACATTAATGAAGCTGGGGTGCGCGCGGATGCGAGCCTGCGACTCGACGAGCGGCTGCGTGGTGAGAATGCGCGTGCGGCGTGGCGTACCTGCAGGTGCGGGGAGTGCACAACCACGTTCGCCGAGCCCGCAAGACGGGGGAGGAGGCGGTGGATGACCGAGTATGGCTCGTACGCACACGCAATCACGACGCTGGGATGAGCTGCGGCGGAGGGTCGCGTACGCACGCATCGAACTGCCCGTCGAAGAACTTTTCGCGCGTGGCGATGTATTCCTCAATGGACGCGCGCTTCCGCCGCGCACGGTTTCTCTCCCGCTCCGTCTTGTATTCACGGGCGAGCTCGTCGGCCATGTGCGAGGCTGCGGTCAGCGCGCGTCGCCGCCGACTTACGCAGCGTCCAGCGGCGCTCCGTCGACGCCCAGTGCATTGTGCGAAGCACTCCCTCAGTGTGCGACGGCGTCAGGTTAAAGAGTGGCATGAGTTCGAGTGACGGCGGCGAGTCCACGTCGTGAATAAGAATAAGAGAGCCCGCACCTTGGGTTAGCGGCGCAGTGCATCCACGCACCTCCCATGCGTTCCAGCATGGCGCCGGTCAGGAGGCCGCCGACACCGTCAACGACCACGTACCGGCCGCCGGACTGCACATTCGCAAACGACAGACACTGCGCGAGTGCGTCAGGGCGGAGTCCGCGGATCTTGTCGCTGTGCCGCTCGAAGTTGTACCAGGCAACATTGTACATGTCCGGTGGCTGCGGCGTGAAGTACCTGAGGTGCCTGCGATGAGCCCACGCGCGCAGTTACGCACTTCGACTCCTTGCGCTTCATAATTTTCGTCTGGCTGTACACCGTGCGCAGCTCGTAACTCTTATTGCCCTCCAGTTGCCGCTGGATGACTTCCTGCATCGGTAAGCGCTTGAGTGCTGCAGGCGTACCCGCCCCGATGCGCCTGCATCTTTCAGCGCCTTGATGTCCTCGTAGGAGAGCGCCTGAGAGATCCCGTCGTCATAGATGTTCTCGTTCGTCGCTTCATTCTCCACTGCCGTGGTGAGCGCAGTCCGCTGCACACACACCGAGCGCCTCCGCCACCGCCTGGTTCATAATCTCCAGGGAGCCGTCCGCACGAATCTCATACGTCGGTCCAAAGGGGCGTCCGATAATATCGTCTGCGCGGAAGGTCCCGAATTTGCCAATGGAGATCATACCTCCCGGCTCGAGGACCACCTGCTTCATCATGCCCGAGGGAAGGCGCAGTAGCGCCGGTGCGCGCGGACTAACGTATGTGATGCGCGCGCGCAGTGCAGCATTATCGAGCACGGGGGGCGGCTCGTGCCGCGGCCGTTTCCGCGCCGATACGTCACAGGCATTGCCCGCGACGCAACTATGCTGGGCATCGGGTCTTTCCCCTTTGGAACCCTCTGTATTCTCCACTCCCCCTACTCCCTTCTCGACGGCCGCGGGCTCTGGTCCAACGCCACACTGTGCACCGGACGGTGGCTCGTGGTCCCCCATGCTGACGAAGGACGAACGCGCAGCACACCGCCAGGCCCTCGTTTCGGTCACGTGCTTTGTACGCGGCCCAGGCCCCTGTGCGTCGCGTCACCGCTCATAGGATACTCGCGATGGACACTGCCTCAGAGAGCGCCGCGGCGCGGGACACCGAGCTCGAGGTGTGTATGGGACACGCATGTGCAGCCTGGTAACCGTGCGATGCAGGCGGGCATGAATGCGATCCGCGAGCAGCTAGCTGCCCAGGGAGCACCCGACGAGGAAGTCAGGCGCACGCTTTTCCGTGCACGCGCATATTATGAGGGGCGCAGAGGCGGGGCTCGCGTGGAGACGGGGGCCAAGGAGCGCAGCCCGGAGAAGGTGGGCGTCGTCGCAGAAACCATTCCGCCGCGGCCAAATCCGGTCCGGGATGCGGCAAGCGCTCCCGCAGCGACAGAACCCGCGCAAGCAGAGGAAGGGTATCCGTCTTCTTTCCATGAGATTGTGGAGCTCATCGCCACGGGTCAGGAGGACAAGATACCGGGCATCCGCGATATACCCTTGCACATCAACGAGGCGCCGCCAAGCGCATCGGTCATGGATCCACCCAAGAAACCGTGGGAGTAGACTCCATGGTGCGGGCGATTCCGTCCGAGTGCGTCGATGCCTCGCACGCCGCCTAGTCTTCTCTTGTAGATCTGTGTTCCCCCCCACCTCCGCACATCGCCACACGCACCAGCGCGACGCGAGAAATTTTCATCACGTGACGAGCTCGCCTTGGACGAGAATGGCGAGAGCGATATCGCCACGGCCTCTCGCAGAGCGACGCCATGTCTCAGCAGGACGCCAACGGCACGGCAGCCGCGCCTGCACTAGCGCTCAATTTTGCGGAGCGCGTGAGTGAGCGTGCGCATGAGCTCGCGGTGGGCAGCGAGGACATCGCTGCCGCCGCACAGCGGGCGGCCAAGTCGCTGTTCGATCAAGGTGCGCCCCACGGCGTCCAAGCACTGACTCGCGCAGGTGTCGCGTCGGAGCACGCGTCGCTCCCGTACATTACGTCTCTGCTGGAGTCTGTCGTGCCGCGGGGCGTCGGGTCCCAGAAGCGCAAGCGCGAAGGCGAGACGGGCGGGACCCATCCACTCTTTCCGGCGACGCCACTGAATGAGGTTGTGCTGGCGGGCATGGGGAATGAGCAGATATGGAATCAACTGGAGCTGCGCGCGTCGAAGCTCGCGCATGTGCTGGAGAGTGTGATGTCGCAAGAGGGCGAGGATGAGGAGGATGGCGATGACGCAGACACGCAGCGGCGGGGCGACGGAGAGTCCGCGCTGGAGGACATCGACGAGGCGCTGGAAGACGACGCCCCCAGCGACGATGACGAGGATGAGCACGACGCGGGTATGGACGATAGTGCCGACGAGGGGTACCCCGGTGCGTCAGATCTGAGCGATGTCGACCCTGGCGAGGTGTTCTACGAACCGCTGCAGACGGAGGAGCAGCAGCAGAAGCGCAAGGCGGAAAAGGAGCGCGAGGAGATGATGGATATGTACAGTGGCGGAGACCCGGCTGTGCTCGACGCGCTTCTGCGGGGGCGCGGGGTCGGGGAGGGGGGCGAGGAGGACGCGTGGGAGGACGGGGAGGAGGACGGAGAGGGGGAGGACGAGAGGGAGGACGGCGGCAGGAGCGGCGCCGCGCACAAGAGCATCCTCGACACGCTCGACGACGCCAGCGATCGCCCGCAGCCGGCGGGGTGCGTCTTGCAGGCGCAGCATGCTGATGAGCAGACGGCGGCACCCAACGCTGGACGACACGTTCTTCTCTATCGACGAGTTCAATCGCGCGACGGAGGAGGACGAGCGCCGGTCGCTCACGTCGCGCGCGAACCTCTCTGGCGGGGACGAAGACGAAGACGAAAACGACGTTGATTTGTTTGCGGGTAGGTGGCATCGATGCACTGCTGATGCGCCAGCTGTGGACGAGGAGGACGACAGCGACGGCGAGGAGAAGAGCGCTGCGGAGATCACCTACAAAGACTTTTTCGATCCCGTCCACTCCGCGCGCAAGCCGAAAGAGCGGCGTGTTCCCCCCGCGGCGAAGCCGCGCCCGACCGAGACGCCGCGCAGTGCGGTCGTCCGTTTCAGCGAGCAAGTGCGAGTGCGTCCCATCAAAAAATGCAAGCCGCGCGAGAACGTCGCGGGTCTCCTGACGGGGGGGGGAGGAGAAGACGCTGAGGAGGACGCATGGGAGGATGAGGAGGGGGAGAGTGAGGAGGGGAACAGTGAGGAGGAGAGCGACAATATGGGGGAAGAGGACGAAGAAAGTAACGAGGAGGATGACGAAGAAGAGAGTGACGAGGAGGACGAGGAGGAAGAGAGTGGCGAGGAGGACGAGGAGGACGAGAGTGGCGAGGAGGACGAGGAGGACGAGCAGGCCGGCGACGACGTCCCGATGCATCCCACAGACACCGCGGCGGGTGCGGACGCGACGGCGGGGCGTGTCGCCGAGGACTTGTTTGCGGACGACGCAGAGGGTAAGCTGGTACGCGGTGCGACTCACACGCAGAAGACGCGCCGTCAACGATGTCAAAGCACGAGCAGCGGCTGGCGCAGCTCGGCGAGGAAATTGCGCGCTTTGAGGAGGAGAACGTACAGAAGAAAGACTGGACGCTCATGGGCGAGGCCAGCCGAGGGGACCGGCCAGAGAACAGTCTCTTGGAAGAAGACCTCGACTTCGAGCGCACCGCGAAAACCAAGCCGACGCTTACGCGAGAGGCGGCGGAGGGCCTCGAGGCGCTCATTAAGCGGCGCATCCTCGAGCGCACATTTGACGACGTCATCCGCCAGCGCGAGGTCGACGCACTGCCGTTCCTCGGGTCCAAGATGCTGGAGCTGTCTGACACGCGGAGCATGAAGAGTCTCGCGGAGCTGTACGAGGACGAGTACCAGGCGGCGCGCGGCGCGGAGCGCGGCGACGCATCCCTCTCGGAGGCGGACGCGAAACTGGACAAGGAGCGTGCCGGCGTCGCCGCCGCCACGGACGCGCTCTTCAACAAGCTTGAGGCGCTCAGCAATGCGCACTACACGCCAAAGGCGCCCAAGGCCGCCATCGAGACGCTCTCCAACACGGCGTCCATCTCCATGGAGTCCGCGCTGCCGACGACCATGTCTGCGGGCACGATGCTCGCGCCCGAGGAAGTGTACGATGCGCCGCGGCATGCCGCAGCGCTCGCCGGCGACAAAAGCGAGATGGCCCCCGCGGAGAAGCGCCGCATGCACAACCAGCTGCGGCAGGCGAAGCGGAAGCGGAACGACCGCATTCGCCGCGCAGAGACGTCTCTGGAGCTGGCGCGCGGCGCGCCACGCAAGGGCGACGAGAAGACGGAGAAGGACAAGGCGCTCAAGTCCCTGCTTGGCAACAAGGGCGTGTCTGTCGTCGGGAAGGACAGCAAGCGCCAGGGTGTGCGCGAGGCTGTCACGGGGAAGAAGGGCAAGGTGGCGGCGGAACCGAAGAGCGGTACGCAGTGGAAGCTGTAGGATGGATTGCTGGTATTGTAATGGGGAGTGGGCGGGGTAAGGGCGAGGAGGGGGAGGGAGGGGAGGGAGGGGGAGGGAGGGGAGGGAGGGGGAGGGAGGGGAGGGAGGGAGAGGGAGGGGGTCGGAGTTTATGGGAGGAGGCGGGATTTCCACGCGAGGAGGCGGGATTCCAAGGCAGGCGGGAGCAAGAGGTGTTTTTGGCCCCCACCCCAGCCGCCCCCCTTCTCTTCGCCCCCCACGCCCGTCTCCTCGTACCCCACGCCCGTCTCCTCCTCGCCCCGCACCCGCGACCCCCCAGCACCCTTCTGTCTACGCAAGGTGCCGGATGAGAGTCGCCTGCGTGTCCTGCAGCACGGACGGCGGCGTGTTCAACGAGCACATCACGTACAAAACGTTGCCGAGGGAGCGCAGGTGGAGCGGAAACGCATCGTCGCTGTCGGTCGGCAGCGTGCGCAGGGTAGCAAGGAGCGTGTCCGCGATGCCGGACTTGTATCCACCGTCATCATCGCGGAGCTCCACCTTGAGCACGGTGCCGAGCGCCATGACGCTGTGGACGCGGTCGTGCGCGGAGAGTGCGTGTACAAACGCCGGGTCCCAGAAGCTCCACACGCCGCGGGGGATCCCGCCCCCCCCGGTGCCGTCCCCGCCGCCGACGCCGCCCGCTCCCGCCTCGCCCGCCGCGCCGGCCCCCGCCGCTCCCACCCCCGACGCGGCGCGCGCCCACGCACGCCGATGCGGCTCCCAGGCGGGCCCGTCACGCAGCTCGTCCAGCAGCGTGAGCGTCTCGCCCGCGACAGCGCAGCCGACAGGATGCGCCGTGTAGCTGTGGCCGTGCAAAAGTGCATTTGCCTTCTCGTCGCTCTGCGCAAAAGTAGTAAAAATACTGTGCGACGCAAGCGTCGCGGAGAGCGGGACGAGCCCCCCCGTGAGAATCTTCGCGAAGCTCGCAATGTCCGGCGCCGTGCCGAGGACCTGCGACGCGGTCGACACGCCGAGGCGGTACAGACCTGCGAACACCCTGCACGGTCAGTCCGCCCGCGCAGCGCGGCGGCGCGCAGCACGCACTCGTCAAAGACCACCGGCAGCCCGCGCCACGCCGTGGGTTCACGCGCGGCGCCGGGGTCGCGCGCGTCGCGCAGTGGCGGGTCCGTGAGCGCGAACAGGTCCTCGCGCTCGCGCACGACATCCACGAGACAGCGCTGGAAGAGCGGATCCACAAACACCATGCCCGCCGCCCCGAGCACGAGTGGCTCCAGCAGCAGCGCGCCGAATCGACGCCGCTCGGTAAGCACAAGGCGCTCCAGCACGGCGCGCAGCCACAGGCGGTACTGCGGCGCGAGCGGGTCGTTGCGCAGACGCTGCGGCACGTCGTACACATCCTGCAGTGCGCCGTACGTCGCGAGGGTGCGCTCGCCGCGCACGCTCGGCCGGCTCTCCCAGCGCGCCCAGTCGTCGTCGTCGGCGACGCTCACATGCACGCGCCCGTCGCGCATGCCGAGCATGGGCGGCGCGATCCAGTGCCCGCGCCCGCTGTACCACGGGACGCACGCATTGTAAATGCCCGGCTCGGACGCATCCATCGCACCGATCGTGTCGCCGTGGTAGCTGCCCTTCAGCCCCAGCACCTCGAGCATGCGCGGCGGGCGCCCGCCGAGCGCGCCCGCTCGCCGCCCGTGCTGCACGCGCGCCTGCGTGGCAGGCTGCGTGGGCTGCGCGTCGTACCGGTCCGCGGCAGACTGCAGCGCCATCTTCAGCGCGACCTCCATCGCCGTGCTGCCGTCGTCACTGTAGAATACGCGGCTCGCCCAGCCGCGGCCGGGCGCGTCGGCCGCGCTGTGCGCGCCCGTGCCAAGCAGGCGCTCCGCGAGGTGCACCGCGGGCGCATTCGCGGCGACGGGAAACAGGACGTGTCCGTACCGGCCGGCCGCCTGCGCGGCGGCGAGTGCGAGGCGCGGATGCGCATGTCCGAGCGCCTGTGTCCACCAGGACGCGGACCCGTCGAGGAGTGGGCGGACGACGGGGGGCGGCGCGTGCGGCGGCGCGAGGTTGTGCACCTCCGCGTCCGCACGCGCGGCCGCGGGGTCGTACGCGGCGAAAAAGTCGCCGTGCGCGCTGTCGACGACGGTGACGTCCGCATCGCACTTCACGCGCTCGTGCTGCGTGAACGGCCACCAGCACGACGTGCGCACGCGCGGCGCGAGCGACGCGAGGTCCGCGAGCCGCGCCGCATGCGTGTCGCGCAGGTGGCGCACGACGTCGAGCGCGCTTGCATACGTGTGGCCGTCGGGCGGCCCGTGGACGAGCCCCGTGTAGTACTCGCGCATCTGCGTCACGTCCGCCGCGCTCGTCGCCGCGCGCAACGGCGGGCGTCCCCATGCGCCGCCGCTTGGTCCGCCGAGCGTAAACACGGGGACGCGCCATTCGCTGCGCAGCCAATCGCGCAGGTACACGTCGTTTTCAAGGTGCGGCGAGGGGAAGAGCACGACCGCGTCCACGTCGTACCCGCGCACCAGCAGGCTCTCGAACGCGGCGCGCGTCGTGCTGATGCCCCCCAGCACACTAGATCCCACGAGCACCGTGGGGAGGCGCAGCGGGCGCAGCAGCTCCGCCTGCGACGTGCCGCTGGGGCCGGGCGAATGCACGCCGCCCGCCGTTTCGACAATCGCTGCGCCTCCGCGCGTCCCCGCGGCTGCCGCCTGCGCGCGCATCCACGTGCGCACGCCCGCGGCGATTGCCGCGTCCCCCGCCGCGGCGGGGATCCCCGCGACGCCGCGTGCGGCAACGTGCGGCGAGACGGGCGACGCGAACTGGAGCAGCGTGTCCGTGGAGACGTGCGGCGCATATGTCGCGATATGGCTGCGGTGAGCGCGTGCGGTGCGGACGTACTGCGCATCCGCGTCGCCCGCGGGCCCCGTCGACACGGGCTTTAGATACGCGACGTACTCGGCGTCGGGATGTGGCGCCAGCGAGCGCGGCACCGGCGCGGCGCCCGCGGCTGGCGCCGCCGCGCTCGCAAGCGCGAGCGCGGTAGAGAAAATCGTCTTCCCCACATCCGTGTCGGCGCCAAAGATCTGCAGTCGGCGCAGCGCACAGGCGTACCCACCTGGTGTGCGCGCAGGCGCCCGTATACGTGAGCCATGCGAAGGTCGGGTGCCTGGCGGCGCCCTGCGCCGCGCGTGACCCGTCGCGCGGCGCGACGAGCCACGTGGCTCTCCACAGACCAACATCTCATTCGCCAGGGATGTTACTCGCTGTGGGTCCAATGCGGCAGGCAGATACACACCACACCAATACACCTCCGCGTCCTCTACCGCGAACGCCATCTGGTACAGTATGGACCCAGCGCATGCGGCGCAGGAGCGTGCCCGCGGGACCGCGGCTCGGCTGCGCCTGGACCGCAATCCGTTCACCACGAAAGACGACGGCGCCACGTCACCCCCCGTGCCGGGCGCGTGGTCCCCGCCGGCCGCGCCAAAATCGGCGGACGCCCCATGGGCGGCGCCGTATGCTGCGCTCTCCGCGTCCGCGCTGCTGCACGGTATGCATGCCGTGCCGGCGCCGCCCATCGCGGTGCTCAGCGACGACGCGGCGGGCGCCGCTATGCAATGGCTCCCGACGCGCGCCCCGCAGCCGGAGAACACCGAGGAGCGCATCCGCGCGTGGAACGAACACACGGTGCACAGCACGCGCGGTGCGCCGCTGGATGGGCTAAGCCTCGTGCCGCCCGAGACGCTCTCGCCGATCACCACGGAGGGCGAGAGCATTAGTACGGCATCACCGCGCGGGTACTCGGCGTTGCTCGAGCGCACGGAGCTGGGACCGAGTGCGCTCGGGCTGCTGCTCTCGAAGGCGGCGTCGGAGGATGGGCGGCCAGCGCGCCGCGCGTCGGGCAATGGGGATGCGGACTCGGAGCTGAGTGGGTCCGACGTGTTCGCCGACGCGTCCGACGGAGTGGTGGTCGTGGAGGGAGAGACAGGCGGCGCGCTTCGCGCGCCGACTACGCGCGCGGAACGGGGAACGCCGGAGCGCATCGGTGGCAGTGCGCCGCGCACGGACGTTGCAGCGCACGTGCGCGGTGCTGATGAGGGTGTGACACAGGGGCGTCGGGGTGATTCGTCCGCGACACACACCGCCACCGACGCATCGCGAGGCTCCACCGCAAAAGCATATGGGGAGGGGGAGCCCTTTTCGGCCGGTCACTGGATCGCCACGAACCGCGCCGCCGCCGCGTCAGAGTCCGCGGCGTCGGACACCCTCGTGGCCGACCAGCGCACAGCAACACCGCCTGCGGAGACAACCGTGCCCATCGCCCACGCCAGTGAGGGCGGGTTTGCTCGCGCCCTATCGTTAGCGGAGGGCTCTGATGCTTTCGGCGCATCCGCCACGGAGGATGTGACAGTGGAGGGCGCATCCGCCACGGAGGGTGTGGCAGCGGCTCTTGCACCGGGCGACATGGAGGAACACGATTCTGCTGCTCCATTGGGTGGGGATGTGGCTGCGCCGCTCCCAGTTATTGAAGAGGTCTCTGGCGAGCTCCAGTACACGGTCAACGAGCCTGGAGCATGGCGCGGGGGCATGCCGGGGGTGGCAAAGGATGAGGCACTGGGGAAGGCACTCAGCGGTTGCGAGGGCATGCCGATGACGCAGGCTCCGATGGTGTCTGCGGCGCAGTCGGCATTTGCTGGGCAGGGCCTTGATGGAGAGTTTCCTCGGGAGGCTGCGCAGCCTTTGCTCACGGGCGTGCAGCCTCCGCTCACGGGCGTGGACCCTCTGCTCACGGACGTGCGGCTTCATCCCACGACCGCAGAGCTTCTCTGCACAGACACGCAACGTGCTCCCATTTCTGCCGCCCCCTCTTTCCCGGCCGCTGCGCCTCCTCTCCCTACCGCTGCTTCCCCTTTCCCAGCCGCTGCTCCCCCTCTCCCAACCGCCGCCGCTTCCTTTCCGGCCGCTGCCCCCCCACTCCCTGCCACCGCGCCTGCCCTCCCGGTGACCCCTCCCTTGCCCCCACCCACCCATCCCCCCCTCGAATCGGCCGCGGCGCTCGAGTCGCTGTTGGCGCAGATACAACAGATCACACACGTGCCAAGTCCGTCGCTGGAAGAACGCATGGAGTACCTGCACCGCCTCGGCTACCGCGCGCAAATGACCGACGCCTACTCGTGCAAAGTCGTGCACATTGACGAGGTCGACCTGACGCTGACCTCGGAGCGGAGCCCTGGCCTCGGCGGCGTCGCATTCCCCATTGTCGAACCGCTGCGCGTGCAGAAGGCGCAGACGGCGGAAATCGGCAGCAGCTGGACGGAGGCCTGTCCGACGCCTTCGCAGCAGGGGGTGTACTCTCTTGGGAGTACGCCCACGTGGCGGCACTCTATCGGGCCGAACAGCGCATGGAGTGCGTGCGGAGCGCGGAGCGCAAGTGGTGCGCGAAGCGCAAGTGGCGCCCCAAGTGCGGGCGGCGCGCGGACCCCGAGCTATGCGCCGAGCATAAGTGGCACCTCCTACCTCGGTACGGCCGCGTCGCCCGCGCTGCGGTGCGTCAGCGGCGCGTCGTTCTTTGGCGTGGGCGCGGCACCTACGGTGTGCTCCCCACCACCGCCGCTTATCTCCGCATGCCCCACCTCCCCCCCTGCTGTGGACGCCACGCCGATGGCTGGCGAGCCCATGCAGACAGTGCCGCGACCCACCGTCATGGACGAGGACGAGGAGCTGATGCTCGAGTCCGTGCCGGCGGCCGCGGACGCGGCCGCGTCCACGTCCGTCGCGAACGACACGCAGCATTTTGGAACGATCTCGCTCCTAGACGCGTACGCGAACCTGACGGTGCGCGACGCAGATGCGGACGAGGACGCGACGACGTACTGCGCAGCGGGGGAGGAAAGCGAGGGCCCTCTGTCCGCGTACGGCATGAGAATGGCGGCAGCGCCGACGCTCTTCGGTGCGGAGGCGGCGGCGGACGACGACGTGAATGCGGACACTACCCTTCCCAGCGTATACGCACAAAAGGAACTGTGTGCCGGCGACGAGACGCTCGCCATGCTTGGCAACGTTGTGAAAGCGCCGCCGCATGCGTGGGAAGGGGGGAGGAGGACGCGTGATGCCGCGCCGTCGTGGCGAGGCCCCGTGGGCACCTCGCCGCCCCTTCCGCCGCTGCCGCACGACGCGCACCGCATGTCCGGCTTCTCCCAGCTGTCGCGCCCCCGGCCGCCACCCAAGGCGCGAGCGCCGACGGGCGCGCCCGTGCGCGACAGCGAACCGCGGCAGCGGCACGCGAGCGACCTCTTCCGACGGAGTGTACCGCTGCCGGGTCCATACGCAACGGCGTCGCCCGTCGACGCGCTGCACGAGTTCGACTACATGATGGACGAGGGCGCCTCGCTGCGGACGCCGCGCATCGACTGCGCGGGTGACGAGCGCCGCGCACCGCAGCCGGGGGAGCCCGGCTGGGTGCCAACACTCCCTCCGCTCGACACTTATCTCCCCGAGGAGCGCGCGGTGCTTGCCGCAGAGGGCGCGGACGCGGGCACGACAGGGTATGGTGCGGACATGGAGCGTCTCTCTGGCCTCTTTGTGGAGGGCGCCGCGGACGCGCCGTCCAGCACGGCCCGGCCGCTCCCGATCGTGACGAAGCCAAACTCGGTTCTGGCGCGCGGGCGCCCTGTAAGGCGGAACAGGGAGGGGCGCGCATCTGTATTTTATGCGTCGCTGCCCGAGGGGAAACGGCGGACGGGCATGGACGCCGTGGATGAGGTGCTTGCGGAAGATCCGCGCACGCGTCCGGTCAAGACGTGGAACTTTGAGGACGACGACGACGCCGTTGGCGTTGCGCCCGAGGGCGTGCGTGTGCGGCGCGTCGTTGCGGATGAGGACGGGACGCGGCGTGTCGGGCCGGAGCCGTCAGCGGCGCAGGGTGCGCCGCGCGCCGCGCCGGCATTTACCTCCGTGCCGCCGCACCAGACGCATCCCGTACACCCGACGGACATCCCGCAGCCCGCGGCCCACACCACCGCCTGGTCCGTCCCACGCGAGGAGCTGCGGTCCGGGCGTCCGCATGCGGCGCGCCGGGCGCGCACGACGCACTCCAAGTACATGCCGGACGACCCGTCCGTGCCGACGAAGCGGGGCGGATGGTGGCGGCGCGGGACGCCGCGGAAGAACGCGGACGCGGACGCGCGGCAGAGCCATGGACGCGAGCCGCTCGCGACACACGTGGAGGAGGAGGCCGTCGCCGCGCCGGAGACGGACGACGGCGCCACGGCGCGCACGTCGACGGGGACGCGCACGACGATGAAGCATGGGCGCCGCGTCGGGCCGCCGGGCTTTGAGCCGTCGCAGCCGGGCAAGTACTATCTCGCCGGCACGGAGCTGCTGCCGACGCTGCACGTCGCGCGCACGCCGGACCAGCGCGCGCGGAACGAGACGGGCATCTCGGAGACGGAGCCGGCACTAATACAGGCGCTGCTCGCAGCGCCGTCAAGCTCCGCCGTGCGCGCGCGCGCCGGCATTGTGAAGGCAATGCAGTTCTCAGACGACACGCTTCCGCCGCCGGGACAGGTGCTTGTGGACGAGGAGCGCAAGATTTTAGTGAGACCGGTTCTGTAGGGGGGGGGGCAGGACGATCGCCGACAGACACGGGGGAAAGTAGTAATGCATTGTTTGTGGAAGCCGCGGCGGAGATGGACTGAGTGGGGGTGGTGGCCAACGGGGGGGCGCTATGGGAGGGAAGGTGCCATGTGGCGGCAAGGGCATAGGCGGGGAAAGGGCGGCAAGGGCGGGATGGGGGGACGCTGGTGTGCTCCATACAGGGAGGGCGCCAGTGTGGAAAAAAATGGTTCGCCATGGGTGGAGGTGTGTACGGAATGGCTTTCCCTCTGCGCGCCCGGTGACACGACGTCACGCTAAGCGTATTCGCGGCGTGCTTCTTTCGGGATCCATACGGGGCGTGGCGTGCTCCATTAGGGGGACCCTTGCGGCACTCACCCGCATTTCCCCATCCCTTGTGGCCCTCGCTTTCCCATTGTCCCCCGCTTTCCCCTCGTCCCCCCCGTTGTCGCCTCGTCCCCCCCTCCCCCCATCCCTTGTCCCCCCGCTGTCCTCTCGTCCCCCCCGTCCTTTGCGGCCTTACTCCCGCCCCTGTCACCCCCCCCCAGCGCCCCCCCCCATCTTCTTCAAGAGCTCCTCCGCAAGCAGCGTCATCTCCGTGCCCGCGAGGACTACCTTGTGCAGGTACTCACGGGCAAGCGCAAGATTGCCCACCTTGGGCGCACGCGTGGACGCGGGGCGGCGCAAACGCTGGTCCTGCTTCGAGTAGAAGAGCTTCCCGTGCAGCTCACCCATCTCCCAGCGCGCAGCAATCAAATAACTGAACACAAAACGTGCGACAAGCGCAGGATCGACGCCCGCCATGGACTGGTCGACGACCTGGACGAGCAGGCAGTGGAACATGGTCGAGTTTACCGTGTCACCGTCACGCTCGTAGAGATCGATGATGCGTGCGATGGCGTCGACGGACTCCATCTGCGTCAGCGGACAGGTAAGGTGGCGCTTGAAGCAGGCGACCGCGTCTGCGGTGCGGCCGAGCCGGTCGTAGCACACGCCGAGCGAAGCCCACATGCGCGCGTCGTACGGGCGGATGGCCGCGCACTTCTGGTAGTAGTGGACGGCGTACGACCAGGCTTCGTTCAGCTCGTACACCTGCCCGAGGCCGTGCCACGGGCGGTAGTCCTGCGGGTTGATCTCGAGGGCGCGGCGGTACATCTCCGCGGCCGCATGGCTGTTCTTCAGCTCGAGGTACTCGTGGCCGAGGAGGATCCATGCGGCGACGCAGTCGCTGTCGAGGCGGAGCGCGCGCTTGAAAGACTCGACCGCGCGGAAGTGGTCGCTGCGCTGGTTGTAGTAGTTGCCGATGAGACAGCACACCTCCGGGCGGTCCTCGCCCACGCGCGCGAAGCGCTGCACGAGCTGCGCGAGGGCGTCCGCGTGGTCGAGCACGTACAGCGTGTTCGAGTACTCACTGATCCCGTCGAGGCGGTACGGATCGAGCTGGAGCGCCTGCTGGAAGATCTCGGCGGCCTCGTCGAGCTCCTGGTGCAGGTACAGGCTCTGCGCGCGCGCCGTCAGCAGGTACGCCGAGTCCGGGAAGTACGCAAGCAGCGCGTCGATGCGCTCCAGATTCGCCGTGTCCGCCTGCGTCGACTGGCGCGCGGCGTACTCGAGGAAAAACACGGACATGAACGAGTTCGGCAGCAGGTCCAGCGTCTGCTCGCGCTCCTCCGCGCCCATCGTGCGCGCGAGCTCCTCCCACGCGCTCCAGTTGTACGGGAACGCGCACACGCTGCGCAGCAGACAGTCCATCGCCTCCACGCGCTTGTGCAGCCGCCGCAGAAACACGCCCTTGAGGAAGAGCAGGTAAGCGTCCGCCGGGTCCACGAGGTACTCCAGCAGGGGGATCAGCGACGGGCGGCCCTCCGTCCCGCGCCGCGCGTGCGCGCGCGCCGCGCTGCTCGGCCCACTCTCCGCGTACGCAAGCGCGGGCACCGCGTCGCCGCTCTCGCCGAGCTCCCGCTGGAAGACGCGGTACTTGGCCAGCAGCTGTATCGTACGGCCCTTCGCGCTCAGGCTGCCCTCCTGGTCGAGCAGCCACGCACACCGGTCGTACTGCCCCATGTCGAAGCACGACTTAGCGAGTGTGTACGCGGGTGAGAACGGCGTGCTGAGCACCGCCGTGCGCCGCTCGTCGTCGCCGGGCGCCGCCGGCGGCGCGCCGGCGCCCTCCTGCGCGTCGAAGCGCACGCGTGCGTGCTGGGGCGGCGCCGGGGACGCGAGCGCATCGACAGAGAGCGCCGGGGACGCGTGCGGCCACGTCCCCGCGCTCCACACGCGCCCCCCTGCGTCGCCGCCGGCCGTGGACGGCGTGCCGTCGCCCGTGTGGTCCCACGACGGGGACGTCAGTCCGATCGCCGGCGTCGAGTGCGTGGGAAACACGCCGGCCGCCCCCTTGGTGCGCGGCGTCGCGGCGGCCGGCCGCGCCTCAGCCGGCGGCGGCACGCAGTACAGAAGTTCCAGCGCCCTGTGGGTGAGCGCCACATCCGCGGCACGCACCAGTGCGCGGCGGACGCAAATCCGCGCTCCGTGAGGTCCGCGGCCGCACGGCTCAGTGCCGCGCGCGCCGTCGCCGGAGCGATGTCGTCCAGCATCTCGAGCGAGGCGAACCGCATCCTCCGGAGACAGAGTGCGTGAGCCACGGGCGGGTGGCCGCCGTGAGACACGGACTGTCTGCCGCGCAGCACCGCAGTGGCGACGCGTGTGTTTCTTTCCCACGTGGCCTTTTTTTGGCGCGCCGCCACACGCCGCGCGGCCTTTGACGCGCCGCCGCCACTCGACGCGCCGACCCACGATGGCCATGTTCGCCTCCGAAGAGGTCGGCGAGAAGCTGCGCGCCAAGTTTCACACCCCGCGCAAGCGCGCGCGGGACCCTGCCGAGGACCGCGACGCACCCGCGGCGTCCGCCGGCGCGGCGGAGGACGCGCAGCACCCACAGGGTGCTGCGCCGAGCGCTGCCGCCCCATCCCTGCATCCCACCGCCCCCGCCCTGCGCCGCCCCGCCCCGCCCCTGCACCCGACCCCCCCCACGCTGCGCCCCGCCGCGCCACCCCTGCACCCGAGCGCGACGCCGCCCATGCCTGCGCCCCTGCTGCGCGTGGCGGACCCAAGCTTCCTGTGCCAGTGGCGCGCGCCCCAGTCGCGGAAGCACAAGACGTGGGAGGGCGACGCGGTGCTTTACGTCCACGGGCAAGGGACTACCTGCTCGCTGCGGTCGATCCACGACGGGAAGCTGTACGTTGCCGGGCGGCCGCCGCTGACCGGCAGTCTCGTGACGAGCGCGGCGCTGCGCCGGCAGGACCTGCGCGCGGGGGACGAGCTGTATGTGGGCGGCAAAGAGGTGCAGATCGAGCGCGAGCTGCTCCCGGACGACGACGTGCGCGCCGCGCCCGCAGCGGCGGCCGCCGTGTGCGCGCGTCCTGTGCCGGCGGCCGCGCTGAAAACGACGCGGCGCGCGATACCCACGTCGCGGTTCTACGGTGCGCATGCACGTGCGCAGCTCACCCCAGCGGCGCCACCACCGCAGGCGAGCGCGGCGGACGTGCGCCCGCTGCGCACGGCGTCGGCGCCCCACGCGCGGTACGACCCGCACGCGGCGGACGCGGTGGTGATGAAGCGGCCGTGCGCGAAGCACCAGGCACTGCATGGATGGTGTGTGCGCGACCGCGGCGTGGCGCACGGCGCTCACCGCAGGGGGCTCCCCGTCGTCGACGTCGTGCTGGACCCGGAGCTCGCGCGCGTGATGCGTCCGCACCAGGTGGAGGGCGTTCGGTTTCTGTACGAGGCAGTTACGGGCATGGCGTCGCTCGAGCACGGGCACGCGTCGCAGGGGCAGGGCGCGATCCTCGCGGACGAAATGGGGCTCGGAAAGTGCGCCGCGGCGCACGCGCGCTGACCGCAGGACGCTGCAGACGATTGCCCTTGTGATGACGCTCCTGCGGCAGAACTGCTACTACTCGTCGGTGACGAGCGGCGCGGTGGACAAGGTCGTGATCGTGTGCCCACTGACGCTCGTCGTGAACTGGAAGCGCGAGTTCCGCAAGTGGGTCGGGCGCAGCTCCGTCGGCGTGCTCGCGGTGGAGGGCGACGGGCGCAGCGAGGTCGAGCGCTTCGTCAGCGGGCGGCAGTACCAGGTGCTCATCCTCGGCTACGAGCGCCTGCGGAGCTGCGCGAAGCAGCTCGCCACCGCGGCCCCGCCGGTCGGCCTCGTCGTGTGTGACGAGGGGCACCGCCTCAAGTCCAAGGGCACGAAGACGACGCAGTGCTTCGACCACTTCAGCACGCGCCGCCGCGTCCTGCTCACCGGTACGCCCGTCCAGAACGACCTGCGCGAGTTCTACGCCATGGTCGACTTTGTGTACCCCGGCATGTTCGACCAGTACGCCGTGTTCAAGCGCGTGTTTGAGGACCCGATCATGCGCAGCCGGCTGCAGTACTGCCCGCCGGACGCGCTGGGCCTCGGCCGCGCGCGCAGCCACGCGGTACGTTGCGCGCCGCGGCGCCCGCGGCGCCCCGCTCACCGGCAGCTCCAGTTCATCACCAAGGGCATCATCCTGCGACGCACGGCCGAGCTGCTCGCCTCGTACCTTCCTCCGCGATGTAAGTTGAACGCTGCTGCCCGCCTGCACCCCTGCGTGTGCGCGCGGCCCCTCTCCCGGCCGCGCGGCGGCGGCGGCCGCCCCGCGTCGTGACTCACGCCCAGACGACATGGTCCTTTTCTGCACGATGTCGCCGCTGCAGGCGCGTCTGTACGCGCTTTTCTCCGAGTACGTCAGTGGCCAGCTGGCCGCAGGCGACCGCGCGTACTGTCTCGGGTACATCACGCTGTTTCGCCAGCTGTGCAATGCGCCGTCCCTGCTCAGCCGCGACGCGAGCGAGGGCAGAGAAGGGCCCGCGGCGCAGCTGCTGCATGCCGCGGACACGCTCACGCAGCGCGCGGGACGCGACGCGGCAGCGCTGGGCGGGAAGCTCGCGGTGCTGCACCGCCTGCTCACCGCGGTCCGCACACAGACCACGGACCGCGTCGTCGTCGTCTCCTACTTCACCGGCACGCTGGACGTGCTGCAGCGGCACTGCACGCGGCACAGGTTTCCCGTGATGCGCCTCGACGGGAGCACGAAGCAGGAGCAGCGCGCCAAGCTTGTAAATGCGTTCAACCGCGAGGGCTCCGCGGGCGGGAGGGAGGCGCCGTTCGTCTTTCTCCTGAGCTCCAAGTCGGGCGGCACCGGCCTCAATCTGATTGGCGCGAACCGCCTCGTCCTCTTCGACAGCGACTGGAACCCGTCGAACGACCGGCAGGCGATGGCCCGCATCGTATGTCCCCCGGCGCCGCGCGCTTACCCGCAGCACCGCGACGGGCAGCAGAAGCCCTGCTACACGTACCGGCTCCTCCTCGCGGGCTCCATGGACGAGAAGATCTACCAGCGGCAGTCGATCAAGATGGGGCTCAGCGACTCGCTCGTCGGCAGCACCGCCTCGGCGCCTGCGGACGCGTCCTCCGCCGTGAACTCGTTTTCCCAGGAAGAAGTGCGTCCGCGTCGGCCGCGGCTGACCACAGCTGCGCGATATCTTCGCGTTTCAGCTGCACACGGAGTGCGCTACGCACGAGCTCCTGCGGTGCCCCTGCGATGGCGATGGCGCGACGCCGCAGCCAGGGGACGCCCCCCCGGAATGCGCCGCTGCGAGCGCCCCGCCCGGCTTTGTCTCTGCCGCGTCCGTCGCGCAGCAGACGCAGTACGAGCAGCAGCAGCGCGAGAAGCTCGCGCGCCACCTCGGTGACATGCGCCACTACCGCATGCGCCGCGGCGACGCAGCCGACTTCCCCTTCGACGCCATGGTTTCGCATGTGTGTCAGCGGCAGAGCGAGGAGGACGCATGCGAGATGTCCCCGCGTCCACTTCCCGCATCGCAGCTCCTCGCGCTGGCCCGCGGTGCCCCGTCGTTGGCCGATCTCGTGGACAAGTATGCCGCAGAGGTTTGTGCTCGGGGCGGCGACTCTAACGACAGCCATTCGCCTACAAGCGTGGTCAACTGGCTTACGTCTTCGCGCGCCCGCCCAGCCTGGGAGCAGCATGCAAGGGTGAGGGGAACGTTGCGGATGACGGAGGGGACGACGACAGCTTTGTGGATGGCGTGGAGGAGGACAACGTTGCGCCTGCTGCCGTGGAGGATGGCGCGCAGCAGCCGGCGATGGTCGCGCAGGAAGGGTACCAGGTTGTGGGGGGTGGAGGGGAGGGGGGGGCGTGAGGGGGGGGGGGGGGACGAGAGGGGGGACGGGGGAGGGCGAAGGCTGGGCGCCGAACGAGCGGATGAGAGCCCCACCCCTTGTGGCCCCCGCCCCCTCGGGGGTACCGTGCATCTAGCATCCATGGGCGACGCCCTATGAGAAACGCCGACCACACATGATCTGCGCCGTGATCCGCATGGTGTCACTTCCGCGCGCGATTCCCGCCATGTGCCACGAAACTTCTCCGCACCATTTCGTAGGCACCGAAGCGAACGAGGATATCCCTCCACATGCACGTGGCGATTGATTCACGCAGTCCCTTGCGCACCAGGCTCGACCTGACTTGGCAATGGACGCCGACGCGTACGCGGCGCTTTCTCCTGCCGAGCAGCATGCGCACGACCAGCGCGCGGCGGTGCAAGAAGCCGAGGAGCAAGCCAAGTTGCCATACCAGTGGACGCAGACGCTTGCGCACGTGGACATGACCGTGCGCGTCCCCGTGGGGACGCGCGCGCGCCAGGTAAACGTCTTGCTGCGGCGCACACGCATCGTTATCGCTGTAAACGGAGAGACTATCGTGGATGTGTGTACTACGGGAGTCGCCCCTGCTCACGCGAAGGGCGAGCTGTCGAAGCCAATTTGCGTGGACGAAAGCACATGGACCATCGGTCCGTCCACGGCGGCGCGCCACTCACACGCAGACGACGGCAACACGCTGAACATTCATCTCGAGAAGGAGAACGGAAACGAGTGGTGGCGCCACATCGTGACGCACCACCCGGCCATTGACACGACCAAGCTGGCGCCGGAGGACTCGCAGCTGAGCGACCTGGACCCTGGCACGCGGTACGTCGCTGACATCGCCATGGACTCACCGCTCCCGTAGCGCGACGGTCGAGCGCATGATGGTATGTCTCCATGGTCTCCGCGCGGCTCACACGCAGTTCGACAACCGACAAAAAGTGCGCGCGGAACACACCTCCACTAACCGTAGCAAATGGGGCGCCCGACGTCAGCGCAGCTGAAGTAGGGGGAGGATGGGGGGAGGGTACGAAGAGTGAGACACCGGGCATCTCCTGACCGCAGAGTCTGGCCAAAACGCGGCCGGCGGAGACCGAAGCACAGCGTGCGGCGCCACCAGCCGCGGGATGAGGATGGCAAATGATGGAGGGCCGCTCCGCCGCCGCACATAGGTAGCTTTTCACCCTCCCGCGAGGCAAGTTTTGTATTGGCAGTCAGCAGCGCAAGAAGCCAAGCGCCATCGCATACAGTCACCACGAGCTACAGAGAAGCGCGCATGGCGTGCGTAGCAAAAGCTGCGCTGGAACACCACCGAGGGGTTCCGAATCGAACAGCGTCGGCGCTTACAGGCGGCGACCACGGCGACCACCCTTCCTGCGCGTGGAGTCCGAGGGGACAGGCGTCACGTCCTCAATGCGCCCAATGCGCATGCCCGCACGGGCGAGCGCACGCAGCGCGCTCTGCGCACCAGGGCCAGGCGTCTTGGTGCTGACACCGCCGGTCGCGCGGATGCGGATGTGCACAGCATTGATGCCGACCTCCTTGCACCGCGCCGCGCAGTCCTGTGCAGCAAGCATCGCCGCGTACGGAGACGACTCGTCACGGTCCGCCTTGACCTTCATGCCGCCTACGCCGCGTCAGTACACACGCACGCGTGGGTAAATACACACCCGTAATACGGACGATCGTCTCCTTGCCGGTGAGATCAGTCACATGGACAAAGGTATCGTTGAAAGAGGCGAAGATGCTGGCCGCGTCAGCGAGGCCGTTCTCGCAGCGGCCCGCGCGGCCCGGTCAACACGTACTGCGCAACACCAAAGACGATCTTGCCATCGTCAATGTTCGCACCGAGGGAGACTTCCTGCGCGCTGGAGCGGACCTTGGGCGCCATCTGCTCCGCTGCGTTAGTATCATGCCGACGCGACACGGAACACGCACTTTGCCGTAGGAGATGGACAGATAGAAGATGCGGCAGCGGGGGTCGTTTTCCAGGCCCCCCTACGGGGGCGCTGAGATCACGTGCATAGATACAGTTCACCACGTGATATACATGGCGCGCGCCCGCTCGCCGAGGGCGGCGTGTCGGTGGAACCTTTTCCTTACGCTGAAGCGAGTCGAGACGATGGTGCGTAGCGGCGCGCAGCGGCGCGTAGTGCCCACGGCGCGGAAGCGCGGGCGCCATACTGACGCATGCAGCCCAAGCAGGTCACGGATATCAAGAACTTTTTGGCGATTGCGCGTCGCCCCGACGCGAAGGCGGCGCGGATTAAGAAGACGGTGAAGACGGACCGCAGCGTGCAGACCAAGTTCAAACTCCGCTGCTCGCGCTACCTGTACACGCTTGTCGTTGATGACTCCGAGAAGGCAGAGAAGCTGAAGCAGTCGCTTCCCCCGGGTATGTGGGCGCTCGTGCGTGCTGACGCGCAGGCATGGACGTCAAGGAGATTGGGGCCAAGAAGCTGAAGAAGTAACTGGACCTTTTCTGTTGGCCGCCGGGGCGGCGGCTGCCGGCGTGGAGTGCCGGGTCGCGTTCCTGGGCGACGCTGTAGCCAGGACCCAAAATCCATGAGAAATATTCCCATGAGTCTGTGCGCTGCAGCACGATGTGACCGCTGCGTCATTACCAACTGCTTCTATCTCGTAGGTCGTTGCGCGGGAGGGGTGCAGCGTCTAGGGGTATGTCCGCGCACTCGAGCGCGCTTCGATCGTGCCAAAAAGCACTACGAGGGCACTCGAGAGCGCCGCGCATGCGGCGAACACGATGAACAGGAGCGTCCGCACACTGAAGGTGTCCACGACGCGCCCCACCTCCACGAGCCACTTCAGATACCAGGGCGATGCTGTATCAGTCCACTCCGAAATGCGCCCGGACATTCCGCTGGGCTCCGCGACGAGGCTCCCCGATGGCGTGCGCTCGTGCGTGGAGAGCCGCGGCGTGCTGGGATTGCTCCAGGCGTCCAACACGTGCTTCAGTCGCAGCTGCTCGTCCTCCCAAGACCGCTGCTGCTTTTCCCAGCGCACCTCGAACCCGTGCCGCCACTCTGTCCAGAGTGGGTCAGTCGGCGTCGCGCTGTGTTCCTGCACGCGCAGTTGTTCTTCCATACGCGTGAGCCGCATGCCTAACTTTTCCACGTCCTGCGCGGCAGGAGAGAGTTCGCGCACCTTCTGCGCACTCTCCTTCGCCTCCCGCAGCTGCTCTTCGAGCGACGTGAGCCGCGCGAGGAGCGGCACGGGCGGGGTGGCGGAGGAGGGCGGCACCGCGCTCGTCCCGTGCTCGTCGTCACGCATCCCAGCGAGCGCCGCGGGGGTCGCTCCGTGATGTGCGGCACCAGCATCCAAGAAGGCCGGCTTGACAGCTTCACTAGCGGCCTCGTCCCAGTCGACAGCCTCCCGCGCACGGGCGTCGCCCGCACGCTCTTCCGCCGCGCGCTTCGGCGAATCTGACTCCCCACGTAACCCCCGCTCTTGGCCTCCTTCGTCATTCCCCTGCGCATCGTCGCCCGCAGCTATGCGCCATTCCACGTCTCCAGGAACCGCAGTCTCCACACTCGCAATACTCGCGGCGTCGTCTTCAGGCGGCGCCGCACGTACACCATCCGGCAGTCCCCCGCGGAGCCATTCGACAGTAGCACCTTGCCGCTGGGTGCTCTCAAGTTGCTGCTTGACGGCGTCAACCTCTTCCTTGATATGTTCGTACGCCGCCAACGTCGCTTCGAGGCCCCGCATCTTTTCCACGTGACCCGCGAGCATGGCTTGCGTGCTGGCGAGCTGGGACTCGAGGCTGGCGAATGCGGCCGCATCGATCGCATGCGCGTCGCGCGACGGACTCGGGTCCACGCCGTGGCCTGTGCTGCGTGTGGGGACGAGGTGCGGGTGCGGCGCGGTGGGCAGCGGCGGCTGCGGTGAGTGGGGGCCGCACGAGACATACCACACCGCCATTGAGCGACTCATGGATGCTGTGCACTGTGGAGCTGAGCGTGTGTAGCTCCGTGCCGACCATCTTGCTTTTTCGAAGTTCATTCTGCAGGCGGAATATAACGTGGTCCAGGTTCATGCCGCCTTTGCCGCGGCGGAGGCCACCCTCCGCGCCTGGGCATATGCCGGCGCTGCCGAGGGAGCCGCCGTGAACGCCGCCACGGTACATACTGGTAAAGTCGGTGCGCAGGCGCTGCGCATCCTCTGGCGTCGTGACAAGGAAGACGCGACACGCGACCCGGTGGTGAAGCGTCTCCTTGTTGTCCTCAGTGAGGATGTCGATGCCAAAGTCGACGACGTCCTCAGAGTGCAGCTCGTACGGGTCAGACTCTTGCGACTCCTGCGAGAGACGCGTGCCGTTGACAAACGTGCCATTCGACGATTTCACGTCCTTGATGTACACCTTGTCGTTCTCGTACCACACCTCCGCGTGCGCGCGCGACAGCACCTTGGAGTCGAAAAACCCATTCATCGGGTTCGGCACAGACTTGGCGTTCGAATACCGCCCAATCTTCACGCGGTTCCGCGCGCTCGTCGACGCGAGATGGATCTGCTTCGGGACGAACGTGTCATTCAGTGGATACAGGTGCAGCGCCGGGCATCCGAGCGCGTCCTGCGACGGACTGGGCTGCTTCGCCGCGCTCGGCGCCACCGCACCACCATTGCTGTACTTTGCGGCCATTTCCGCCTTCGCGTTCGTGGTCCCTCTGTCCACTATGGCGTACGTACGCCACAGCTTTCCAGGTGGCAACAGCGGCCGACTGGGACGGTGATCTGTCGCGCCGCGCTACCCACTCGCGCCCCCTGCGTTCTGGGATTTACGCTCCACGTGGGCGAGGGTGGCGGGAAGGACACAGAGCCGAGGTACGGACGGACTCGAGGTGGAGACAGAGCCGAGGCGCGGACAGACTCGAGGTGCGAATCCACAGTGCGTACCCGAAGCGCCGGAGGAGACGCGCCCCGCGAGGGATGTTCGCAGCCCCACGGTGCGCCACAGGAATCATGGCGCAGGTCGCACTGCATGTCCGCGTCGCTGCGATGCATCCCCAATGCACTGTCCTTTCCCCTACAGAAATTCGACGCCGACGCCGAACTGAAGACCCTTGCGGGCGCCATCGCCGCGACGCGCCACCAGCGGCAGCCCAAAGTTCAGCTCCACGCGCACTGGCCCCTGCTGGAACAAGAGGCCCAGGCCCACAGATGCAGACGGCTGCGTGAGCTCTGCGAGCGACCGTGCGAAGGGGCGTTGTGCGAGCCCAGGGTTCCGCTCCGTCTGCGCTAGCTGCCCGGCATTGATGAAGGAGTGCAGCTTCACCGGCCACGTCGGACGGCGTGGGAAGGGCATCAGCAGGCTTGCGCCGGCCACCCAGTACGCATCGCCGCCGAGCGAGTTCTCTGCGGTTAGGCAGACTGCGGAAGACGTACGCTGCTCCTTCGGACCCAGCGAGTTCAGCCGGAACATGCGCACACAAGTGGGGCCACCCAGCATGAAGCGGTCGCTGAGGCACGGCGGACGCCCGTCCAGCGAATGTAGAGCGCCTGTGCGGGCACCGAGCGACCATGCCTGCGTGTGAGTATTTCCATGCGCACCGCATACCCAACCGTTTCCAAATGCGCGTGAAATGGACGAGAATCCCTCCGCCTTGACAAACGACGTATCGCCGCCGAGGCCCGCATATTCCAGCACCCCTTTTACGTAGCGGCCGGCAGTGGTGAACAGCGGGTCGTCACGCGTGTCGACCTCTACCGTGTAAGACACGGCCGATTTTAGCGTCGGCTTTGCGAGTTTGCGAATGCTGGTTGGTCAGTGGTGGGTCCGAGGGCGTGGCGGGAGCAGGAGGCGGGGGAGGACTGGGGGGAGGGGGGGGGTGAAGGGGAGAGAGGGGGGCGAGGAGAGGGGTAGGAGAAGGTGAGGAGAGGGGGAAAAAGGGGGTGGAGAGGGCGAGGAGAGGGGCGAGGAAGTGGGAGGAGAGGATGAGGGGCGAGAAAGTGAGAGAAGGGCAGCGAGGGGCAAGGGGAGACAGAGACATCCAGCAAGCAGGGACGGGCACTGCAGCAGAAGAATTACGTCCCGCAAATATGAGCACCCCGATTACTCACCCAAGCGACGTTCCCGGCAGCATGTGGTGGAAATGCCGATGCCCCAACTCATACGCGAGCTCGTGCCGCGTGCCGTCACCACGCGTCCACTGCGCGTGAGCACGGTGAATTCAGCACGCACCATAGTAGCCGCGCGCGCGACATCCTGCGCCTCGTGTGCGCTCAAATACCCAGTCAGGTCCCGGTCCTGCGCAAGCAGCGAGATGCTCCCCCACAGCTCCGGCGACGCAAAGACCGGCGAAGAGAAAACGGCCTGCGTGTGAGCGCCGCGCATGCACGTCGCATACATGGTACGCATGACGGGTCCGTGTGCCGAGGGTGGCAGAGCCCTCGAGCGTCTCCGCGCCGCCAAACACATTCCGCAGCTTCCCCTGGATAGACGCGGTGCCTTCGCTGTTACCCACGGACGTGTTCGTTTTCAGGAAGAAGCGGCTCGCCGGCTTCACCTGCAGCACGATGTCCACGACCTCCGTCGGATGAGCGCCATTGTCGAATTGCGACGGCTGCAGCTGTGCGGCAATGTCCTTGACCAAGTCGAGGCGCGCGAGATCGCCACTGATCGCCGTCGCCGCCTCCAGGAGCGCGTGGAAGTCCGTCGGCTGCCCCGGCAGTGGAGAGCTCGTCCGGTCGCCATACAGCACCGCCAGCGGCGATGCAGGTGCGGTTGGGTCCACGTATGGCCGGCAGATGGCCGCAAGGAACCAGGGCCGGACGTTGCGGAGGCCCGAGATACGGATCGCATTCAGGCGCAGCGTGGGGACGTCCGCGGGATTCAGCCACGGCGTCTGGTACAGCTCCATCGCACGCAGCAGATTGTGATCCGGCGGGCCGCGCTCGGGGAGCGGGTCTGACGGCACAGCTCCCCCGTCGACATGAGGGGCCGGCGTCGGCTCGCTCGCTGCGCCACCCACCCGGCCACCCGCTTCATTGCATGGCACGTCCGCAGCGTGTGGCACGGGTTCTTTCACGTCGCCGACAGCGTGCGCAGTGCCGGCCGGGCGCCCGTACCCGGCGGCCCACGCGCTGCTGAGCATATCGTTCGCATTCATCGCACGCCTCCACGCAAAAGGCTCGGCGGCGAGTCGCGAGGCGGAGTGCACGTGCCTGTGGAGGGCACCTACCTGCGTGCAGGCGTCGGGTTTTGGCCGCGTCGACTTCGTGAGGCAGGGCCCAGACGACGCGCGCGGCAGGCCGCTCAGCATGTTCGGACTGGCGGTCATCTCGGTGCGAGGGCATGTCGCGGCGCTGACAGCAGGACACCATCCGCATGGAGCCCAAGCACTTTGCGAAGCGAAGCGCGAAGGCGATCGTGGAACAGATCAACATGAAATACGCGAACAAAGTGAGGGGTCCCTTCCATGCGCGCACTCACGGTGCAGATCCTGCAGGATATTGGGCTCTGCATCTCTGTGCACGACGTGCTGGACGCGAGCGAAGGCCGCGTCCGCTGGGGCGACGGGTGTCTGTACTACTCGGGTGTGTTCTCCTTTTACGCGTTGCTCACCGCAGTGGCGTTCCGGCTTGTTGTATTCCGGCCGTTTACGAACGAGGTGCTCGTCGGACGCATCACGTCGTCGTCGAGCGACGCGATTCGCGGTGCGTCTGCGCCGTGGCGCGCTGACATCAGTATCGATGGGGTTCTTTGACGATATCTACATTCCGCCGCATCTTCTCCCGTCGCCATCGGCGTTGTATGTGCGGCCACGCCGTCACTCACCCCAGCGATTATCAGGAGCAGACGTGGTTCTGGCTGCTGGACCCAGCGTCGGAAGCGCACGTCGCGGATCCGCTGCTGTCCGCGCCCGATGAACGCATGTACCTGGACGTCGGCGAGACGATCCGCTTTGCTATTGAGTCCGATGAATTCTTCGACCTGGAACGGGGGCCTGCTGTCGGCGAGGGAAAGCTCGGCGAGACGCCGAACGGTGTCGGGAGTATTCCCGGCGATCCTGGAGCGAAAGGCGCTGCTAATTACTCGTCGTATCGGGTTACAGGGTCAATTGCGGGTCAGGGGCTCGGCCCCGTGTCCTGGTGGGCTGGCGCCGAGCAGGTGCCCGTGTGATGGAAGAAATTGGCAACTGGGCGATAAAGTGCCGCCGCACTGCAAGGGACGGGATCCCGCGCGCAGGGCGGGCCCATCGTGCACCGGCCGTGTCCAGGTCGTGCGACGTGCCGCGTTGCTACGCTGTGGTCCGCCGCGCACGCTCAGCCCCGATGCAGAGATGAAAAATAAAATAAAAAAGAATCCTCGTTATACGATCTTGTCGGCAGGGCGCCGCCCACCGATCGTGCGCATGATAACAGCATGCGGGCACGGTTGATCGTTGTGTGTGCACTCCTCGCTTTCTGCGTGCGCCTCGTGCGAACCGTGAACGTCTTCTGCAGCGTGGCCCTCTCCGGCATCCTCCTTTTCTTTCGGGTCCATCCCGTCGTCGGACACGGGCTCGCCCCAGGCACCGCCCGCCGACGGCACCTGAAGCCCCAAGCCCCCGTGCTTCTCCGTCGCGGTATCCTGCTGCGCCAGCTCGTCTGTCGGGGACAGGACGGGCCCAAGCCGCGAAAGCCGCGGTGGCATCGCATAGGTAATCGGAGGCAGAATAGGCCGGTTGCGTATTGGCACGTCGCACGTTTGTCCGGTGGCGTTCGCGTCGAGAGTGCCCGGGCTTCCTGCGCTTTCTGCTTCGGGGCGCGCCGCATCCGCCGCGCCTCCGTTCGCCGCACCACCCGTTGCGAAGCCAGCGGGGCCCAGGAACACCGCGGGTGGAGCAGAAAAAACGCTTGCTGTGTCGGTCTCGTCGGTGGGACTCAGCATCGCTGGGAGAGGGGGGGCCGCATCCGCGGAAAGGGGAAACGGAGGCGCCACGTCCGCTGGGAGCGGGCGCGCCGCGTCCGCGGGCGACGACTGCACGCTGATCCGTGGGGCGAGCGGAATGGCGATCGGATGGCTCGGGGGCGTCGGCTGCAGCGGCGGGCTTGCCGAGACGACAGTCGGCAAGGTGGCGCGGTGCACCGCGGTGTCCTCTGGCGTCTCCAGCCGCGGAGATATCGCGGCGAGGGACGCGTGCTGCGGCATCGGCTCCCCAGGGGAGCCAGGAAAGAAGGACAGCACATTCGGCTCCACTGCCGCGGGGGACTGCTGCGCACCGGGAGACGCATTGTGCGAGCGGCGGCCGGATAACCACATCTGCGCGTCCCCCTCGCCCGGGGACAAGGGCGACAACTTCCCCGGGGGCGCGGGCGACGCGGGCGTCGGGGACATGACGTTCCCATGCGGCGCGGAGACGCTCTCCATCACACTCGTCGCGGACGCGGACCGCTGCCCAAGCTTGGGACGCATCGGTGTTGTGGGCGGCGCGAGTGCGCTGCTCGCCTTGAGCGGGGATCTCGCGGGCACTCTGCCCGTAGCACGCTGTGGACGCGCGGTGCCTGTAAGCGAGCTGGAGCGTGGCCGCTGCGAGGAATTGGAGAGCTCCGAGGCGCGCCGCGGCTTGGGTGGCGTCGTGCCGGGCGAAAAGGGTAGCTTCACATCCGCGCGGTCGTGTGCGACATACGCCCTGTAGCCGCTCAAGTCGTGCGGCGCGGTCGCGCCCTTCTCTGTGCGCTTGCGCGCGCCGCGCTCGCGGGTGCGTGGAGATGCGGTCACACGAGCCAAGCGCGCGCCGCCGCCGACATGCGCCTCGACGACGCCGAGCTCCTCGTCCGAGTCGGACGGGTCCATGCGGTAGTCGTCGACGAACGGGTGCGAGGCATTCGTGAGGTTCTCCGGCGCACCTTTCGGCGCAGGAGACGCAGAGGGCGCAAGGACAAAGCGGTCCTGGTGCTGCGGTGAGCAGAGACGCGCGACAGACGCACCTCAATGAGGAACTCGATGACGCGCACCGCAAGCTGGTGCTCCTCGATGGAGGGCTGGGACGGATGCATGAGGAGCGACGGCTGGAACACGATCGCCAGGTCTGCGGTGAGCGGCGCGGGCAGCGCGCACATACTGTGTGCCGTCATGCGATTTGTGTCCGACTTGCGGGCGAAGACGGCGAGGAGGTCGAGCAGGTACAGGAGAAGGTACTGGTGGGCGGGGGGGCAAGACGTGATCAGGGGCCGATATGACTTGATCGCCGCGTCGGCGCTGGGCGGGGGCTTCGCAGCCACATTGCGGAAGTCCTGGTACATGTCGAAGGGGATGACCGGCTCGGGCATCATCGTGAGGTAGCGGCGCAGGAGGCCTGCGGCATCATGCACCGTGTAGGGGGCCCAGTCCACGTCGCGGCCGTAGCCCGGCGGCGTGTCAAACGCGGCCTGCAAGTCGGCCATGCGGCGCTCGGAGCCGCTGATGCGGAAGATGCCCTCGACGTCGGACGCGTTCTGCTTCACAAAGAGGCCCAGCCGGGCGACGACAATCGGCACATAGCCCCACACGTGCGGCTCGCCATTCCCGTCCGCAAGGCTGATTGCAACGCTCGCAAGACGCAGCGCGCGACTGAGCGGGGCGCCAAACACACCAGGGTCGCTAGCCGCCCGTCCTTCGCGCTGCAGCGGGACGACGCGGGCAAACGATGACCACCACGACCGGAGGCCGGCGAGCGCAGGGTTTGGGTCGTCCTGGGACGACATCGCAGGCGCCACTGGATCGCGGAGGCTGCGTGCACGCGGACGCGGACGCGCTTGAGTACGCGCGAGGGCAGAATGGGGAGATCGCCACGCTGTCCGCACAAGGAATGGAGTTCCGCATCCTTGTCGCGCTCGGAGCCACTCTTCCGCCACGTGCGGGGCGCATAAAACGCGCTGTAATTTGGCCGCGTCCTATGAAGTCCCTGCCTGCATGCGGTCTTATTGGGTCACCGCGCATGTCATCTGCCACCCCTTTATGCAGGCATCGGGGTCCTTGCCGCGTAAGGCGTGGGTTTTCGCGTCGCGAGCGGCCAGTGAGCGCGTGGCAGCCCTGGCCATGTGGAAAGGGGTCGGGGTGAGAGAAAGGGGGGAAAAGGGGGGGTGCGGGAGGAGGGGAAGGGCGGGTGGAGGGGGGTGGAAGAGGGGGAGGGAGGGGGAGAGGCGCGGGCGGGGGGGGTCGGGGAAAAGAGGGGATGGACGGGGGGAGAGGGTGTGGGGCAAGGGAAGGGGGAGGGAGGGGGGGGACGGGGGAGGGGGGGTCGAGCAGGGGGGGTGCCGGGCTTGAGGTGCGGGCGGGGAGGGAAGGGGCGTGAGGTGGGGGCGGGGGGGGGGAAGGAACAAAGGGGAAAAGGGCATAGGTAGAGGTGGATGACGCGTGCGCCATCGTTCCGAGGGGACGTGTGCGTGGTCGTGGTCACCAGCGGGAGACGCGCGGGCTGTCGCGGTCGTTTCCGAGGGCCGGGCGCGCCCCAGGGGACGCCGCCGCCGCAGTTGCGCCTGGGGGGATAGCCTATGCAGTTTCGAGACGCTGGGCAAAGCCCATCCAGCTTGGGAACCTGCGCACAGCCTATCTGACCCCTGCTTGCGCGTCCCCGCGCACGCCGACGGGCGCAGGCGCTGCAGATCCCCCGTCCTCCCCCTTGCCCCCCCGCACCAGCTGTCCCGCGCTGCGCGCGCGCGCAAGCGCATGAAATAGACGCGCAACATCCGCCTCGTTCAGCCGCACGCCCAGCGCGAGGACATCACACCGCAGTCGGTATGCAGCGAGCATGTCGCTGACAATGGTCCGCACTTCTGCGTACCAATGTGGGCGTGCATGGTCTGCCTCGGCGGGAGGCACCACGCCTGCGGGGGATACCTCGCCGGGGTGGTGTACCACGCCTGCGCGTGACGCCTCGCCTGCCTCCGCGCAAGCGATCCTGTCCGCCTCCATGGCCGCCGTCTCCGCCCCTCTCTGCCACCGCCCCTTTCCCGCCTCTCCCTCCCCTCCCTCTCCCTGCACCAGCCGACGGAACAAATCCGCAAACGAGACCGTCTCCGACGGCACACTGGTCACGAGCGCGGTGAGCGTGTCATGTGCGATGCCACGCGTAGTGTCCACAGCCTGCGCACGCAGCGGTGCGGGCGCGTCCGCGATCTCGGGCCCCGGCGTAAGCACGTGCAGCAGCGTGAGCAGCGCATACAGCACGCGGTACCACGGCTCGCGGGCATCTTGGACGCGCGCCGCGGGCGCCGAGTGCTCCACAGCAAGACGCACCGCCATGCGGAACGCGGCCTGCAGCGGCTGCAGGAGGCTGCGTCCATGCTCCACCGCACGCGCGCCCGCCGTGCCGTGCGCGCGGTCCATGCCGTGCGCCATACACGCAAGGAGCGCGGCACCCGTGTCGGCGACGACCGCGTCCAGCGCAGCCATGGCCTCCTCCATACACCCGCGGCGGTCGTGCGCCCAGAGCACCGCATCGTACACACGGTTCTCTTGCGCGACACGCGCGACATGGGCGAGGTCGAAGAATGCGGTGTCGTGCGCGTCCAGATGCGCGGTCACCCGTGTCGGCGCGAAGACAGTGAGGAGCGCGATCCAGCGCCGCCGCAGCGCCGCGCTCGCGTGCGCGGCGTGCCCCGCAAAGAGCGCGCGGAGGAACACGAACTCACGCTGCGGCTCGTCCGCAAGCGCATCCAGCACGCGCGAGCACGCGGCGGGGCAGAAGCGCGCCGCGACACGCGCCGCGTCGCCGAGCAGCGCTTCGCTTATCTGCGGCGCATGCGCGACGAGTGCGTCGGCAACGGGGAGGGGATCCGGGGGCGGCCTGCTGTCCGCGCTCGTGCGCGCAGCCGCGGGGGGAGGGGCGTCCGCGGCGGTGCGCACGAGCGCGGCAACATTGTCGTACAGCTGCCCAGGCGCCTGGGCCGCGCCGCGCTCGCCCAAGTAGTACGCGAGCATCGCCGTGTACTGGCCCGTGCGCGCGAGCGCGGCGACGTACACACGCCAGAACTGCGCGCGCTCGAGCGCGTGGATGCGTGGCGCGGTGTACGTGAATGGGCACGCGGAGAAGAGGCACTCGAGCGCGAACTCGCGGTCTGCGCACGGGCTCGCGTGCGGCTCCGTGAGCAGTGTGAAGAGCCGGGCGACGTCCTCGGGACGCACGCGCACAAACTGCGGGTACTTGGGCGCATTCCGCGCGACGAACATGGCCGCGAACACCGCGTCGTGCGGCGGCACATGCGCTGTCGCCGCGAGCACGCAGTCGACGATGTGCTGGCGGGTGAACAGGGGGGGCGGGGCGGGCCGCCTCTCGTCCCCGTCCGCTCCGCGTGCGTCCCCCCCGTCCGCAAACGCGCCGTCCTCCAGAACGAGGTCGAGCGCATCGACAAACGCCTCTGCATCAAAGCGCAGCAGCATCGCCACGTACGGATGCGGCGCTGCATCTGGAACGCAGGCGCTGACCGGGACTGGCGCGGCGCCTCCAGGCACCGACACGCGGCGCGCTGCAAACACGAGTTGCGCCGCGGACGAGGCAGCCCCGTCCGGCAGCAGGCGGCGCGCTCCGGAGGGCGGGGCGTCCGGCGGCCACGCCTCGCCGCACAGCGTCGCCGTGAGCAGCGGGAAGAGGGCGTATGCGTCTGCGCCGGCGGAGGGGGGGCCGAGGGGGTCGGGATGGTGGGGTGGGGGCGTAATGGTGGTCGGTGGGGGGGTCGTGGTGTAGGGGCGGTTCGTGGGGGGTGGGACTTCACCGGGGGGGGGCGTGCCACGGGCAGGCGACGCGAACTCTGCGCCCCCTGTCTCTGCGCCCCCTTTGCCATCGCCCCCCGCCGCGCCCTCCGTCGCGCCCTCCCGCCCCCCCGCCCCTTCGCTCCCCCCTGCGTCTCCCACCCGCCGCTCCCCGCCCGCCGCATCCAACACACCGCAAATGCGTGCCAGCAGTGCGACAACCGGCGACACAGCATCGTGCAGTGCCGTCTGATACACATACGCAAGCGCATCCCAGAGGCGGTGGGCGGCACACAGGGAAAGCACCTGATTCAAGTCAAGATGCAGCGGATCCACATGGCAGATGAGATGCTGCATGCGCGCGTACTCTTGTGTGCGCTCGCGGTATGCAAGGAGATGCTGCATAACCTCAGGCGGCGGGCGCAAAAAATGCCCGCCCACAATGAACGCCTCCATCTCGACGACAAACACACGCTCGTGCCCATGCGCGACATACGCCTCGAGAAGCTCCGCAAAGAGAAACTGGAAGCGCTGCGTCGCAACCGCGGCCTGCGCACAGAGGCGTGCGAGCTCCGCAAGCGCACGCGGCGGCGCGCGGCGGCGCACGACGCGCTCGCATGCGCCGCGCGCGAGCCCCCACAGTCGGTCGGCGACCGCGCCGCGCTGCGCCGCGGCGCCGTCCGGCAGGCCGATCGCGGAGCCCAGGCCGTCGCCCGCATACAGCGCAAGCGCGTGCCGCAGCGCGCCGACGGGGTCGTCCGCCGCCTCGAGCTGCCGCACGCGCGTGTCCCACGGGAGGAAGTCGCCGACATGCACGCACGCGTCCGCCAGCACAAACGCCTTGCTGTGCCACACATGCAGCGTCGCGGCCCACACGCGCGCGTCGGCCGCCGCGAGCGCGGGATCGTGTGGCTGCTGCTCTGTGAACGACCGCGTGCGGACGTCGTACAGGAGCACGGACGCGGTCGTCACCACGAGGAGCAGCTGCCGGTGCACCCACTGCATGCGCACGATCTGCTCCGGTGCCTCCGCAAGCGTCTCTTCCTCGAGCGCGATCGCTGCAGGCGGCGTTGCGGCGCGTGCGCCGGGCGACGCCCGCCGCACGCGGACCGCACGCACATGCAGCACGCGGAGCGCGCCGCCGAACGAAAACGCGAGCGCCGGGTGGTGCAGCACGCGCTCCGCGCCGTCCGCGGTGAGCGTCGCGGGGAACCACGCCATCGCGCATGTCGCGGACGCGTCCGCGGGCGCGTAGCTTCGGAACCACGTGCGCGCGTTCGGCCGCAGCCCGACGAGGAGCAGCTTCCGAGGGAGCAGGAGCGCGGTGAACTGGTGCGTATCCGCCAGGTGCTCACACGCGCCGACAGGGAGCGTCGCCATGTCCCCGATCACACTGTCTCCCCGTGCGGCGCGCGCGGGGTACTTGCCGTACACCCGCAGGGTATCGTTCGACGATATGCCCAACATCCGGCCGAGCGAGTGGTAGAAACACAGCCCGTCCGCGTCTGCACTAACGAGCGCCGTTTTCCGTCTCCCCACAAAGCTGAGGTGCACCACGGCACTTCCCACAAGGTGTCCTTCGCTTTTCCCCTGCGCAATCGTGTCCAGCGTCGCCGGATGCACGTGCCGCGCGGGGGTGGAGGCATCCAGGAGGTCGTACAGAATGATGTGCCCGGATGCGTGCCCAACGCCGAGAAATGATGCATCGTGGGAGAGAGACAGGGAGGTTACTGCGTGATGTGCGCCGTCTGTGGTGAGTGGGTGGGGAGGGAAAGGGGGGGAGGGGGGGGGGGGGGGCAGGGGACGAAAGATAAGGGAGCAGGGAACGAAAGGGGGAAGGAAAGGGGGGGAGGGGGGGGAGCAGGGACAAAAGGCGGGGGAAGCAGGAACCAAAGGGGGGGGGCAGGAGCCAAAGAGGGGGGAGCAGGGAAAAAGGGGGGCGAGGGGGTTCAAGGTGCCCAGAGGCGTAGAAAACCAAAATCAAAAGTACTCAAATCAAGGCGGTGGAAAATAAAGGGACCAATGCGGGGAAGCAAAAAGGGGGGAAAAGGGAGAAACGGCGTGGGAATGATAGAGAAGGGGTGTCGTGGGAGGGTTAGGCGAGAACGTTGTGGTAGCGAGGGTGCCGTGGGGAGAACCAAGTGGTGAGATGAGATAGGGAGGGCGCCGTCACAACAAACACAGGCATCACAGCACACGTACATGCATCGGGCGTACGGCACACACACCGCAGCCGCTGTGAGAGATCAAACACAAGCGTGCTTCCCGCGGATGTCCCGACCGCAATGATCCCGGCAGCGACTGCCAGTCGCGTGGCAGACGCGGTCGGCGGCTGGAATTCGTCCTCGCTTTGCGTCGCGGACACATCAAACGCGTGTCGCGAGCCTGCGGGTCGCTGCTGCGCTCCGCTCTCCCCCCCGTCCGCCTCCGCCTCCAGGACATCCGCACACGCAGCGGTAACCTTGCGGAGAAGATGCAGCTCGAGGAGCGGCCGCACCACCGGCGCGGGCTGTGTGTGCTCCGCACACCGCACGACCACACTCCCATTCGCCGAGCCCTCCGTCTCGGAGAGCAGCGAGACGGACATGTCGCGCGGTGCTGTGAGTGCGTCACTCACCTGCGACGTGGCGTCGTGGGCGTGAGGCCGGCGCGACGCCAGTGCAGAAAGCGCATCGACGCCCGATGGCCACGGCGACCGCAGACGGTTCAGGGGGCGGAACCCACGTGGACGCCGGTGGAAGCTTGTCCAGGGGATGGGCGGTCCCGTCGGTGGTGTCGACGGCGACGCGGGCAGACTTGCGTGTGAGAGCGGACTGCGTGTGCAGCATCCTGAACCTGGCGTCCCCGGAGGTGACGCGCGTGGAGGAGACGGGTCACACTCATGCACCGCGCCCGCGGCGTCGGACGCGCGAGCGGCACCGGGTGGCGTCAGCAGTGGCGCAGAAGCCTCCGCATCAGTGCGGGTGCGCGCTCCCCCGTCCTTGCCCCGCGCCCCCCCGCCGCGCCCCCCCGCTCCATCTGCGACACCCTGCAGCTCGTCCGACGCCACCCACGGATCCGCCGGGAGCGCCAGCGCGATCCCAGAGTCGCCCGGACCTGCATACGCATCGGCCGCGGACGCGTCGTCGTCCCACGCGCCCTGCAGAGGATCGTCCCGCAGCGTGCGTACGCGCGCGGCATCCCAGCTGTGCAAAGGGTCGTCATCGACATGCGGCGACGGTTGCTGCGCGTCCACGCTGTCCCCTGACATACCCAGGGAGAGGAACAGTCGCCGTCGGCTGGACGGCGGCCGCGGCGCGCACGGCTCGCGCACGGTGATGTCACGTGATTTGGGGGGGGGGGGTGGGGTTCGATGCTGTCAGAGGGGGGGGAAACGAGACCATGTGCCTAACGCACCCTCTCCCCGCACGACGCGATGCATGCGGTCCATCCCAACACGCAGAAGAGCGCACCTCACAGCGCATCTTAGCACACGAATAACTACGGCTTGGGCGGGCTTGACGCGACATTGGGCTCCGGCGCAAGGTCATCGGGAGGCGGCGGCGGCGCGCTCGCCTCGCCCCTGCGGGTGTGCCGCAGCTTCTTGTCCAGGTACTCGTCGGCCTCATCGGCGCTCTGGAAAGGCCGTTTCCCAAGGAGGTTCATCATGTCCTCGCGGGTAATCACCTCGCGCTCCAGCAGCAGCTTGGCGACTTTCTCAACATTGTCGCGGTGCTTGGTGAGGAGCTCGGTGGTGCGCGTGTGCGCCTCGGTGACCATCTTGCGGACCTGCTCGTCGAGCATCTCGCCTGTGCGCTCCGAGTATGGCTTGTGCATTGACTCCTGGTCACTGCGGTAGGAAACGGGACCAAGCGCATCGTTCATGCCGTACGACGCACAGATCTCGAACGCCATGCGTGTGATCTTGGACAGGTCGTCTTGCGCGCCGGTGGTGATGCGCCCGAAGAAGATCTCTTCGGCGACGCGGCCGCCGAGCGTCATGCACATGCGGTCGAGCAGCTGCTCCGTGCTGAAGAGGTAGCGCTCCTTCGGCAGATACTGCGCATAGCCGAGCGCCCCGACGCCACGCGGGATAATCGACACCTTGAGCAGCGGGTCCGCATGCTCGAGGAACCATCCGCAGATGGCATGCCCCGCCTCGTGGTACGCGACAGTCGTCTTCTCCTCCGGCGACAGCACGCGGCTCTTGCGCTCGAGCCCAGCAATCACGCGCTCAATCGCGAGATCAAAGTGCTGCTCGTGAATCGAGGGCGCCTCGGCGCGCGCGGCAATGAGCGCGGCCTCATTGCACACATTCGCAATGTCCGCGCCGCTGAAGCCGGGCGTGAGTGTGCTCAGCTTCTCCGAGAGCAGGTCGCGGTCGACGCGCCCATCGAGGCGCAGCGGCTTCAGGTGCACGAGGAAGATGTCCTTGCGCCCACTGATGTCCGGCCGGTCGATGGCAATGTGGCGGTCGAAGCGGCCGGGGCGCAGGAGCGCGGGGTCAAGCACATCCGGCCGGTTTGTGCCCGCCAAAACGACGACGTGCTCGTTGGTCCCAAAGCCATCCATCTGGACGAGGAGCTCATTCAGCGTGCTCTCGCGCTCGTCGTTCCCGCCAAAGTTGCCGCCCTTGCCACGCGACTTGCCGATCGCGTCGATCTCGTCGACAAAGATGATGCACGGCGCCATTTTTTTCGCATTCGCGAACATGTCGCGCACACGCGATGGGCCGACGCCGACGAACATCTCCACAAACTCGGAGCCGGACACGCTCAGAAACGGCACGCCCGCCTCGCCCGCGGTCGCCTTGGCGACAAGCGTCTTGCCCGTGCCCGGCGGGCCACTGAGGATCGCGCCCCGCGGGATCTTGGCACCCAGTCGCTCGTAGCGGCCGGGGTTCTTCAGGAAGGAGACAAACTCCATGATCTCCTCCTTCGCCTCGTCCATGCCCGCGACATTCTTGAAGCGCACCCTGACTTCGGTCTCTTGGTTGAAGAGCTTCGCGCGGCTGCGGCCGATGCCGAAGATGCCGCCGGGGCCGCCGCCGCCACCGCCGCCCATGCCGCCGCCCGCAGCGCGGCGCGTGAGGTAGAAGAGGAGGCCGGCGAGGATGAGCGTCGGGGCAAAGTGCAGCAGCGTGGACGCCATGCTGATCGACTCGTGGTATGCAACGGGGATGCGCTCGCTGGGCGGGACGTGCAGATCGCGCTGCGCATCGTCGAGGTGGCGCTCAAACGCCTCGACGGAGCCGACGCTGAACCAGTACTGCGGCTGCGCGCCGCCCATGCCAAGCCCCTGCTGCACGCCACCGGTCGCGTTGCTGTGCAGGTAGACGTTCACACGCGAGCGGTTCACGACGACGAGCCGGTCCACGAGGCCCTTGTCGAGGAACGCGGAGCGGAACTCCTGCCAAGTGATCTCGTGCGAGGACGGCTCCGGGGAGGTGAAGCGGTATAGGAGATACGTCGACACGACGGTCGCGAGCAGCATGTTGAAGTTGATGCGCAGCTCGTTGTTGTCCTTGTTATCCTTGTTGTTCTTGTTGCCGCCGGACGGCGGGGGCGGGGGTCCCCCCCCCCCCTTCTTGTCGTCCTCGGCTGCATCCCGGGGGGCCGCGTTGCGTGCCTCGTCCGCGCCCTCTTCCTCTGTGCCCTTGCCCGCCTCCTGGCCAGCCTCGCGCTTCGGCTCTGAGCGCTCGAAAAAGTGCTTCAGCTCGTCAGGCACGCCCTCGGTGGAGCCGCGGCGCTCCTTGGCCTCCTGGAGGCCGCGCTCGACAGAATCGCGAAACTCCTTGCTCTTCTTATCGTGCGGGTCCGACGGCGTCGCCAGCAGGCGCACTGCAGCCGCCGGCGCGCGCGGGCCCAGAGCGGTGCCCGCGGCGCGCAGCAGCGCGCGTGGCGACCGCGGCGCGGCGGCGGGGCGAACGCCACCGGCGCGCGCGGAGGTGGCAAATGCCCGCGCCGCGACGCCACCCGCGATGTGCGTCGGCCAGCACCGCACGGGGGTGAACAGCATGCAGGGCAGTGTACAGTGGATCGGTCTTCGCACCACGATATGGGTGATCCAAACCACACGTGCAGGAAGCGCTGCAGAGGACTGGTGCGCTGGACACTTGCGTCGCCGTAGGATAGCGATCAGACCGCCACCGGCGGCGCGCTCGTGGTGCGGATCACGTGCTCTCGGCCGATATTTGCGAGCAGGTGCAGGCGGCCAATCCAAGGCCCCGTGCACGCGATCGATCTGCCGCGGTCCGTCTCGGCACACGCGTCGCGTATCGGCGCCGTCGAGCAAACTTTCGCGCCGCAGCTGCGTCGGTGGCCTGCACGGACGCGTCGCGAGCCGCGCACGAACCGCAGCACAGACGGGCACCGCCCACGCGCGCCCGCAGCACGATGGACTTGTACCAGTGGATACGCAACAACAGCGACGCGCAGCAGCAGCCCGCGCCGCCGCCAGGGAACGCGCCGGGCGGCGCGCCGGGCGGCGCGCGCGCAGGCACGCCGGGCGCGGCACCCGCGCCGTCGATTCCGCCCCAGCAGCAGCCGCAGACGCTCCAGGTGCGCTCCCCGCCGCGCGGCTCTCACCGCCCAGAACATCCACGCGAGCGTCGCCACGCTGCAGCGGCAGTGGGCCACGGTCAACGCGCAGCCGGATGGCGCCAACAAAGTAATTGCGCAGCACTATTTGACGAACCAGGTGCGCCGCCTCCGCGCACTGCACGAGTCGCTCGTCTCCAGTGGCGCGGGCAGCCCCGCCCTGCCTGGCGGCGGCACGGGCAGCCCCGTCGTGCCCGGCGGCGGGGTCGGCAACCCGGCCCCGCCCAGGGGCGGCAGCGCACCACACGCGTCCCCCGGCGCGTCGCCGGTGCCGCACGTCATGCCGCCGCCGGGCACGGCACCGGCGGGGATGCCTTCAGCGCGGCAGTCACCGACGCTTTCGGCGCAGCCCGGGGCGCCAGGACAGCTGCCTCCGCACGTCATACAGCAGCTGCTGAACCTGCAGGCGCAGCAGAAGAGCGGGATGGGGGGGCAGGGGATGCCGGGACAGGGGATGCCGGGACAGGGCTTCGGCGTGGACCAAGGCATGGGTGCCCACAGCATCGGCGCCCATCCTGTGCGCCCCCACGTCCCCCAAGCGAGTCCGCTCGGCCAGCCGGGACACGCGCCGGGGATGGGCGCCCCGGGACAATCGCCAGCGGCGCGCCCTGCGGCGCCGTCCGCACAGTCGCTGCCCATGGGGCATGCGGGCACGTCCAGCACGCACGGACTGCAGATGCCACAAGGCGCACAGGGGCAGGCTTTCCAGGGCGCACCGCACATGGCCCCGCACGGCGCACAGCACATGTCCCAGCAGGGCACGTCGCACATGGCCCCACAGCTCGGACACGGCCCGTCCCCCCAGGTCGGCGCACGCGTCTCCCCGCAGATGGCGCACCAGATGCCGCCGGCGCAGGGCGCCGCCCCCTTCCCGCCCGCGGCGCACCAGCTCACGCCGCAGCAGTTTGCGCAGCTGTCGCAGCATCCGCAGTTCCAGCAGCAGATGCACATGCAGCAGCGCCTTGCCACGCACATGCAGATGCACCGCGCACCGCCGGACACGGACCCGCATGCGCAGGGCGGCGGCGGCCCGTGGCAGGCGCGCATGGCGCACAGCGGCGGGGGGGGGCCGGGCGTGGGCGGCGTGGGTGGTGTGGGTGCGGGCGGGGCCCACGGCGGCCACCCGGCGCCCACGGGCACCGCTATCGGCGGCGCATTCCCCGGCATGCCCGCTGGCCGCGACTTTGCCGCGCTCGTGCACAGCTTCATGCAGCAGCGCGGTGCGGCGCTGCCGCGCGACTGGCCCGCGCCGTTCGTCGGCCCCGCCGCGGGCGCGCAGCTGGGCGCGACGCGGTCCATCGAAGCGCAGCACCTCTTCACCAAGGTGGTCGGCGCCGGCGGCGCGGACCGCATCTTTGCGACGCCGGGCGGATGGGCGATGCTCGCGACGCAGCTGGACCTCGCCGTCGCGCCGCCGTCCGCACCGAGCCCCGGCGGCAGCGTGCCGTCGCCCGCGCAGGTGCCGGGGCGTCTTGCGTCGTACTACTCGCAGCGCCTCGCGCTCTTTGAGCGGTTCTGGTTCGCGTCGCGCACGGGCATGCCGGAGGCGGGGCGCGGCGTGGCGGATGCGGGCGGCGGCGCGGCGGAGGCAGCGCCGCCGCCGCCCACGGACAGCCGCGCAGGCACCCCCTACAGCGCCGGCGGCACGGCCTCACGGCAGGGGCCCGCCGGCGCAGCCGCCGGGCAGTGGCCCGCCGGCACGGCCCCGCCGCAGGGGCCGCCCAGCCTCGCGCCCTTGCACCCGTTCGCATCCATGGACCCGGCGCAGGTCCAGATGGCCGCGCAGCAGCACATGGCCCAGCTGCAGAGTATGGTGTCGATGGGGCAGATGGCGCCGCAGCAGGCGGTTGCGCAGTATAATGCGCTGCAGCAGGCGCTGCAGCTGTATGCGATCCGGGGGGGAGGCGGCGCGGCGCCGGGAGGGGCGCGGGCAGGGGACGGCGCAGGCGCGGGCGACGGAGCGGGCGGCGCATGGGCGCGCGGCGGCTCGGGCACGCCTGGCGCCGGCGCGCAGACGCCAGGCCCGCTGGGGGCGCCCGGCGGCTTCGCTGGGAGCAGCGGACCGACCCCTCCCCCCGGACACGCTGGCCCTGCGGCGTCCCCCCCGGGACACGCTGGCCATGCCCCCCCCCCCCCGGGGCACGCGCGCCCAGCGGCGCCCTCCCCGGGGCACACGCGGCATGCGGCGCCGTTCCCGGGGCACCCCCGCCATGCGATACCCGCACCGACGCAGCCGCCGGCGCCCGCACCGCCGCCCGGCGACAGCACGCCGGCGGGGGACGCGCCGCTGCGGGGCGCCGGCGACGCGCGTGCGCCCGCGGCAGACACGCGCACGAGCGCGTCGCCTCCAAAACCGATACCCACGATACCCCCGCCCGCGGCGGGCATCGAGCAGCTGCGGACGAACCCCGCCGCACAGCACGCCGTCCAGCTGATCCAGCGTGGGGACCTGAACCCGACGCAGCATGCGATGGCCGTCGCGATTGCGCGCGCGTCGCTCGGGCTGCCCGCGGGCGCACCCGATGCGGACGCGCGCGCGGACGCGCGCGCGGGCGAGGCGTCGTCGCCGCCGCGGTTCAAGATCGAGTACCTGCCGCTGCACCCGGAGCTGCGCACCCGCGGCGGGCGCGACCTGGACCGCCTCGACCGCGAGCTTGTGCCGCGGCTCACGACGTATGCGCGCGCGCGCGGGACACATGAGCTCGGTACGTGCGCGCGCGCTGGCGCGGGGCGCGCTGACCACAGGCACGCTCGATGTGTACGCGCTCACCATGTCGCTGGAGTCGCGCCTGGACGTGGAGGTGTCGTACGCGCTGAATGCGCTGCTCATCCTCTCGGCGGGCGTCGATGCGCCCGCGCACTTTTACGTGCCGCTCGCGTCGTGTGACGGGCTGCTGGATGTGCTCCTGCTCCTGCTGGTTGAGAACGCGCTGGGTGTGGATGCCGCGGATGCGCCCGCGCGTGTTGCGCGCGCCGCAGAGGGGGGGGCGGATGCGGGCGATGCGGGTGCGGGCGACGGAGGCCCCGACCCCCGCCCGCTCGGCGACGACGCCCGCCAGGCAGAGCTCCTGCGCGACGACATGCTGTCGTATGCGGACGCGGCGGACGTGGCGCTCCAGGAGGCCGGCGAGCTGCGCATCTGGCGACGGCAGCCGCGCGGCGCGGACGGACGCGCGCACACGGAGCGCGAGCGGGACCGGTCCGCGGCCGTCGCCCTCACGATCACGACGATTCTGCGCAACCTCGCGACGATGCCGGACAATGTGCCCTTTCTTGCGCGGCACCCACGCTTCCTCGCGGTGCTTGCGCTTATCGCACGTGTCGCGCAGGACGACGCGCGATGGGGGGACTGGGGGGCGGAGAAGGGGGCGCCGGAGGCAGGGGGGCCCGGGCGCTCGGAACACAGCGCCGCCCCGACGCCGCCCCCGTCGACGCCGCCCCCCCCCGCCGCGCCCTGCACGCCGTTCACCCTGACGGAACTGCTCACCCTGCGCAAGGACATCCTTACCGTCGTGCTGTCGCTGTCCGGGGAGGCGCTCGACCTGTCGCAGCACAGCGTGCTGACGGTCACGTCCCTATTCGACGTGCTGCGCTTCTTCATCCTGGACGCGGCGGAGTTTGAGGAGCGCGAGGGCGCACCGCGGCACATACTGGAGCGCGCGTCCGTGGCGCCGACGCCGACAGCGCAGGCGCTCCTGTACGAGGTGCCGCACCATGCGCACCTCGCGCTGCAGGCGCTCTCGTGCTTTGCGCTGCCGGACACGAACCGCGAGACACTCGCGCGCTGGGTCCCGCCGCGCGTCCTGCTGCAGCTCGTGGAGCATCTACTGCGCCTCGTCCCCGTGGACGTGGCGGACTTCCGCCGGCTCGCGTCCGCGACGCGGCTCGAGTACGCCGAGTCCGCGAGCGTGTGTCTGTTCAACGTCGTATACCTCGCGCCGCCCGCTGTGAAGCTGCAGGTGCGCGACGTGCCGGGGCTCACCGGCGTCTTGTTCCGCGCGGCGAAGCGTCTTTTGCAGACAACGCCGGACTATGCCCGAAACCCGTACGGGCTGCTCTGCCGCCGCCTCATCGACACGCTCAAGCTGCTGAGCGACGGCGAGGACCTCTTTGGCGAGCCGCCGCTCCTCGGCATGAACTTGCCTGCGCACGATGCCGGGGGGAAGAATGGGACCGCGCGGACGAACCTGGGCCTTTTGGCCGACCAGGACGACGCGGTGATGGATCTGCTTGCACGGACCGTGAATGTGGATGCGGACCTGGCCGACGAGCTTTTGGCGCTTGCCGCCGCGGGATGAGGGGATGGAGGGATGTGGGGGGATGTAAGGGCACGGAAAGGAAAGCGGCGCCCGCGTTCGGGGCCGCGCGGGAGGCGCGCAGTCCGGGTGGCGTGCGGCGGCGCCCCCTGTGGGCTGCGGCGGCGGGCGGGCGACCGCTCTGTTGGCACCGCTCTGTTGGCACCGCTCTGTTGGCACCGCTCTTTGGCACTCTTTTGGCATCCTCCTGTAGACGTTCTCCCGTTGGCGCGCTTCCATGGGCTGCTGCCTGGGTTTGGCACCCTCCTGTAGGCACGCCGACATCCGCCTGTTGGCGCCCTCTAGTGGGCTGCAGCATCGGCCTGACACCCTCCTACTGGCACCGCCGGTGGGTACCGCCTATTGGGCCCTCCTGTGGCCACACTTTTGTGGACGGCTACGACGCCAAACACCCCCCCGCTGACATCTTCCTGTGCGCTGCTACGCTGGTTTGGCACCCCCCCCCCCTGCCTGCTACGTCGGTTTGGCACCCCCCTGTTGACCCCCCCCCAAGGAGGCCCATGCCTCTTCCACATCCCCCCATCACGCCTCGCCACCCGGCGCGTCATCCCCCGGGTTCTTGTGCAAGACGACAAAGCCCTCCATGACTGCGCGTAAGCACGACACCCCCCTGCGTACGTACTCGGTGCATACGACAGATACTCCTCGGTCGCCAGCACGCCGCGCTCGTGGCTGCCGAGACGGACAGGCGTGGTATGGGTCTGGAAGCCGGAGATGGTGCGTGGCTTCCCTGCCTGCCCGACAACGTCGACGGCCCTGCCGACACGCACAGAGACGGGGAGCGGGTTGAGCTCCTCGTCGAGCGTGACGAGCATCCGCGGGCGCATCGCGGCGACGAGGAAGTACAGCATCCAGTGCGTGCGGTCGAGGACGACTGCGGTGAGTGGGGCCGCACGCACACACGTACATCCGCGTGCATCCGTGAACGCGACAAGGGTCGCGAGGAGCCCCGCGACGCCCGTGCGGCTGAAGAGCTGGCGGTCCGTGTGGTATGGGTCGAGGCCGAGCGTGCCCCTGCCCATCGAGACGAGCCCCTGCGCGACGCGCACGACAAACAGGCAGTCGGGCTCCTTGTAGTAGTAGCTCGCAAGCTGGCGCAGGCGCTGCGCGAGGCGCGCGTTGTTCGTGCCCGCGCCGACAATGCCCATCGCAAAGATGGCGTTCAGCGCGACATCTAGGTCACTGTCGTGCGAGTACTTGCTGAGCGTGTCGAGCACGGGAATCGCCGGGTCGGACGGGTTCAGCAGCGCAAGCGCGAGCGGCACCGTGCGCCGGATGACCGGGTCGCCGTAGTGCATGAGATGCGACATGTGGCGGAGCGTCATCTCCGCGCCCACGTCCTCCCCCATCGCAACAAGCGCCGTGCCAAGCACGGCCATCGCCTGGTACAGGTCGCAGGCGTCCGCGTCGTCCTCCGCGTCGCCCGCGTCCTCGCGGCGGTCGAGCGTCGCGTGCTCCGCGCAGTAGTGTAGCAGCGTCTGGATCTTGAGCACGTTGCCCGTGCCCGCATAGCTGCACGCGTCGACGAGGATCTGCACCTCGCGCGAGGCGGGGTGGTCGATCGCCTTGAGCGTCTCGATCGTCGCGTCGCTCTGGTCCTGCTGCCCGAGAAAGAGGAGCGCGAGGCCGAGCGCGAGGAAGCGCGCCCACTTGTCGTCGAGCTGCGCCGGGTCGCGCTCCATCATCGTCTGCAGGATGCTCGGCACGATCTCGCCGTGCGCAGAGCCGACGAAGACGAAGCCGAGCGCGAGCGCGGCGAGCGCGGCGACCTGCATCGGCGTCGTCTCGTCCTGCACGAGCGGGAGGAGGAGCGCCATGACGTCCTCGCGCTGCGCGCCCGCGTACGCGAGGCCGAGGCCGACAATCGCGGCGACCTGCAGCGGCAAGCTCTTGCTCTCGACGTGCTCGGAGAGGAGCGCGAGGGGCGCGTCCATCTCCGTGCGCACGCCCGAGTGCAGCAGCCCGTACGCCAGCAGCGCGCCGGCCTTGACGTTCTCGTCGGACGAGTACGTGTACTTGTCAATGTGGCTCAGCCCGAGCTCCGTGTCCCAGAGCGTGCTGAGCCCCGTACTCGCGGCCGCGGAGAACATGCCGTGGTCCTTCGTCTTGTACACGTAGCTGTCGCCCTCGGCAGCGCCGACGATGAGCGGGTCGTTCCCGAAGCCCGCGTTCACGAACGCGTTCACAAACACGTTCGCGAGATTCCCACGCGCGGAGTCGACCGCGGCGCCGAGGCCCGTGCGCGTGTTCTCGAGGTGCGCCTTGTACACATCGTCGAGGCTCTTCGGCTCCGCGACGCCGAGCTCCTTGCCGAACTCGCGGAAGTGCTGCGAGAGCTGCGTGCCGTACAGGCAGTCGAGCAGCTCCGCATCGCCGATCGGATGCGCATCGTCGTGCACCCACGCGAGCGGCACCTGCTGCCGGGCCAGCAGGTACGCCATTTGCCGGCGCATCACCGGGTTCGTCGGCGCCTCAAAGTCCGCGCGCACGAGCGCCGCGTCCGCGAGACGTACCGCGATGACGAGCGCCTCAAAGTAGCGGTGGTGTTTCCGGTAGATCTCGTGCGCGGTGCGCAGGAACAGCACGTCGTCCGGCGGCACCAGCAGGTTCACACAGCTGGCAGCGTGAGCGGGGGCCGCGCGCAACGCACCTCACGAGGTACAGGCACACACGCTCGAACGTGTCCCGGTCGACGAACTGCGGCAGCTGCTCGACCGCCTCGAGCTCCAGCAGCAGGTCCACCGCATCCACCTCCGCGTTGTGCGAGAGACTGAACTGCGCCACGAGCAGCGCGAGCTCCAGCAGCTCCGCGGTGTCCTCCTCCTTCTCCGTGCGCGCGTTGTACTCCTCGCCAAGCTCCGTGCACAGGTGGCGCACATACTCGTGGCCCCAGTGCCCGAGCGCCTCCTCGCTCTTCTTCTGCCCCATCACGTTCGCCTCAAGCCGGAACCGCAGCGTCTCGCGCTGCCCCGTGTTCGAGTACGTGAGCGCCAGCACGCTCAGTACCTCTGCAAACAGCGCCTTGTCCGCGTCCGTCACCGTCCACTGGCTGTACAGCTGCTTCAGGTGCGGGTAGTGCGGGCGCAGGAACTTGAGCGGCTTCGGCACGGACGTCATCGACGACGTGCTCGTGCGGATCAGGTCCCGCATCGCCTCCAGCGCCGGCCGGTGCAGGCTCCGGTTGCTCTCCCCGAGCCGCTCGACGAGCATGTCCAGCTCGTTCTTCAGCTGCTCGTCCTCCTCGCTCAGCTCGCTCCCCTTCCCGTTTGCCGCATCCTTCGCACGCACTACCGCGCCCTCTCCCTGCTCCGGCGCCGCATCCTCCTTCTGCTCAGGGTCCTTTGAAAGCACTCGGAGGCTCTCCGCCTGCGACTCGTCGCGTCCCATCGTTGAGCGTCGTCGACCGAGCCGCTGCCACGCCGCGCCACCCCCCCCCCCGTGATCGCCGTCACGTGACACTCCCTTCCGCGGCGACGCGTCATGCGCGGGGGACGCCCATGCGGCCACCGGGCGCGCGCCCGGTCGACGTGGTGTATGTGACGCCCGTGTCACTCGCGCTCGCATGGCACGCGCATGCGGATGGGGATGCGGCCGCCGTGCGCCGGCAGGCGGGCGGCGCCGCGCGTGCGGTTCACGCCGCGCGCCGCCGTGTGGCGCATGTGCGTTTGAAGCGGCGCGCGTCCGCGCGCGGTGACGCGCGCGGTGCTCTTCCCGGACGTACCCCCTCGCCCGCGCGCACCTCCCCGCCCGCACGCGATGCGGCGGCGCACGGGACGGCGGACGCGCCGCCGCAGTCTCCCTCTACGCCGCGCGTCGTGGTGAATGGGAGGCGGTGGCCGCACTGTGCGTTCCTAAGTGAGCACGCGGTCGCGATTGGCGGCCTCACGCCCGGTGCCTTGTACTATGTGGACGTCGAGGAGGGCGACGAAGTGGGGCACGGCACCCCCCCAGCCGCGCTCGTACTCACCGAGGACGACGGGGCGCTGCCGCCCGCGAGTCGCGGCGCAGCTGCGCCGGCAGCACCCGCGCAGGTATGCGAGGAGCCCGCGCCGCACGCGGACGACGAGCCATCGCAGCGGCGCGCCGCGCTGGCGGAGCTCCATGCCCTGCAGGAAGAACGCGCGCAGCTGCAGCACACGTCCCTTTCCGACGCATCGCTGCGCCACGAGATCGGCACATTGCAAAAGGTCGTCCAGCGTCTCTCGTCGCAGCACCAGCGCCAGGGACAGCGGGCCGCCGCGCTTCGCGAGAGCGTGCGCGGGACGCATGCGCAGACCGCGTGCGTGGAGCGGGACTGCGCCACGCTCGATGAGGCACGGCGGCACGCGGACGCGTCCACGCACGCGCAGGAACGCGCGCTGCACGCAGAGACGCGCAGGCTGCACGCCGTCACAGAAGACGCGCGCAGCAGCAGTGCGGCGCGAGCGGGACTCGCGGATGCGTGTGCGGAGAGGGACTCGCTGCACGCGGAGATCTGTGCGCTGATGCAGCGGGTCTCGGCGGGGGGAGCGCGTAGGGGGGACACCGATAGTGCGCACCCCGCGCCGTGGGCACGCACGCTGGAGGGCGACGGCGCGCCGCGGCGCTCACTGCCGTACTGGGCCGCGCTACGGCGCGCAGACAGCGACGAAGCCGCCACGCACCGCGCCGCAGGCGGCGCGCGGCAACGTGCGCCGGATACCTTACATGCGCGCCGCCGCGCGCAGCGCGCGTCGATTGATCTTGGATATCCACTAGACACGCAGACAGCGACCTTTACCTTTCCGCATGCGGAGAGGTAATGGGACAAGCGATTCGTGGGGGTGGGCAGTTTCGCGCCGGATCCATTTTTTCTTGCCAAGTGCACGTGCCACCCTCCTGCGCGGCGCACTTTGCTTTCTGCCCCCCCCCCCCTCCCATACCGGGCGGCGCTACTTCCCTCCCCCGTCTCCCGCAGCTAGGGACCACATGAACATGCTCGCAACGGAGCGGTACGGCGCCCAGGGCTCGGCGAGCGCCTGCATCTCCGCCTCGTCCAAATACATCTTCCGCTTCGTCTTGCTCCCATTCACGCGCGCGCGGATGGCCGTGTGAGACAGCGCACCGGCGGGGGGGAGCGGGAGGGTCGTGTGGCCGTCGGGGTCGTGGAGCACGGGGAGGTCGACGCACTTGCGCTTGCGGTCATTCACCCGTGGTCCATTGCGGCCGGCGAGGTAAAAGTGCAGCATGCCTCGCTGCACGCCGAGGTCGCCGGTGGGCAGGACGTTCGGGTGGCGGAGCGCAAACATGAGGAGCATCTCAGACGTCCAGACGCCGACGCCGTGCACCCTTGTGAGCTCTGCAATACACTCGTCGTAGTCCATGTGCACGATGCGCCGGATGTCGAGGCGCCCGTCGGCAAAGTGCCTCGCGAGGTCGCGGATATAGCGGACCTTGGCCGTGCTGAGGCCCGCACCGCGCAGCTGCTCGTCGGTCGCCTGCAGCATCTGCAGCGGGTCGGGAAACGACAGCTTGTCGCGGTCCATCGCGGTGAGGTCTAACGCTGCGGATGGCGCCGGGAGACTGCGGTGAGCGGCGTGCCGCAGCGACGCACCTCGGGTCGAAGATGCGGCAGAACTTGTATACGATGGCGCGCGCAGCCAGCCACGAGATCTGCTGCCCCAGGATCGACATCGTGATGACGCGGAAGAGATTGATTTCCTTCACTGTCCCGTCGATCATCTCCTCGTACGCCCGCAGCTCCAGCTGCTCGAAAAGCGGCTGGAAGCGCGGGTCGATCCTGCAGAGGTGCGCCCTCGCGTCCGCGAGCGAGAACGGCAGCACCGGCTGCGCGAGAGTTGTGCACTTGCTTATCTCCTCCGCAGGGAGCAGCGGCGGGAGTTCTCCCGAGTCGACGTGCGCTTTTTTGCGCCGCGCGGGCGACGCGGCGCCGCTGCCTCGCTTGCGCGGCGGCGTCGCGGGGGGGGCGTGGCGCCCGCGGCCGTCCCCGCCTGCCCCCTGCCCGCCGCCCGCGCCTGCCCCCTCGCCAGCGCCCCTCCCCCTCCCCCTGCCGCCTGCCTCTGTCTTGATACTTGCACCGGGCGCCACCGCCGCCCGGGCCGCTGTGGTGCCCCCGCGCTTGTGCGGAGGCGCAGCCGGCGCCGCTGTAGCCGCGGCAGCAACGGTAATATCCATCTTTCCATCACTCGCTGCGACCCCTGCAGCCGCCTTGACACGCTGCGAGCGACGTACGTCCGTACTCACCTTTGTCCTGGGCATACCTGCAAAGGGGCCAATTTTCGGCATTAAGAGGTGGGGTTGGTGGTGAGCGCTGGTGGAGGGCCGGTGGAGGGGGCCGGCATGGGGGAAGGAATCGGGGGTGTGACTGAGGGGGGGGGAAGGGGAGGCCAAGGGGAGGGCAAGAGGCGCGCAAGGAAGGGCATCGAATCTGCAGATGCATTTCGTAGTGACCACGGCAGGGCGTGTGCGATGTGGATCGAGGCGGTGCATGAGCAGAGGGGCCTACCATGGAGAGAGGAGCCTACCGTGGAGAGAGGAGCCTACTGTGAAGGGGCCCATCGGGAGAGGAGCCTATCGTGGAAAGAGGCGCCTACCATGAAGGAGCCTACCGGGAGAGGAGCCCATCGTGGGGAGAGGCGCCTACTGGAGGGAGCGGAACCTCGTCCACAAGCACTTCTCCACGACGCCGCCCCCACGACCTCTCCAATGCGGTGCCGGGCAACCCGGCGTACACATGCAGCACGTCACTGCGTCTGCGGACCATAGCCACGGAGACCCTCGGCAAAGTCCCAGTTGGTCGACACGCTGTGCGGCTCAGAAATGGACACCCCGTCACGCGTGACAGTAGCGACTTGGAACTAGCTCGTTAGCCCAGCCGGAAGCACACGGCGCTCACCCTGTTGATACTGCGGGCATCGCGGTAAACTGCGCACGTTAGTACAGCCGCACCCGCCACATACACAAGACACGCATGCAATCGTCCACGATCGCGCGCGCCTCGCTCTCCGTAAGCGTATCCTCGCGGCCCTCGACGGCCTTGCGGAGCATCGGCTGCGCAAGGTGCAGGCCAAATCCGGTGGCGATCGTGCTGCTCTGGTACGTCGTGCCAAGCAGGTCCACGTAGCCGAGGAACGACGACGACGCCTTCTTGTCGTAGCCGCCCACAACCAGCGCATTCCACAGCGGGTTCAGCTTTGAGCGCCGCCCATACATGACCTGCGTCAGATATGCGTACAACTGCGCCGGGGTGAGCTCGTGTCCGTCGCCCTGGACCTGCTCGGACTCGCTGCGAGTGAGCACACACGCGGAGCGCCACGCACATCAGGTCGGCAAGCATGAGCTTGATGTTCTGCCAGTCGCTCATGTCGCCGCCGGCGCCAATGAGCACGTTCGAGCCGACCTGCTCAAGCCGGCGCACGTCCATGAACCGCGCGAGCGACCCATACGACGCCAGCGTGTCTGTGGCGAGCATGATCCCGTCTTTGTACCGCAGCCCGAGGACCGACGAGCCCGTCACAATCGGCTGTCTGCCCATGAGCCGCCACCGCCATGCGCCACGCACTGCGTCTTCTGCCGCGCATCGTCAAACGCATCTGCAGCATACCCCATCGGCGCACCCATCGCCCACACGTCGCTCCGCGATGCCACCTGGTCAACGTGCGGCCGCGAGCTCCAGCTCTGTCCCGGGTAGCTGTTCATCGTCGCGAGTCTGCGACGCGCGTCCGCGGGCGGGCGCTTACGACGCGCGTCACGTGATGGGCCAGCGGCCGCAGGGCGGAGCGGCCCAGTAGCCCAGCGGCCCAGCGGACCCCAGCCGGCGTTCCCCCCTCCCCCCCCTGCATGCCCACAGCCCACGTGTGCGCTACCGAAAACATGCGCCGTGCTACAGCCCCACCGTGCGTGCGCGTGCGCCGAGCGCTGGCATGCTGCTGTCGCGGGCAAAACGGCTCGGCGTCGAGCTGCGCGGCACGCCGTCGACACTCGCGCGCAGAGCGTCAGGCGCGGGCGTCTTCTCCGTGTGTCCGCGGCGGAGAGCCTCGAGGCGGTCGCGCACGGCGGTCGTGTGCTCGTCAATCCACTTGAGGCTGCCAAGGTGCGCGTTGAGGATCGCGGTGATCTGCATGATCGGGTCGTCGTTCCCCGCCGCGGTCTCACGAGAGCCAATGCGGAGCGCCTGCAGCGTCGACGGAGACACCTCACCGGCCGACGAACGCGGCGCGGAGGCGGGCGCAGACAGCTGGTTTACCTCGGCGATCATCGAGACGAGGTTGCGGGACATGTCGTCAAGTTGCGCGTTCAGGTTCTCTGCGAGCGCATACGCCTTCTCCCGCTCCAGGTCCGCGACGCCTACGTCGAGGCCGCGGGCGCCCGCGGCCGCACCCTGCGCCCCACCGGTCTGCAGGACCTCGTTCCGCTGCGCCTCGTACGCGTCCAGCATCGTCTCCATTTCCGCCTGCTGCTGCTCCACGTAGTCGAGCGTCTGGTCGACCGTGCTCTGGCGTTCCTCCGCCTGTCCGATCTGCGCGACGAGCTTGCTGATATCGTTTCCGCTGCGGAGCAGCACCCGGTCCCATGCGGCGACCTCGCCCGCCTGCCTGCCGAACTCCTTCACGCTCGCCTCGAGCTCCTCCTGCCACATCTTGACGATCTCCTCCATATTCTTTCCGCGCAGCAGGGACGGCGCCGGTGCCGGCGCGCGCGGCGCTGCTGTTGCCGTGGCAGCGGTGCCCGAGGGCGCGGCCGCGGCGCTCCCTGGCGCGCCCGTAGTGTCCCCGCCGCCTGCTTTATCGTCCGTGCTGGGGGCTGTGCCTGGTTTCCCAAACGCAAAGCCGCCCGCCGCGGGCGGTTTCGCGCCCGCGGGCGCCGCAGGCGCCGCCGCACCGAAACTGAGTCCAGACGGCTTCGCGGACGCCGCAGGGGAGGCTAAGCCACTCCCTGGAGCGGCACTCGCGCCGGCCGGAGCCGTCGTCGCGCCGCCCGAAGACAGGGGGGGGGCGCCCGCGCCAGGTCCCTCCTTCGCCGCCGCGGGATCCCCAAACGAGAACCCGCCTGACGCCTGCCCCGCGGGTGCCGCGGGCGTCGACGACGCAGCAGGCTTCCCAAAGCTGAACCCCGCCGATGGGGGGGCAGACGCGCCTGCCGCGGCTCCCGCGGCCGGCGCAAACGAGAAGCCGGCGGGCTTCGCATCAGCCTGCTTGGCATCCGTGGGCTTGGTCTCGGACGTAGTCGTGTCCGCCTGCTTTCCCTCCCCCGGTTTCGCACCAAAGAGGCCACCGGTCGATGCGCCACTTCCCGCGTTGGCTGGTGCAAATGAGAAGCCGCCCGTGGATGGCTTGGCCCCAAAGAGCGGCGCGGAGGCGGCGGGGGGTGCGGGGGTTCCCGTGGGTGCCGATGCGGGCGCACCAGCCGTGCCGGGTGCTGTGGTGGGCGGCGCCGTGGCGGACGACGCGGTGCCGGGCTGGGCCGCGGTAGACGGGGCCGTGGAGGACGGCGCAGCGCCAAACGAAAAACCGCCGGCGGGCTTACCGCCAAAGGCGCCGCCGCCTGTTGACCCGGCGGCGGCGGGAGCGGGAGCGCTCTGCGCAGCGCCCTGTCCCGCTCCGCCGAAGAGCGCCGCTGGCGGCTGCGCCGCGGGTGTCGTAGAGGCAGCGCCAAACGAAAACCCCGAAGGCTTGGTCGGCGCGGGCGACGCAGCGGGCGGCGCGCCAAACGAAAAGGACGGAGGCGCCCCCTGCTGCGCAGGCGCGCCAAAGAGCGGCTTCGATGCGTCACCCCCGCCGCCCGGTGCGGATGCATCTGCGCGGTCAGCACACGTCGCCCCGCACATACTCGGCGGCGCACCGAACGCGCCCGGCTTTGCGCCCGCGGCGTCTGTCGCGTGAGCAGCCGGGAACACGCGACGCACTCTGCCCTGTGTTACCCCCAAACGAAAATGCGCCACCGCCCGCTCCAAAAGCTGGGACATGAGCACCTCCCCGTGCACGTACACATTGCTGGCCGCCGGTCGTTGCGAGCCGTGGCGCCGTGGGACCGCGCGCCAGGGTGGCCTGTCACGTGATCTTCGCGGGGGGCGCAGGCGCTCGCGGCGTGCAGAGTATTCTCTGATATCCTCAGTGGCGACGAGGATGCCGGGGCGGAACGCGATACCCGTGCGGAGCGCGGGCGGCGCGGGCCGCGGCGCGGACCTCGGCGAGCGTGTGCGCGAGAACCCGTCGCAGCATCCGTGGCGCAGCAGCCTGTGCGTGGGGAGCGCAGCGGCACGGCTCACAGCAGGGATCTCGTGTGGTCGTACGCGCGGTCGCAGGCGTACTTCGGCGACAACATCACCACATCGCCGAGCTTTGTGGAGCGGCACTGGTGCGGCGACGGCAGCGGTGCGGACACGGACGCGGATGTCGCGCTGGACATCGCACCCGGCTCATCGTCGTCCACGGACACGTTGACGATCGCGTCGGAGGAGGACGACGACGACGACGCGCGCGACCGTGTGGCACCCCCGCTGGGCATTCACAAGTACTGGAGCGCCATGGATGCGGGGGCAGACGTGGACATGCGCGCAGCGCGCGACCGCGGGCGCCGCCCGTCGCACACGGATGCGCGGCGGCCGCCACCGCCGCCACCGCCGCCGGGCGACACTGCCGGCGCACGCGCCGCATGGCTCACGCCCGCGGAGATGCGGTATGAGGAGGGGACGAGCGACGAGCTGGATGAGGACAGCCTCCGCAGCCGGAGCCGGAGCCCGAAGCGGCTCGGCGGCGTGGAGAAGGATACGGGCGGCACGCGCCTGGCATACGGCAGCGACCGCGCGCCGAGCCGTCCACCGCGCGACTCGCCACCGTACTGCGCGCGGTCGCGCTCGCGCTCGCAGTACCGCGCGCCGCTGCGCGCGTACGCGCCGCACCTGCGGGACCCGTACCGCGTGGACGAGCGCAGTCCGCTCGTGCCGCGGCTCGGCGGCGCGCGCGACGGCGTGGCGGCGGCGAAGACAGCGCGCGCGCCGGGTGGGCAGTCGTCATTCTGGCAGACGTGGTTCAACACGGTGAACGTGCTCATCGGGTTCAGCATCCTCGCGATGCCGTTCGCATTCGCGCGCGCGGGCTGGGTCGGCGGCGCGGCCCTCTTCGTCGCGTGCGGCTTCCTCACGAACCACAGCGGCAAGATGCTCGGGCGCATCCTTGCGCGCCACCCGCACCTGCACACGTACGCAGACATCGGGAGCTTTGCGTTCGGGCCCGTGACACGCACGTGCATCAGCCTCTTTTTCTGCTGCGAGATGTGGATGGTGAGCATCGCGCTGCTGATCCTCATCGGGGACAGCGCGGAGGCGCTCGTGTACGGGCGCGGCGGGAGCGCGGCAGCACGCACCGTGTTCAAGGTGTGCGGCTTCCTCGCGACGGCGCCGACGCTCTTCCTCCCTCTCCCGTGGCTCTCGCCCGTCTCGCTCGTGGGCATCGTGAGCATCGCGTTTCTGCTGCTTGTCATCGTCACCGACGGGCTCCTCAAGACGCACGCGCCGGGGAGCCTCTGGGCGCCCGCCGCGACGTCCCTGCTGCCCGACTGGAGCACGGTGCCGATCAGCTTCGGCATTGTCATGTCCGGCTTCTCGTCACATCCTGTGATACCCTCTCTGTTCCGCGACATGAAGCATCCGGAACAGTTCGACAGGATGCTCGACCTTGCGTACCTCGCGTCCAGTGCGCTCTACATCGGCGTCGCCATCGCGGGCTACCTCATGTTCGGCGCGCACGTCTCGAACGAGATCACGCGCGATCTCGCCCGCACGCCCGGCTATCCGTATCTACTCACCGCGACCGCGGTCCTGCTCATGGTCGTAAACCCGCTCTCCAAGTTCGCGCTTGCGCTGCGTCCCGTGCAAACGACTGCGGAGCGGTACCTCCACGTGCACGAGGACGCCGAGCCTGCGCCCCCGGCGGATGCGGACGAGGAGGCGCACCAGAGCTTTGTCCAGTCGCGTTCGGACCTGCAGCGCGTGCCGACGCATGGACGCGCTGCCGCGCGTGCGTGCCGCGGCTTCCCGTGGCTTGCCCGCGCTGCGACGCGGCTCGCGATCGCGGCTTCTGTGCTGCTAGTTGCGGTGCTCGTGCCCCGCCTGGAGCGCATTATGGGGTTCCTTGGCGCGTTCCTTACGTATGCGACGTGTATCCTTGGGCCGATCCTCGCGAGTACGTGCGTTGCTGCTGCCACTGACCGCAGGTATGCGTCTCTTTCCCGAAGAGCGTACCGGGTGGACGCGCGCGAGGGATGTGGGGGTGCTCGGCGTTACGTTTGTACTGGCTTTCCTTGGCACGCTTGCGTCTGTGTGGCCCGAGATGTGACGGGGGGGAAGGGGTAGGAGAAGGAAAAAGGAATGGGAGGAGGGGCGGGGAGAAAGAGGGAAAGGGGGAAAAGGAGGGGAGGAGGACGTAGAAATTTACAGGGAAATGAGGAACGGCAGGGTGGGAGGCTGTGGGGGGCGTGGGGGTTAGAGGGTGGTTCAAGGTGGGATAGTCCTGTCTCGTCTGTGCGTAGCGCTGGGTGAGGGGTGCGCGGAATGCTTCAAGGTGGGGCCACCCGGTCAGACCCCTGTGCAGCTCTGGGCGTCCCATGCGCAGGACGCTTCGCGCTGGGTTGCCCCTACCCCGCCCCTGTGGCACGCTACCCTGACGTGGCTTCCGCCGCGGAAAAGCCGCGCACGCGCGTCTCTTTGCGCAGCTCTTTCCCGTCATTCGGGGATGCACCCACGATGGATGCAGCCCGGATGGAGATTCCGAGCCTGTGTGGCGCGCGGTCTCAAAACGACTTCCGCCCCCCCCCCCCCCCAACCCCCCGTGTGCCCGCATGTAACACTCAGCGTACGACAGTCTACAAAGGGGAGCGGCGCTCCATGCCATGTCAGAGGAAAGAGGGAGATCACAAAGAGACACCACCACAAGGCAACAAGGCGGCCAGCGCCGGGGAAATGCCATCGCAGGGTCTCAAAGCAAAGGAAACAGGCCTGGGCCCGCCGCGCGAGCGCACCGCAGCGCAGTCCGGACGAGCGGCTGGTCGATCCGGCAAAGGCGCCCATCATTCACCGCCCACCGGCACCATCTCGTCTCCCCGTCCCCTCACAACACCCGGTGCCCAGAACCGGGACGTGCTCTCCTTGTCGCCGCCTCCGCGGAACCACGCCTGGATCGTCTGCAGCGGAGAGGAGAGCTCCCCGTGCAGCGGAGAGGAGAGCTCCCCGTGCAGCGGAGAGGAGAGCTCCCCGTGCAGGGGAGAGGAGAGCTCGCCTCCGTGCAGGGGAGAGGAGAGCTCCCCGTGCAGCTGCTCGTCGCCCGCCGTGCGCACGGACACGGACGACTGCGACGAGGCGGGGGATGCGCGTCCGCGGTGCAGGTCGTCGAAACAGGGTGGATCCGAATGCCCCGGCGTGACCTCCGCGACAGGGAGGAGCACGCGTGAGGGCGACGGCGGCGCGGGGACGCCGCGACGGGGCGACGGCGGCGGGTGCTGCTGGCGCGGCGCAAGCAGGCTCGGAAGCGGCATGTGGCTGCCGACCGTGTCGTCTGCGCCGCCGACGGCATCCAGCAGGTCGCAGTAGTCCTCCCAGCCGCTGCCAGGGCGCAGGGCGCCGCCGCGCGTGAGCGAGTCTCCCCGCACGATCACGTCCACACGTGGCGCAGAGTCGCGCCGCGCGACAGAGTCACGTGTACGCGCCTGCGGTCCCGGGGACGTGCGCCCGCTCGAGACGCCCCACGCGCGGTTCGCCTTCGCGACGCGCTCCGCGGTGGCCGCGCTGCGCACACTGCGCTGCCGCTCGAGGAGGGAGAGCGCGTGCGCACGGGCGCCCGCGGCGCCCTCCTTCTCGGGCGTGGCGATGCTCAGCTCGTCCCACGACGTCGCGTCGGTGGACAGTGTGTGGCAGCTGTCGTGCTTCGAGCTGCGCTGGGTGTCGTTGGAGAGCCGCGCGCTCGAGAGGAAGGAGGAACGCGACGACTCGGACGCTGCGTATGCAGCAAGCATGCCCGGCACGTCCGGCGTCGCCGCGCGGAGTGTGACAGGCGCGCCCGCGTCGCTCTCCGCTGCGCTGCGCACGGGCGACGGCGACGCGGCGCGGTCCGGCGTGGCGCGCGGGTCGCGCGTGTCGCCCATATCCGCATCACAGTGCGACACCTGGAGCCCGGGCGGGAGGGGCGGGGGTGTGATCCCGGCGGGCGGCGTCTCCGCGTCCATCTCGTGCGTGGTCGTGGAGGCGTGCGCAAAGTCGACCTCGCTGAAGATGTGCGTCTGCGCGCGGCTTGCCGCGCGCTCTTCCTCGCGCGGGTCCTGCGGGCCAAGCCAGCTCTCGAGCGACGTCTCCGCAGCAAACTGCGGGCGGATGGAAGGTATCCGCATGAGCTCGGCGCCCGGACGCGCGGCCGGCGCACTGGTGGACTCGGTCGAGTACACCGACACGGCCGTGGACTGCGTCGCGGAGCGGTGCAGCGGCGCACCCGCGTGTGCGCACGGTGCCGCGCGCGTCGGCGTCGAGACAGCGGACGCAGGCGACGCGCTTGCGGCGCGGAACGAGTCTTCCTGCCACTCGGCGATGCGCGAAAACAGCATGCGGTGGCGGTCCTCTTCCGTGTCGTCGCCCGCGGCCGACCGCACGCGCGCGTCGACGAGGTGCGCGGGCGGCGGCACAGTGACGTCCGCGGTCATCGCGATTCCCTCGCCGCCGGCGTCCTCCCACTCGGTGCGGGGCGACGCGACTTCCGATGAGTTGTACGAGCTGGAGTCGTATTGGAACCGGAAGTGGCTCCGCTCGATGCGGCGCGCCATCGGCAAGTCCTTGTCCGGCGTGCCGATGCTTCCCTCGTGCTCCGACCCGTCCGAGATGCGCCGGCTCGTGCGCGCGGAGCGGAAGTGCGACGGCAGGCGCGAGAGCACCGAGCGCCCGTGGCTCAGCCGCGAGTACCGGGCGGTCGCCGGCGCGCCCGTCGCGCCCCGCGACCGCTGCCGCGACATGGGCAGGCGGTACTTGGACGAGTGCAAGCGCCGCGCGCTGCCTTCCTCGTCCTTGCTGGGCCACGGCACCGGCGCACTGTGCGCGGTCTCGTTGGCGTGCTCGGAGATGACCGTGGGGAAGCGCACGTCGTCCGCCGGGAGGCTTGCGAGAGAGAAGCGCGCCGCTTGTTCGGCTGTCGGCGCTGCTGGCGCACTGCACGCGACGTTCGCGGACTCGCTGGAACCGGGGACAAGCGCGCCTCCCCGCGTCCCGTCGCTGCGGTTCGCGGCGTGGTCGGCGGACACGGCCGAGTCGCAGGTCGGGTGGAGTGGCGCCTGGGAAGGGGCGGGGAGGGCGGGGGCGGAGGTGACGAGCGTGTCCGCAACGGGGGGGGAAGGGACGAGCGTGTCCGCGGGGCGATGCACGTCGAGGCCGTCCGTGGACAACCGCGGCGCGCGCGCCCACTCGGGCGATACCGTTGGGATCGCGGGGTTCAGCGGGGAGGGAGGGGTGGTGGTCCGCAGCGTGGCAGAGGAGAGCGCGATCGGCAGCACGTAGTCGGGGGTGCAGCACGGCTGGTGCGCGGCCGTCCGCGCGGCCGGCCCGCGGGCCGCGCGGGTCGGAGTGCGCGGGGCGGCACCATGCTCCCCAGCGTCCGGCCGCGTAGTGCTCGGCACGTTGTACAGCACATGCATGCCGTCGGCAGTGTCCGGCTCGACGAACCCCTTTTCTAGGTAGCACCCGTCCGGGTCCGCCTGCCACACGCTCGCATTCGCGCGCTCCAGAGACGCCTGTCGTTTCGCATGCCAGTGGCGGCGGAGAAGAACGCCATACACGACGCCCAGTACAACAAGCAGGAGCAGTCCTCCGCCAAGACCGACGGACAGGCCGACGATCAGCGGGACAGAACTGCTGGCGGCAGCCATCAGCTACTCCGGCACGCCGTCGCAATCAGTGATGTGTAGGGGGGGTGTCCAGCACCAGCGCCGCACAGTCAATGTGCGGATTCGGGAGAGGGCAAAAGACAGAGCCAGCTCCGTCTCGGAATGATGGCGGGTGGGTGAGAGAGTGGATGCGTCAGCACCCTTTTGCGGTGCGCGGCCGCCGCTGGCCGGATAGATTGTCGTTCAGCTTGGTGGGCGCATAGTGTAGATGTTCAGGGGCCAGCCCGCGGGGGCGGTCTGTGTGGAGGGCAGGGGGGGCCGTGTGGAGGCGGCCGGACGCCCCGAGCCGAGACAAGGATCCGCTCCACGATGCGTGCGGCCCGGCTCCTTGCAGGCGTGGCACTCGTGCTCACGGCAGCCGTTCCCGTGCGCGCTGCAAGCGCGTCGCTGCTCACGCCGGAGCTCCTCGTGGAGGCGCCGCAGCCGGGCGCCGCGGTCGTCAACGCGCCGGGCACCGATGCACTCGTCCCGGTCGCGACGCCCAATGCGACAAGCGGCGTAGCACGGTCGTCCCTGTACCACGTCCACATCCCCGCACCCGGCGGCGAGACGCGCAGGGACGTGGTCGTGCTCACTCGCGATGTAAGTGAGCCGGTCTTTCTCGATGCGTCCACTGCCGCGTATCTGGGGAACAGGACGCTGTACCAGCAGACGCTCGCGAAGGACGACGCGCGCACAGTCCTCACGTTCCCGACCGATGTGCGCCATTTGCGTGCAGTACCGACGGGCGAGCACGCTGCGACGTTGGTCTTCGCGGCCACCGTGTATGGCGACGGCGACTTGGCCCACGCGGACAAGGAAGCGCACGGGGACAAGATGGCCGAGTGGAGCCGCGTGAAAGGTGCGTGTAGACGCGCGCGCGCCGGCGCGGTGCGCTTGCAGCGACAGCCGCTCCTACGCCAGCGTCGCCCCTGCGCGCGCGCCAGCGAACGTCGCCCCCCCGTCCCCCCTTACTCACTCCCCAGTCTACGACACCCTCTTAGCACGGCACTGGGACCAGTGGATGTACCACGCGCGCCGGTCGCAGCTATTTGCGGTCGATCTCGTGCGACATGGGGACGAATGGCATCCGGATGGCGGCTTCCGCAACCTGCTGCAGCACTCGGCGCTCGAGTGCCCCGTGGGCGTGCTGGGCGGCGCGACGGACTTTGCCGTGAGCGAGCGCTGGGTCGCGTTCGCGGCCAAGGACCCGGACGTGGATCCCGCTTGGAACACGAAGCAAAACGTGTACATCGTCCCGCTCGCCGGCGGCGCAGCGCCGCGGAAGATCAGCTGCGACGGCCGCGGCTGGGCCGGCGCGCCCGCGCTGTCGCCGGACGGAGACACCGTTGCGTTTCTGCAGCAGTACAAGAATGGATACGAGAGCGACCGGAAGGTGCTCCAGACATTTTCGCTGCGGGCGAACGCGCAGGCAGAGCAACTCGCCGACTGGGACCGCTCGCCGAACGCGCTCGCGTTCGCGCGCGACGGCACCGCGCTGTTCCTGCTCACGCCCGACAACGAGCAGGTGAAAGTGTTCCGCAGCACTGTGCAGACGCGCCGCGGGGCCGCGGCCGCCGTCGGCCCCCGCGAGGTGCTCGTCGCGAACGGGTCCACGTCCGCCGTCACGGAGCTCCCCGACGGCGCCGTCGTGCACGCCACGTCCACGATGCACCACCCGATGGACCTCTTCCGGCGCGCCTGCGACGGCACGACGCAGCGGCTCACCCACTTCCTCCACGCGTCGCCCGCACACCGCAACCTGGACCTGGGCGCGGAGCCGCGGCAGTTTTCGTACGCGGGCGACGAGAACGTCACCGTGCACGGCTGGCTCCTGCGTCCGCCACGCGCGGCGGCCGGAGACGCCACCGCACACCCGCTTGCCGTGCTCATCCACGGGGGCCCGGAGGGCGACTGGGGCAACGCGTGGTCGACGCGCTGGAATCCGAGCGTGTTCGCCGCCGCCGGGTTTGTCGTCGTGGCGCTCGACCCGTCCGGCTCGACGAGCTTTGGGCAGCAGCTCACGGACCGCGTCCTGCGCCACTGGGGCGACCGCCCGTTCCGCGACATCCGCGCGGGTGTGCGTCACGTGCTGGAGAGCGAAGCGGGCGTGGACAGGACGCGGGTGGTCGCGGCGGGCGCGAGCTACGGCGGGTACATGGTCAACTGGATCCAGGGGCACAACGACGACGGCCTCTTCAAAGCACTCGTTACGCACGACGGCGTGTTCAACACGATGAACAACTGGTACGCGACGGACGAGCTGTACTTCCCCGAGGCCGAGTTCAACGGCGTCCCCTGGGAGAACGAGGAGGAGTACATGAAGTTCAGCCCGCATCGCTATGCGTCGCAGTGGAACACGCCGCATCTCATCGTGCACGGCGGACGCGACTACCGCCTGGACGACGCCGAGGGCATTGCCGCCTTCAACACTCTCCAGCGCCGCGGCGTGCCGTCGCGCCTCGTCTTCTTCCCCGACGAGGGGCACTGGATCCTCGACGCACGCAACGCGCTCACCTGGCACCGTGAGGTGCTCGGTTGGCTCTCGAAATGGGTGCGCGGGGACCGTGTGCCGGACGCCGCGCCGCCAGACGCCGCGCTCGTGTTCCAGCACGCGGCGGGGGCGCCCGTGGCGCGTCGGTTGGCAACACAGCAGTAGGCCTCGTAGGCTTCACGTGCGCCGCGCCGCGGACGCGCGCCGCGCCGTTTGTTGGCAACACGCGTCGCCGTCCCCCGTAGGCCCACGCTGACGCGCCGCGCCGCGCCGCGCCGCGCGTGAACATGTCCCGTCGCCACAATGCTGTTCGTGGACAAGTACCGGCCGCGGGAGCTGGACGACCTGCAGTACCACGACACGCTCACGCAGCAGCTAAGGTCCCTGGTGCGTGGGGGGGTGGTGGGGAAGAATACTGACGCACAAGGCGGCCAGCGAGGACTTCCCCCATGTGCTCTTCTACGGTCCTACTGGCGCCGGGAAGAAGACACGCATTACGTGCCTGCTGCGGGAGCTGTACGGCCCCGGCGCACTCAAGGTGCGTGGCGGGAATGCTTGCGTCGCGCTGACATGCAGCTGAAAATTGACCAGCGGGTCTTTCTCAACCCGAGCAAGCGGAAGATTGAGGTGAATCTGATCAGCAGCAACTATCATATTGAGATCACGCCGAGGTGTGTGGGGCAGCGCAGAGGGCACACTAACGGCAGCGACGCGGGCGCATACGACCGGCTCGTGATCCAGGATATCATCAAGGAGATCGCGCAGACACAGCAGGTCGACCAGAATGCCGCACGGCGATTCAAGGTCATTGTCATCAATGAGGCGGACCAGCTGTCGCGCGATGCGCAGGCAGCGCTGCGGCGCACGATGGAGAAGTACATGTCGAATCTCCGCCTCATACTGTGCGCGAGCAGCACGTCGCGGATCATCGCGCCGATCCGGTCTCGCTGCCTCCTTCTCCGCGTCGGTGCGCCGACAGACGACGCTGTCGCGCGCGTCCTGCGGCATGTCGCGAAGCGGGAAAAGTTCCATCTCCCCGACGACGCGGCCGCGAAAATTGCACAGCAGGCGCAGGGCAACGTGCGCAGGGCTGTACTCGTCCTCGAGACGCTCCGCGTGCAGTCGTACGTGGCGCGCCCCAACCGCTCCTCACCGCAGCCCGGACTTCGCGAATTCCGTGTCCATCGCGCAGCCCGACTGGCAGACATACTGCGACCGGACCGCGGACCTTATACTCAGCGAGCAGTCGCCAGAGCGTCTTCTGGCTGTGCGCGCGCGTCTGTATGAACTCCTCGTACATGCGATCCCTGCGTCCCTCGTCTTCAAGACGCTTACGAACTACATGGTGACGCGCGTCGATGAATCCATACGCGCCGCGATCGTTGAAAAGGCTGCTTACTACGTGGGTGTCGACGCCCCTTTTTTCCCCCCCCCCCCCCCCCTGCGCCCGCCCACTGACCCACCAGGAGCTCCGCAGCGTGGCGGGGAACAAGTTCATCTTCCATCTCGAGGCGTTCGTGGCGCAGGTCATGTTCCTGCAGAAGTCACTCCTCCTGGGGATGGACATGGAAGAGTAGGGCGGAGCGGGTGTGTCGGATGGGATGCCAACCGTTGCAGCAATGCAGAAGAAGGGGCCAGGCGCCACGCGGTGGGAGCAGCGTGGGGCGGGGTTGCCGAGGTTTCGCTGGCATGGCACGCAATTTTCTCCCGAGCCGCGTCTCCGTACCTCTCCACGCATTGTTGATTCCCTATCACTTGTAGACTGCCGCGCTACAATCACGACCATCTTATGCCAGCCCCGGAACCAGCGCGCCTGCCCAGCGCCAGTTGCCGCAGACCGTCTCTCCTCGCGGCAGCATCTGCCGCGGCCCGCGTCGTGCCGCCACGTCGGTTGCGCCACGCCACGGCGTGGGACAGAGGGCGAGTCATAAGCACGTGACAGAGTTGCTCGGCGCTCCAGACCGCTAGGCACGGGCGCTCGTATAAGAGGATACAGCATGCCCATTGCCCGTCAGCACAGCCTACGGGGTATTGGATCAAGTGCACTTCGACGGACAATGGCGACTTCGCGACCAAAGACGTTTACCTTGGAGAACATCAATCCAAACATCGTGAATGTCCAGTATGCTGTGCGCGGAGAAATCCCGACCGTCGCGGGCGATTACGAGTCTGAGATCGAGCGTGGACAGGGATCGAAGCTGCCGTTCTCCTCGATTATCTGGACGAACATCGGCAACCCGCAGCTGATGCCGGATCTGGCGCAGCCGCCCCTCACGTTCTGGCGGCAGGTGGCAGCGCTGACCGAGTACCCGCATCTGCTCGACGCGGAGGCGATGCCCAGTGAGGTGCGGGACAAAGTGTTCCCCGCGGACGCGCAACAGCGTGCGCGCGAGCTGCTTGGTGCGTTCGGCAGCGTCGGTGCGTACACGCCGTCCAAGGGGACCCCGCTCGTCCGACAGCGAGTCGCGGACTTTTTGAAACGGCGGGACGGATACGCGGAAGACATCGAGAATATCTACCTGACCGCCGGTGCCTCGGCGGGGATCGCGCTGCTCTTCCAGCTCCTGTTCCGCCCGGGCCAGGACGGCGTGCTCATTCCGATTCCCCAATACCCGCTGTATTCGGCGACACTGTCGCTCCTAAACGTGCACGCACTGCACTACGAGCTAGACAGTGACCAGCACTGGGACCCGGCCATGGCGTCGCTGGAGGACCAGGTCACGTCCGCGCGGAAGGCGGGCGTTGCGCCACGCGCACTCGTTGTGATCAATCCTGGCAACCCGACGGGCGCATGCATGACGCTGGAGCAGATCCGTGCGGTGCTCCGCTTCGCGCATAAGCAGGGGCTTGCCCTGTTTGCCGACGAAGTGTACCAGCAGAACATCTACCAGACCGAGCGGCCGTTCATCTCCTTCCGCAAGGCGCTCCTGGACCTTGGCAAGAGCGACGACCCGGACGACCGCGCGGCGAGTGCGCAGGTAGAGCTCGTGTCGCTGCACAGCATCAGCAAGGGTGTGAGCGGCGAATGCGGCCGGCGCGGCGGCTACTTTCAGCTGCAGAACATGGACGCCGACGTGGAGGCGCAGGTGAACAAGATCGCCAGTGTGCATCTGTGCCCGCCCACACAGGGGCAGATCGGCGTCGACATGCTCGTCAATCCGCCGCGCGAGGGGGACGCTAGCTATCCGCTCTGGCGCAAGGAAACCAACGCGATCCGCGACACGCTGAAGCGGCGCGGCGAAGACATGGCCGCGCACTTTAGCAAGCTGCCGGGTGTCGACTGTGAGCGGGCGATGGGTGCGATGTATCTCTTCCCGCGGGTGCACCTAAGCAAGGCTGCGTGGGATCGCGCGGAGAGCGTCGGAAAAAAGGTCGACGAGCTGTACTGCCGCGAGCTGCTCGACCTCACGGGCATCTGTGTGGTGCCCGGGGCCGGCTTCGGCAAAGAGCCGCAGCGGCTCCCCGACGGGACGAGCTACTCGTTTTTCCGGACCACGATGCTCGCGAAGGCCACGGACCAGTTCATTGAGCGGTACTGCGACTTTCACCGCGAGTTTGTGGCCAAGTACCATGACTAGGCGAAGGAGGCTGCGAGGCATTGTGGGAGCGGCCCCCAGGTAGCCAGCTGCCTGCGATACGGGGTGGGAGCGGCCCCGGTAGCCAGCTGGCGGCCACGCCGCGGCTGCCACTTCGTCGTTCTCCCCCCCCCCAGACAAACCGGGCTGCCGCCGTTTGCGCACAGTTCCTGTAGGCACTTGGCCCGTCATTTACGCGCGGGCATCTGGCCAATGGCATATATCCAATCGGCTGCAGGGGCGTCGCGTCTGCATATGCACGCGTCTGGGTCCAGTAGGCCCCGGCGAGGGATGACGCCCCCTTGTCCTCTTGCCACTGGAATGACCGTCTCCGATACGGAGCCGTCGACGAGCGAGCGCGCCGCGCCCTGGGACTCGTACCCGTCGCCACCGTCCAGTGGGCGAGGTCTCGGTACGCTCGGCGGGAAGCGCGACATGATGCATGCGTACGACCATGGCGGGCCGGACACGCAGAACGCCAAGCGGATACGGGGCCAAGGCTCGGACCCGCGCCCGCCCGCGATGCTGACGCCGCCGAGCACGCGTGGCCGTCGCATCGCGCACAAGCTCCGTGGAGGTGCACCGGCGTCCGCGGAGTGGCCGCCGAGCACGTCGTGCGCCCGCTATTCGGAGGCAGGCGACACGGAACTGGAACCAAGCCCATCTGTCCGCAAGCACCGCCGCATGGATCCGTCTGCGCTATACCCTATTCGCGATACACTGCACAATCCGTTCATTGAGGGGGGCCCCGCAGACCTGGGTGTCACGGGGCCCTATGGCATCCGTGCGCGCGCTGCGTCGAATCCCCCGCGCGACAAGGGCAAGACCGTGTTTGTATTGTACGTGTGGCGACCCAAAGAGCGCCCCCACTAACGACAGCCGTGGCCAGCGCGTCGTGTGCACGGACCCCGACATGTCGCGTTCCATGGCGCATGCGTGGCCGTCGGAGCGCCCGCTGTCGCCCGCGAAGCCGCGCCTCCTCTTTCCCCCCCGCCGCTCTGAGATGAGCTATGAAGTGGCGATGCGCAGTGCGCACTCGGACGACGACGACCTTGCGGGGCCCAGCGGGGCGCCGAGCTCCCTGCGCGGAGAGCGTGGCCTTTTCGCGCAAGAGCTGGAGCGGCGAGCGCGCGGCAGCTCGTCGGCGCTGCCGACGCACCAGCATGACGACCGCCTCGACGAGGATGCGCGCTGGCTCGCGCCACGAAAAGACGCGGCGCAGCAGCCACGGCCGCACGCGCGTCCGCGCTCCGCGGCGCTCCCGCGGCATCCGACATGGCAGCCCTCCCAGCCCGCGTCTCTCCCGCCCAGGAATGCAGAGCTGCTCGCGCGCCTCGAAGAAGTCGACTGGAGCACAGACGAGGAGCGCGAGAGCACAGACGCATAGACTCCGTGCCCGTGCATGCCCCCCCCCCCCCCCCCCCCCCGAGTGACTTAGCTGTATTTGTAATTTTGCCTTTTTTTGTCCCTTTTTTCTGTCATGGCGTACGCGGCGCTGCGGGAAAGCCGCCGTCGGCGGGACGTGCGCTGGGGGGCGGATAGCACGGCCGGGGGGCCGGGGCGCGATGCGCCCGAAACGGCTGGAGACGAACTGTATCCGCGCGTCCACGAAGCAGGCCTGTCTGTGGCGACGACGCCATATGGACGCGGCCTCGCCAACGGCGCTGCGGCAACCCCTGGGACCACGCTGTTGTGCGTGACTCCGGTCGTGAGCGTGCTGAGCACCGCGCAGGTGCGGGCGCGCTGCTACTACTGCTTCTCAGGCTCGCGTGCACTGCAGCGGTGTTCCGCGTGCCGGTTCGCCCGGTTCTGCAGCACGGCGTGCCAGAAAGCGGCGTGGTCCGACGCGCGGCACCGCGACGAGTGCGCGGCGCTGCAGCGCTGGTTCGCTGCACCGCACGCGCGCACACAAAACGGGGACATCCGTGAGCCGGGCGCAGCCGTGCGCGCACTTGCACAGCTTCTGTGGAAGCGACGACAGCGCGGCGACGGTTGGTGGCGCCCTGTTGCCGCGATGCAGTCGCATCGCGCGCAGATGCCACACGACGAACTGACAGAGGCCGCGCACCTCGCGTACCGGCTAGCCTACTTTGTCGGGAGCACCGAGGACGCGGCTTCGGCGGCGTGCACAGACGAAGAAGAGGGGCGTGGGCACCGTATCAAGGGCTTCCGCCCCGACAGCGAGAACCCGCTGCAATCCCTTTCCTCACTCGGCATTGCCTCCTCCACGGATCTGCTTGAACTCGTATGCCAGGTATGCAGTCGCGCTTGCCGTCCTTACGACAGCACGCGACGAACGGGTTCACACTCGCGGACGCGCAGCTCGACCCCATCGGCATTTCCATGAGCCCCGACGTTGCGCTGATTAACCACTCGTGCAAGCCGAACGCTGCAGTGGTGTTCCCGACCCCTGCAGCGCCCGGCGAGCAACCGACGATGCAGGTGGCCGCGCTGCGTGCGCTGGGCGCTGGCGAGCAGGTGTGTCTCCTGCGGGCGGGCGCTCACCGCAGATCCTTGCGTCGTACGTGGACCTGGTCGAGCCGTATCAACAGCGGCAGGAGACGCTCCAGACACGCTATCTGTTTACGTGCACGTGTGCCCTGTGCATGAAGACTGCGCGGCCGCCAGGCGACTGGATAGATCCGCGCGTGGCGGTGCGGTGCGGGCACCGCGGGTGTCCCGGCTGGGTCCCGCCTCCTGCGTGGCCGCGCGACGGCCCCGTCGATACGGCGCGGTGTCCGCAGTGCGGGCGACGCACGCACTTTGAGCATGCGCAGGACATGGCCGAGCGCCTGGCGGCCTACGAAGCGCTTGCCGCACGCGCCGTCCGCGCGCCGCTGGGGGCAGCAGCGGCGCCGTCGTACGCCGCACTTACCGACGCTATCGCATGGCTCGCTGAGCGCGTTCCGCCGTCGCATTCCACGCTCTGGACGCTGCGGTACACCGCGCATGTCCAAGCGATAGACGACGCTGCGACGAAGCCGTCGCGCTGGCATGAGGCGACGCAGCTTGTCCTCCAGTTATGCGCTGGGATGCAGGCCCCGGGCATCCCCGGCGACCTGTCCTCGGCGCTGTACCCGCCGGGCCATCCCGTGCGTGCGGTGCTTCTCGCGACGCTCGGAAAACTCCTGATGCACGGCGCAGGCACTGACGGCAGGCCGAACGCAGAGCTTGTCCTCGCGCGACAGGCGCTCGAACAGGCGCTGTCCGAGGCGGAGATTGGGTTTGGGCGCCGGGTGATGGGCGGCTTTGTGGGCGCACAAGTCCGCGATGCTCTGGGTATAGGGACGGGATAGAACGCGGTCCGTGCGGATGGGCGTGGACCCTGCAATGGAGGTGTGTAAGAGGTTGGCGGATTGCGCGGTCCGAGAAAAGGCACGCGAGGAGGCGGCGGCCGCACGTCATCGCACAAGGCACGCTCCCGGTGCACTAGGAGCGTATTTTCTAGATTTGGGTTTGACGCGACATGCGCCCCCTCTCGCGGGCAGCCCGCGCCGCCGTAAATAGCCCCGCGCTACGTATCCCTCACAGGGCGTCATACCACATCCTATCACTCCGCGCTCTGCGCATCCCGTGTGTGCTACAAAAGACGAGACGAGCGTGCGCCGTGCCCCCTGCCACTGTCGCTGTGCCCTCTCCCACCGTCGCCGGCCCCCCCGTGGGACGCACTCTTGCCGTCGGCTGCCGCCCGCGCGTCCTTATCGGCATCGGCCAAATCCGCGAAGCCAAGGTTATCCATGTCGTCACGGTCCATGAGGTCGCTGGCGTAAGCAGCCGCGCACCGCCATACACACTTATCCATGCGGCACTGCAGGTACGCGCGGCTTAGGTGGCGACATGCACCGTTATTGTTCTTATTCGCGCGAAGGCACTCCATGTATGCACGCATGGCGTCCCTGCAGTCGCCTGGCGCGTTAGAGCATGCGTGGGCCACGGGGTACGCACCGGCATGGTCAAGGGGGAACGAGCCGCGCTCGGGAGGGAGCACTTTGAACGAGGAGAATGTCGGCGGGCGACCAAACGACATGGCAGCAGCGGAGACGCGGCCACGGAGTAGGGTATTTACGAGGGGCGGCGCGCCGTGTGGAGGCGAGCAGCAGGGCGTTCCACCAGCCAGCCACATGCGCGCAAAAGGCGGGAGGCGCGACGAGCGGCCCCCCCCCGCGGGCGGCGTCGTCATCGACACGGGTGCGGCGCAGGTGCGCGTCGCGGCCGCGACCCCGGCGGGCCGAGACGTGCTGTGTGCACCGAATGCCATTGCGCGCACACGGCCAGGGATCCGCCGCCAGGTGCTGGTGGCGGACGAGATCGAGACCAAATGCATTGACTACGGCGGCCTGCAGCTGCGCCTCCCGGTAGAGCGCGGCATGTTTGTCGACTGGCAGGCGCAGAAGGCTGTGTGGGACCGCGCGCTGGTGTGCGTGTTCGACAGGCTGCGCGGCGAGAGCGGGGGGTCGCCATGGGACTCATTCAACGCGCTTCGAGGCCGCACCGTGCTGGTCACCGAGCCGTACTTCTGCCTCCCCGAGCAGCAGCGTGCGATGGATGCGCTCATGTTTGAGTGGTACGGAGCGGAGGCCTTGTGGCGCATATGCCGTGCGTCTGGACGAGTGCGGCCGCTGACCGTCCAGCTGCGCAGCTCGCCGCGTTCGGTGTGGAAAGGGGCGGCAAACGGCCGGAGTGTGTGCTCGTCGTCGACTGCGGCCACAGCTACACGCATGCGGTTCCCGTCGTGCACGACCGCGTGCAATGGGACGCTGTGCGGCGGTATGTCGCCGCACAGCCGCTGCTCACCGCAGGTTGGACATTGGTGGCAAAGTGCTGACCAGTCTGCTGAAAATGCAATTCTCCTTCCGCCAGTGGAACATGATGGACGAGACGTTCCTTACCGATAAGGTGAAGGCTGCTTCCTGCTTTGTCGCTGCTGCCGCATGCGGGACAGAGGAGAGGGATGGGGCTCCGCATTTCTGGTCGTTTGCGGAGTTGGTCGACTTGTTTCAGTGGGTATTCAAGGGAGGACGGGTAAGGGGTGGGGGGGTCGGAAGGTGGCGGGGCACAAGAAAGGAGGAGGGGAGGGGGCGTGTCGGCCTGCTTTCTAGCAGATGTGCCACCACCTCTTGACCTCGCGCGTACGCAAGCTTGGCTGTTGCTTCGCCCTCTTGCTTACTCCCCGGTCTCCCCCGGCTTCCCCTTATCCTCACCCCCCGCTTCTTCTTCCCTCCCCTCTTCTTGCTCTCTTTCCCTCCCCTCCCCTTGCTCTCTTTCCCTCCCCTCCCCTTGCTCTCTTTCCCTTTCCTTCCCTTCCTCTCATCCCCCCCTTTCATTTAACCCCCTCTAACCCGCAGCGAACACCGGGACAATGCCGTTGTACAACACTACGTGCTTCCTGACTACGCGCGCCCCGGCGACGTTGCGGATGCGGAGACAAAGTATGGATATGTCCTTGCCGGTCCGAGACGCGGGAAAAAATCCACCCCCGAAGACAGCGCGCTGGACGAGTTTATTGCGGGGCGAGCAAACACGCTCGCGGAGGCGGCAGCAGGAGAGCAGCCGCCCGAGACGGACCACCAGGTGCTGATGCTTGGGCAGGAGCGGTACCAACTGTGCGAGGCGCTCTTCGCTCCCAACCGCATCGGTGTGTGCTAACCCGCCGTTGCGCTCACCACAGGGCTCGAGCAGGGGTCGCTGGCGGAGCTCGTCGCGGCGAGCATCAACACGGCGCCTGCCGAAGCACAGCCGCTCCTCTGGAGTAACATTGTGCTGATGGGGGGCGGCGCGCGGATTGCAGGTCTGCGACGTCGCCTGTATGTGTGTGCGGAGCCGTTTGCTCACATAGCAGGCACCAGGAGGTGCGCATGCTGGCGCCGGACGACGTGCCGGTAGACGTGTACCTCGCCGATGAGTGCGTTGCCGCGCGTGCGCAACTGACATGCGAGTCCTGAGCTAGCTGCAGTACAGGGCGGTATGTCTCTCTTGGACGCTAGCAAGTCTTCAAGCCGGGGCCACGCACTGCGGGCGGCACTGGTCTCTCGCGCGGAGTGGCTGCAGGCTGGCGGGAGCGCTGTAAACCCCGGCGAGAGGGGAGGAAGTGCACTGGGCGATGCACGGTACGGGGGATGGCAGGAAGCGGGGGTTTAGAAGGGTGATGCGTGGCGGATCTGTAGAGGCTCCGCGGGCAGTGCCATGCGCGGTAATCGCACTGCAAGGCATTGTACTACTCTGCAGATGAAGCGCCGTCACATGGATGCGAGGTGGCGCCAAGCACTCACAGTCCCATCTCTTGGGCGTCGCCGCGGACCCGTATAGCAACCACTCACGTGCGGAGTCCCAAGAATACTATGGCCCGCTACCGAACAGCTTGGTGCATTTAGCAGACGCCGCACTTGGCAATGGTGACGGTGCCCTTGGGCTTGCCGCTAGCAGTGCCCTGCGCCTCGACAGCCCTGACGATTTCCATGCCACCGGTGACCTCGCCAAAGACGACGTGCTTGCCATCGAGCTGCGGTTAGCGCAGCGGGGCATGAGACATACCCAGCTGGTAGGGACAGTGGTGATGAACTGTAGGGTCAGTGCGCCCGGTTCCGCGTACGCACGAACTGGGAGCCGTTCGTGTTGGGGCCCGCGTTCGCCATGGAAAGCAGACCAGGCTTGGTGTGCTTCAGCTGGAAGTTCTCGTCGGCGAACTTGGCACCGTAGATGGACTTGCCGCCCGTGCCGTTGCCCGCGGTGAAATCACCGCCCTGGAGCATGAAGTCCGGGATGATGCGGTGGAACGAGGAGCCCTCGTAGCCAAAGCCTTTCTCGCCGGTGGACAGGGCACGGAAGTTCGCCGCGGTCTTGGGCACGACGCTACGGTGAGCGCGGATGCGACGGCGACGTACTCGTCGTACAGCTTGAACTGGATCGTGCCCATGGGCGCGCCGTTGTTGGTGATGTCGAAGAAGATGTTGGTCATGGTTTTCGAGCTGGCTGCGAATCGACGAGCAAAAGAAGGCGCAAATGCCATAGCGCTCCGATTAGGCGTGAGAACACAACGGGGACTACCCCACACCACTTACTCAGATAGGATTGGACGGAAAGGTGGTGGGCACCGCTCCGTATATATACGGTTCCTGCACACGGCGCCCCGTCCGTGCGCCTGCCCGCTGGTTGGTGCACGTAGCCCGTTGGGCCCTGCTGCGAGGTTTCTACGGGCTTCGGTAAGCCGCAGCCCACGTGGCGCGTGCAGCACGCACCGTGCATGGCCGCGGGAGTCGTTGTGTGGAGAGCGTTGCAGGAGGACGATGCGGCTCGGCCGTCCCCACGCCACGACCCTCGACGAGTGCGAGAACAGCGCCGACGACCGCCCCGTGCGCTCGTCTCGGCCTGGTTTTGCCCTCCAATTCACCCGCACTTCTACGCACACCCACGCGGTGGACCACGCGGCGTCCCAGTCGCTGTCCCGGAGTGGACCAAGCGACTCGCGAAGCTCGTCCGGCGCGCCGAGCGGTGCACCGTCCGCCAAGGTGTCGCGGCCTCCGGAGAGTCCCCTGCCGCGCATGCCCACGGTTACGTTTGACTATGTCCGCGCGGACGAGGTCCGCGCGGCGCACGCCCTCCTGGCGGCAAGTCTGCCCAGGGAGGAGGCGTCCACGATGGCGCAGCTCCTGTGCGTCGCCTGTCCGCGCTCGCTCACCGCAGGAAACGGCACGATGAGGCGCCGCACCTGTTTTTTGGTGCGTTCGTATCGCTGCCGCCACCGAAGGTGGCCGGGCCACTCTCTGTGTCGATGCTGGATGTGCGCCGTCGGCTGGTCGCATTCGTGTGCGGGTCGGTCGCGCCTGCATTCGTTGCGCAGAGCATGTATGGCAGCACGCAGTCGGACCTTGCGCGCGTGGTGTGCATCCACGAAGTCTGTGTCGACCCCGGGAGCCGGAAAAAGGGGATTGGCCTGCGCCTCCTGCGCAAGTTTGTGGAGCGCTTACAGCAGGATGCTGCTTCGCGGCACACATACGAGGTCGTCTCGGCCCTCTCTCCAAAGCGCCGCATCGCATTCTACGAGCATGCCGGATTCAAGTGTCATGGGGCAAGCTATGTCCTCCGGGATGCGGAGCCGTGGTTCGAGATGCGCCGCTCGCTCCTGGTCGACGACGGAGACCGCCTCGCAGATACCTCTTTCACTGCGGCGGATATTTTGGAGGCGGAGGCGGGGCTCGGCTCCAACATGCCGCTCGTACCGGGGCAGCCGCAGCCTGTGTACTATCCCGCGGCGTCGCGTCCGACGGCGGACGACTCCGGCTTGGAGCCGCAGCAGCTCGGCTTTGACGCCCCGATGCGCGATGCGGCCGATGCGCAGGACCTGTCCGCGTCGCAGACCCCAAACTTAGAAGCGACGCCGCCGAACTCGTGGGGGATGGGGTCTCTCACCATGTCGCCGACGACATCGACTAGCGCGCCGGCGAGTGACCAGTTACTGTCTACGCTCGTCGCGAGCGCGTCTCTGTCGGACGGTGCCGCGCGCGACCTTGGGCTGTCAGGGCGCCCCCGGGCGGACTCGTCCGGCACAGGCCGCCGCCCGGTCAATCCTGGGAAGGAGCTCTCTGTTATCTACGGACAGGCCGTTGCGGCGAAGACGCCGTCTGAGGACTCGCTCGCGGCGCTTGAGGCGCGCATCGTGGACCGCGCGACAGAGTTGAACCGGTGCCGCTTGTATTGTCCCAACGGGGACTGCAACTGCGTGATCGTCGCGAAGAACAGCGCGCGTTGGGAAGTAAAGGAGATTGGTCCTGTGCGTGTCACCGAGAGAAGGGATTTTCATTGACCGGCAGCTGCACGACAGCTCCGCAGTCGCAGGGTCCAGCTCGCAGGCGACAGCACAGGACGGGAGCTACTCGTGGCTCGGTCCCGTGTTCCACAGTGTCTATGAGCGGTTCGCCGTGCCGAAAGCGACGATCGGCCCGATCCGTGGCTTCTGGGAGCTCGGCAGTCCGATGCAATTTGAGAACGTCTCATTCTCGCGGAACGTGGTGTGGAGAGTGCCCGAGCCGATCCTCGAGAGTGGCCAGCCCGCGTCTCGGTCGCCCACACCGTTGCAGGAGGCACAGTTCCGCCGCGAGAATCCGCAACGCAAGCGTTCGGACCGTGACATGCTGCGTACGCTGAGCAGCGGGAAGCGCGGCGGGGTGCGGCCGATGGAGCCCGTTGAAACACGCTCGGCGCTCCCCGCGCGGAACGTGTCTCTGGGTGTCTCGCCTGGAGAGGAGCGCACGGTCAAGTTCATTCTCTGTCCGGACTGTGGCAACGGTCCACTTGGCTTCATGATCCTCCCTGCTGACTACGACGTGGAGAAAGGGGCGCGCGGAGGGTATGCGGACCAAACGTGCTACGTGGGGGGGTATCGACTGCGCTACGACTTGTAGGTGCAGCAGTGCGCAGCATCTGCGCGGTGTCATACCCGCCGTCACGTCGGGCCGACAGTGCGGCCTGGGGAGCTTGGTGGCTATGACCGTAAATAGGGACAGGACGGCGCCCCTGTAACAGATTGGGCGCATGGTCTAGAGGTATGATTCTTCTTTAGGGCTTGCTTCGCAACGATCCATAGAAGAGGTCCTGGGTTCGATTCCCAGTGCGCCCCGGTTACTTTTTCAATTTTTTTTTCTCCGACCGGCCCCCGGAGTGTCGGCGCACCAGGTTCATCGGCGTCGCCGCAGGTGGATACACGCGTGCACATGCGATGGGCTCTCTCACGCTGCGGCCTATCGCTCATGGCTACAGGAGGGTGTGTCTGCCTACTGCGCCTTGTTGTCCAGCGTTTTGGTCTTGGACTCCACGGAGCGGCCTTCCTCGTGCTCTTCGCGGGTGTCCCCGTAGATACCAAAGAATGCACTGCATGTAAGGTAGGCGGCACAGTGCACATACCGGTACAGGATGCGCCACATGAGCGCGTACCAGAAGAGGTTCAGAAGGAGCAAGAGAAGCAGGGGCGCAAACACCTGTCGTCAGACGCTCCCCACATCGGCACGCACGTGGCATTGCATCCAATACACGAGCCAGAAGCCCCCGAACGGGTTGAAGGAGCGTGCGTACGCGGGAATCTTGTGGTAGTCCGACCACACAGAATACAGCGTCCGCGCGCTTAGGTAGATGCGGAAATAAGTCCATATGCACATAAACATTCCATAAATCACCATGCAGAACGCGTTGAGATCCAGGTAGTTGAGCATCTTGGAGAGCTGCGCGTCAGCACCGCTGCGCGACATACATACCGCTAGAAATATGTCGGGGATGTCCATGCAGACGAACACGGTCGTGCCGATCATCGTCAGGTTAATAAAGTACGACCAGCCCACGAGCCAAAGCGTGACGATGTGCTAGCGGTAAGCGCAGAGCGCGTCGAAACGCACGTGGGCGACCAGCTCGTAGTAGTCCTTGCGCGGGCGCTCGAGACGGAAGAACATGACAAGCGCCTGCTGCAACCAGTAGCTGAACTGGAGCAGGTAGTACAGCTTGACCTCCGGGCGCATCTGCCAGTGGGGGTACTGGTACCAGAGGTGGTCCAGGTTGTACCACCAGCTGTCCTGGAAGGTCATGACGTACACGCCAAAGGTCCCTGCGAGCCCCCAGTAAAAGAGCGCGTATCCCTGCTCAGCAAAGCGCGTCTGTTTCGCTTCGGAGCGGAGGCCCCAACGGGCGCCGAGCGGCTTAAACACCTGCTGCGTAATGACCTGGCGCAGGAAGCTGAAGACGAGAATGTAGAAGAAAATGAATGGAATGTCCTTGACGCCCTTGCTGTACCGCAGAAGGGGTGACTCGTGCGGAAAGAGATACCCGTGGATGCCCTGACAGGCTTGGCGGACATGGTCAAGGACGAAGTTCCCCTGCGAGTATGTCGGGACCGGTCCATAGATCGGCTTTGAAGCCTCCCAGAGAAGAACTTCTGCGTCGGGGATCTTGTACGAGAGGAAAAGGAACGGGCGCACAGGATTCCAGTTCACCGGCACGAAGCTCTGCCAGAGGAAGTACGCCACGACGAACGATAGGGCGAACGTAAATGACGCCGTCGGCGACACGAGCCAACGGAACTTGACGAAGTCAACGACTCCAGTGCCCAGGCGACCTCGGGGATGCGCGCGCACATCTTCCTTCTCGCCCACCGCCGTTTTCTTGAACGCTGGCGCCGTGCTCATTATGGGACGGGGGAACAAAGATTGGCAGAAACTATTTCCGACATGTGCGGCATATTTCCTAGACCCCCAGGCGGCCGCGGCGCCCAATCGCTTGCCATCATGACGATGGAGAGCGGCGCGAGCGGGATGAGTGCCGGAGGCGGTCTGACGGGGGCCGAGCCGACACGCGGCCGGCCTCCGGGCCCGCCGCCTGGTCCGCCGCCGCGGCCTCCGCTGCGTCCGGGGGCGGTCCCGGCGCAGGTCGCGGGAGGTGTGCCACCCCGCGGGGCGACGCATAATGCGGCATTCGTGCATCCACTGCCTGCGCGGCCGCCGGTGCTGGGGATACGCGTGCCGCCGCCGCCACCGACGCAGGATCCGCCTAGCGCGCCCCCACCTCCGCCACCACCCCAGGACCATGCGCATGCGCCACCGCCGGCGCCACAGGGGAAGAGTGCGCCTCGGCCACCGGTCGGAAGTAGTGCTCCTCCGCCTCCGCGCGCCGCTCCGCAGCCTCGGGCTCCACCGCGCCCAAAGCCCGCGCCGAATCCTGCACCTGCACCCGCGCAGACGCCGCAGACGATGAGTGCGTACCCCTCCCCGCCACGCTCACACCACAGAACAGGAACACAATATGTTCTACCAGCAGCTGGAGATTGACCGTATCCTTATGGTTGCGTTCCGGCTGAATCCGTACGATGTCCTGGATGTGACACCGGAGATGGATGACAATGCGATCCAGAAAGCGTTCCGCCGGAAGAGCCTGCTCATCCATCCCGACAAAGCGAAGCACGATCAGGGTGGGTGCACGGAGCGGCAGCGCTGACTCGCCAGAGCGCGCGGAGGAGGCATTTGACCTGCTGAAGAAGGCGTCTACCCATCTCCTCGACGAGGCGCGGCGGAAGATACTCGACGAGACGGTCGTGTCGGCGCGGTCGCTCGCGCTGAAGGAGCTCGGCCTGCCGCCCATGCTTGACCAGGACAAGATTGAGCAGGAGCTGGAGCCGGGCGGACGGCTGCATGACCTCGCCCCCGGCTGGCAGGAGCGGATCAAATTGTCGACGAAGCAGCTCATGCTCGACGATGAGCTCCGCCGCCGCAAGTGCGTTTCCCGCTCGCACCGTCTCACATCCAGGGCCATACGCCTGAAGCAGGAGGCCGAGGCAGACGCGCGTCGCGAGCGCGACGAGTCGGAGGCGGAGCGCAAGCGCAAAGCGGAGATTGACAACGAGTGGGAGAGCCGCCGGGAGGACCGCGTCCAGGGTGCGTGCGGTGGCGGACTGCGCTGATACCAGGCTGGCGCTCGTTCCAAAAAGGGGGCAAGAAGAAAAAGAAGAATAGTGGGGTGCTCGGGTGATGGCGCTGCGTGGTACAGTGTGTCAGTGGCGGCTAATGGGGGGTCGTTCGGCGTGTCGAAATCGCCAGCCGATCGGTCTTGACCGGCGGCCGGGCACGGGCCAGTGGTAGCGCGCCGCGAATCAGCGTGGACCAATCGCGCGCTGCGCACCCCCCTTGCTACGCATCCCCTACCGGCCTACCAGCGTCGCCACCTAATGGCCAACCGGCAACCCTCCTATCGTCTATTCCCGCGCCCGTCCCCCGCCCGCCGCTGACCATATACCTGTGCGAGTTGCGCGAGCGCATCCTGCGGTTAGCGGCCATGCTCAACGTTGCGCGGCCCCCCTTGCACGCACCTTGTAACTCCTCTCATACACGTGCCAGTCTTTTGGCGCCGCCTTCTCCACGGCGATGCGGTGGAGATGCTGCGCATCCCGAAGCATGTTCTTGAAGTGGAACATTTCCTGCTCCTCGACGAGACTCCATGCGTCACCGGACCGTCCCGCCCGCGCGGTGCGGCCGACACGGTGGACATACTTGGCCATATCGATGGGCACATCGTACGAAATCACATGGCGCACATCCGGCAGGTCGATGCCACGCGCGATGAGGTCCGAGCAGATGAGGCTGCGGTGAGCGGGTCCATGCACGCATGCGCACAGATCGATGTCGCCGTTTTGGAATGAACGCAGGATGTGTGTGCGCTCGGCAGCGCCCAGGTCACTCGAGTAGTACTGAACGCGGAGCGGCACGGCGCCGGTCTCCTCCGCCCATGCGGCCTCAAAGAAGGACACAAGCCGCTCGAGGCGTGTCGCCGACTCGACACTCTTTGTGAAGCAGAGTGCCTGGCGCACCGGCGCCTCCGGCGGCGGCGCGTGGAGCAGGCGGAGCAGGTAAAGCACCTTGCCGCTCGTCGCAGTAATGCACATGTGCTCGCGCAGCGTCGCTGGGAGGGCGAAGCGGTCGTGCGACGCGCCGGCCGCGCTCGTGTCGTCGCGCACACTCACATAGTGCGGATCACGCAGCTGTATGGCGTTGATTTTCGCCGGGTCGGATGTGAGCGTCGCGGAAAAGAGCAGCTTCTGCACGGACGGCGCCGCGGCCTCGAGGTCGTCGTGCGCCCATGCGGGCTCTGCAGGCCGATCCTGCGGCGCGCACACAGCACCGCGCACGGCGCGCTGCGGCGCAAGCGCCGCCAGCAGTGTCGGCACCCAGTCCTGGAACGACTGGCCAAGCAGGCGGTCCGCCTCGTCGACGACGAGAAAGCGGAGATGCTGCAGGGAGAAGCCCGGCGTGTGCAGTATGTGGTCCACGAGCCGCCCCGGTGTCGCAACGACCACGTCCACGCGCGGATGCGCATGCGCGGCATCGCGCTCGCCGTCGTATCGCAGGAGCTGGTTCTGCTCGTGCCGGAAGCTGCGGCTCCCTGTCACCGTCGCCGTGTGCAGGCCGCTGCCGCGTCCGACCGCGTCGAACATCTCGGCGACCTGCATCGCCAGGTCACGCGTCGGAACCAGGATCAATGCGCGGGTCTGCACGAGGATGCGCGTGTGGAGCAGTTCCACGATAGGCACCGCGTACGCAAGCGTCTTCCCGCTTCCGGTGGGCGCGGAGACGCATAGGTCTCGTGGCGGCGCGTGCGGCATGTAGATGTGGCTTTGCGCCGAGGGATCGAGCAGCAGCGGGACCACGGACGCTTGCACTGCCGGTGAGCGGACAAGACACGAGACGCACCTGCAAACCATTCCGTGACGCCGAGCCGCTTGAGCTGCCGCTTTACCCCCGCGCTCAGTGCGACGCCCCCGTAGTTGGATCCTGCGGAAGCGCTGAGGTCCCCGCTGAAGTTTGCCTGGACCGCGTGCGTGTGCTTCGCGTCGACCACGGTCGCATGCGCGAGGTTTTCTGGTACACCGAGGCGGGCAAGCTGCTCTGCGTCGCTCGTCTGCGTCTGCTGCGCCTTTGGAAAGCGGAGGAGGTATTGCGGAGTGGGGGAGGTCAGAGGGGGGGGCGTGGTATCTGTGTCCCCTGCGTTTTCCGCACTTTGGGTGTCGCGAACAGCGTCTCTTTGGGCGTCGCGGCCGGTTGCTTTGCCGCCGCCGCTGCCCGCCGTGGGGTATGTGTGCGTTGCAGATGCATCCAGCGCCTCATCTGCACTGTTTCCCAGTGTCTCTCCGGCGTCGCTTGCCTGCGCCTCCCTGTCCTCGTCCTCGTTCCGCCGGTCGAGCGCCATGTCGTGCTCGCGGAAGTCCTCCCAGGACGCGTCGGGCTCATCGGGAGCGCTCCCGCCCCCATGCGTACCATCCAGCTTCGCACGCTTCGCTGCCCGCTGGTGACGCGGCTTGTCCTTCTTCTTTCCTTCGCCCATACCCTTCGGCACCGCAGCTTTCTTGGCCCTACGCCGGTCCTTCTTCGCTTTCAGATACCGCTGCTTCGCCATGGTCTTCCCATGCAAAGGCCCCGGCACGGACGGCGCTGGTCTGTGCATAGAATGCTGTGGGGCGCCCGACGCGCTCCCAGCACTGGACGGCGGCGGCATTCGCGACGTGGGAGGGCGCCCGCGTGCGCGCGGACCTGGAAAAAGTTGCGCGGAGCGCGCGCTGACTAAGACGTTTCGGAAGCGCTGCCATCGCCTGCCGACCGACGCTCAGCAGCACCGGACGCCAGACGCGATGACGGTCGAGTCGCGCGTGATGAGCAACCGGGAGTACGACAAGTTTCTAAAAGAGAGGAAGCTGGAGGCGTACAAGAAGTGCGATTCCGTCGTGCAGGGTAGGGAAAAAAGGGCGCGAGCACTGCTGACAGGCAGAATTTGTCGAGTGCGCGCGCGGTCGTGTAATATCCGTGGCATGGAAGTGCCGCACACAAAACAACAACATGTTCAGCTGCCTGCGGGAATAGTGCGTGGCCGGCGCGGGGGGCTAACGCCAGCATGACCGACGACGTGATGGGGCCGGCGGAGCGCGCGTATCTGTTGCAGCACCGCGGCACAGCGCCGGAAGGCGGCAAGAAGATATAGGCCATTCGCCCACATAGCCCTGCAGCTGTGTCCGTGTCCTGCGCGCCGCGTGCATCCCAAGGCGTCCGCGCGCGCCACGTGCGCGACGAAGTGGCGTGAGACGGCCTAGGTAACACACCTCCATTGACGGTGTTTAATCCGAAAACTTTCCAGGTGGCTGACAGTCCGCGACGATGTCGGTCTATACGCGTGCCGAGGTGGCGGAGCATAGGAGGCGCAGCGACTGCTGGGTGACGTGCGGGGGGGGCGTCTTCAACGTGACAGACTTCCTCGATGGCCATCCGGGCGGGGACGACGTGATCCTCGAGTATGCGGGCAAGGACGTCGGCGAAGTGATGGGCGATGCGCTGTCGCACGAGCATTCGCAGAGTGCGTACGCGATGCTGGAGGACTTCCGCGTCGGGACGCTGGAGGGCGGGGCGCCGTCCGCATTCACGCGTGCGGTCGCCGCGGAGACGATCACCGAAGACTTCAAGCCGTCGGAGACGGATGCGCGGCGCGATCTCGCGGAGAACAAGTTCCTCGACCTGGACCGGCCGCTCATCCCGCAGATGTGGCGGGCTTCGTTCACGAAGGAGTTCTACCTGGAACAGGTGCATATCCCGCGCCATCGCAAGGAGCCCGCGCAGCTGATGCCGAATGCGTTCCTCGAAATGTTTACGATCACGCCGTGGTACGTGGTGCCGATGCTCTGGCTCCCGATCGCCGCCGCGTTCTTCCACCAGTGCGCGGGGCAGTTCCGCGACGTGTTCGCCGGGTCGGAGTGGGGGCTCGCCTATGCGACCGCGTCGACGCTTGCGGCGTATGCCGTCGGGCTCCTATTCTGGACGTTCATTGAGTACCTCTTCCACCGTTTCCTCTTCCACATGGACGATGCGCTGCCGCGCGGACAGATGTTCTATCTGCTGCACTTTCTTCTTCACGGCATCCACCACTTCCTCCCCATGGACCGCTACCGGCTGGTGATGCCGCCCATCATGTTCGCCGCGCTCTCGTTTCCGATGGTGATGCTCGCACACGCGGTGCTGCCCGGGCCTGTGGCGAACGGCGTCATCGCCGGCTCGTACACCATGTGTATGTTGCAGCGCACCTCACGCTCACCGCAGACGTCGTGTACGACACCATGCACTATGCGCTCCACCACACCAAGCTGCCTGCCTATCTCCGGAAACAGAAGCGGTATCACCTGGAGCACCACTGTATGTGCCCTACTGCGCGCAGCTCACGTTTAGATAAGAACTATGAACTCGGCTTCGGTGTCACGAGCAAGCTGTGGGACATTGTGTTCCACACGCTGCTCCAGGGGTAGGCGCCAGGCATATAGTGTGCGGTTAGAATGGAATGTGTTACATGGGTACGTGACCGTTGGCGAGTGGCGCTCCGTGGGGGAGGGCCAGTGTCGGACAGCCGGGCGGGGCGCCGCCGCGGCCGCCCCGGTCTGCCCTCAACACCGCAGTGGCCCCGCAGTCTGCCCTTGCACGCGCAAAGGCCCCCTGGGTCTGCCCGTGCCCGCGTGCCACCGCAGCGCCCCACCCTGTCGCTTTTCCCCCGCCCCTTATGGCCCCCCGTCATCCTGTGGCGGCTCGCATCCCCCCAACGCCACTAGCCAACACGGCGGCGCTCCACGCGCGACTGTCGTGCGCAAGCATCGGCAAACAGTGTGATACGCGCCGCACAAACGAGCGAATGCCGTGCTGATGCCCAGAGAGCGTCGCGAGTGTGTCGGGCGCGACTGCAGAGAGCGCCGATGTGAGCGCATCCAGATAGCTGCAGGGTGAGCGCGTGGAGCAGCTGCGCACATACGCCGTCGGCACGCGCAGCACGGCCTCTGCAAAGACGTGTGCGCCCGCATCCATGGGCTCGCCACAGTACAGCACATCCACGGGGAATGCGGACCCGACGACGCCGTGCATCTCCTGCAGCGCACGTGCGACGCCCTCGGCGACCGACAGCTCCGATGGTGGGCGCGGGGCGACGTGGGCCCCTGCGCGCGTCGGCAGGGCCGCGCTGCGGTCAGTGGGCAGCCACGGCAACGCACAAGGAAAGGGCGACGTACCGCCACTCAAAGCGGGCGATGTTCCTGCGGGGGACGTGCGCGACGGCAGCGTGCGCGACGGCAGCGTGCGCGGACGTCTCCTGCCTTGCGCGCTTGTGCGGAGGCGGCGCGTCGTGCGGCGATGGGGGCCGCGGCGGGCCCTGGGCGCGTGCATGCGCATCCACCTGCACGTCCTGCGCCCCGCGTCCCTGCTGGTCCAGCACAGCCACATTCCGCCTCGGCGCATCGCTCTTCGTGACCTCCCCCCGCCCCTGTCCGTCCCCCGCTGCCGCCGCATCACTCTCTCCCGGGCTGCCGCCTCCACGCTCCTCGCCCTCCTCCTCCTCACTGAAAAGCACCTCGAGCGCCGGGAGCATGCCGCGCATGCGGCGTATGTCGCGCAGAGACACCTGCATCATATCAAAGGCAATACCCATCGGCAGGTCGTCGCTCATCTCGCCGACCTTCGCGAGTTTTGGGTACCGCTGGGAGAAATGCGTGAGGAGGAGGTGCGCTGCACGCATGCGCTGAGCAACGTCGATCGCCTGGCCAATGGTGCTGTGGCCCTTGGCCGCGGCGAGGTCTGCTTCGTCGTCCTGCATGGTCGCCTCGTGGATGAGCACCGCCGCGTCGCGCCCGGCGTCGACAAGCGCATCGCACGGCATCGTGTCGCCGGAGAAGACGAGCTTCGTGCCGTTGGCCTGCTCCAAAACCACGCCGTAGCAGTGGGTCGTGCGGTGCCGCACGGGCACCGTGCGGACCGCGCGGAGACGCAGTGCCCTGCACAGTGCAGCCGCATCGCGGGCTGCGGCCGCGCGCGCGCCGTCGGTGTGCGTGTCTGTGCGCGGTGCGGTAGCGCAGCCCCGGTCGCCGGCGGCAGCGGCGCCGCCCGTGCCACCTCGGTCGCCGCCCCGCACGCCTTGGGCGCAGCTCACGCCTCGCTTCCAGTCCAGGTGCTCGTTGTCGATCCAGACAACGCCACGCGCCGCATCCCGGAGCCCGAGCGCCTCCACTTCGTCGTATTCGCGCAGATACAGCAGCGTGTAGTTGTTCGCGACGAGATACAGCGGCTCCGTCACGCCCAGCTTCCGCCGCTCCAGCAGGAGGCGGACGACGCCCATATGGTGGTCGCCGTGGATGTGGCTCACAAAGATCATGCGCAGGTTCCGCAGCACGGTGTCGATTCCCTCGTACCCACTGCCGTCTTTCCAGCCGCGCGCGCCGGGACCGCAGCGCCGTGCGAGCTGGAAAAAGGTGCCCTCGCCCGCGTCCAGGAGGATGTACCCGGTGCCGCGCAGGTGCACAAGGGTGCTGAGCACGTTGCGGTACTTGGAGGGCGACGAACTGCCCGTGCCAAGCGTGGTCAGCGTGATGTCGTCTGCAAGCGCCGCGCGTGAGAGGGCCGGCAGCTCCGCGCGCGGCGCCGCCGCGCGTGCACAGTACTCCGCCCAGATGTCGCGCCGCGGCAGGGCGACGTCCGCAGCCGCATCCAGCCGCGCCGCCATTTCCGCCGGCGGCGCGTCGAACACGGGCGCAGGCGGCGGCAGCTGTGTTGGTGGCGCGCGCGGCTGCAGGCTGACCACCTGGTTGTCTGCCAGCGGCTGCATGCGCACGCCCTCGGTGTTCGGCAGCAGCGCGCGCGGCTCCAGCGCGTATCCGGGCACCGCGAACACCGCAGGGTCCGCGCGCGACAGGCGCAGAAGCGACGTCGCACTCGAGGTGTACATGAGGGTGTCCGCGCAGTGGTCCCGGTTTGCGACGAGGTGGTGGCAGTCGGGGCCGAACGACTGCATCCATGCGCGGTACCGCGGGTCTTCCAGGACCGCGCGCGGCGTCGCATGCAGGATGACGTGCGGTGTGCGGCGCTGGTCCTCGGGCAGTATCTCGTTCGTCGCCATGGTATAGGGGGAGAACGCAAGCTGCGTCGGCGCCGAGAGCAGCGCGTCCAGATGGGCAGCCGACGGGACGTGCATGTACATGAATACCTAGGGTTAGCCGTGCGCCGCTTGTCACGTACGGTGCCCGCGCGCGAGGCGCCCATCACTGCGCTGCTCTGCACCTCTACTGTCTCGAGCGGGGGGGCGTCCCTGTGCGCCGCCGCGTCCCTGTGAGCGCACGCGTCCGCATCCCCGCCCGCACCCTGTCCCCGGCCCTGGTCTACCCTCCCTGCCTTCTCTGCGTCCCCCTTCCCTGCGCCCTTCGCGCGCAGCCTCCCGGCACCCCTGGGCCGCAGCCACGCCGCGCGTGCATTTTGGTCCATCGTCCCCCAGTCGACGGGACGCTCTATGCGCACGCTCTCGCCCCGCGAGAGCGCCGCGTAGGCGGGGCCGGACCGCACGCCGCACGCGGCGGCGGCGGCCACATCAAACTTGCCGCGCTGCTCGTGCGCCTCGCAGATGTACGCGAACACCGGCGCCTGGTGCGTCTCGGCGCCCTCCTGCACGGGCGCCAGCGGCGGCGGGGGCAGGCGCGCGGGAAACCGCGCGGGCCCGCGGGCGGCGTCTCCGGGTGCGTTCGTCCACGCGTCGTCGATTACACACGTAAACCAGCGGTGCGCATCCGCGGCGCGCAGGTCGCGCGGCCGCCACGCCGCACTGGTCCACGGCCGCTCCTCGGCCGCGAGCGCACCGCTGCCGTACGTGGAGGGAGGCCGCGCGGGCACCAGCGGGACGGAATGTACAGAAAGGTTGTCGTCGCGCAGGCACAGTATCGGTGCCGCGTCGAGCGACACGTCGCGCACATCGAGTTTCATGGTGTCGCGCTTCGCGTAGAAGCGCGTCGTTGCGAGTGCGTACGCGAGACCAGGCGGCCCGTATAGACTGAGCGACGTGCGGCCGCCGTCGGCCAGCGTCATAAGGAGGCCTGCCGTGAGCGGTGCACCACGCGGACGCACCTGGGACGCCACCGAATGTCTCCGACGCGACGCGCGTAAGGAACACGTGGTCGACGCGAGTGTTCGATGCGCGGCGCTGAGCCGACGCGCGCGTTGTACCTTCGCCCGCATTGATCATGTACTTCTTCGCGCCGCACTGCACTACGACCGTCGGCGCGTCCGGCGTGTCCGACGACGGCGGCGCCAGCACGCGGAGGTTGAGGGGACCCATCGCCGGTCGCTCAGGCACGCGCGCAAGGGACGCGGAAGTTCTGCGGGACACACTCGTCCACCCAGCGCACAGCTGCCACGGGAGCGTGCGCGTCAGGGACGTCGCGATGGCACCACGCAGCGTCGTTGGCGTGGCTATGGTGATGCGCTGTCGCAACCCACTCTCGTCCGTCGCGCCGGGGCCACGCTGCAAATTGGACTACGTCACGTGATCTCGCGCTGGTCGCTCGCGGGTGCGGCGGGCGCGGTGGTCGCGGCCTCCTCGCGGAGACTGCGCAGGGGGTGTGCAGGGAGCTGCCGCTGCTCCTCGCCGAGGTATAGGCGCTTATAGAGCATGTCTGGCGGTGAGATGGGGTGCTGAGGGGGCGCACACGTCGAGACGACCAGGACAGGGATCGTAAAAGTGAGGACCTGTCGCAGTGAGCGGGGTGTGGGCGGGGTGCGTGGTGCTGGGGGCGGGGCGGGAAGGGGGGTAGGGGCGGCGACGAGGTGGCGGGGTAGCGGCCATGGCGGCGGCACGGCGACAGGGTGCCAAGACAGCAGCCATGGCGGAGGCGTGGCGACGAGGTGCCTTGATAGCAGCCATGCCAGGGCATGCGCTGAGACGTGCCGCGACGAGCCACTTACTCGCAACCGCTGCTCGAACGGCGGCGGGGCTCCCATGCTGTGCGAGACGCGGCCTGCGGACGGTGCCCTGTCGGGCGGCGCGCATGCGGAGGACCCAGGGCGCGCCACGCCACCCACATATGCGGCGATCTGCATGACTGCGCACGGTAGACAGGGTATTTCCGCACATATGTATGCATGACGTAGCCATGTAATCCAAATTCGTGCACGCATGGGCGCTGCCGCATTCTGACTGGGGGCAGGCGCACGGGAAATGTACAATACCGTCATGCGCCACCCGAAACTTGCGGCCCCAATGGGTGGGTAAACACATCACGCTAAAAATCCCCCGGTATCTACCTCATCACTGGAAACTAGGCTTTCTACCACGACACCGTAACGATGACTGACGCCCACTCCACGCTTACACGGGCCACGACTGCGAGCCGCAAGTCGACCATTGCGAGCCGCAATGCCTCTCTGATCAAGAAGAACACGGGCCCGCACGAGCTGCGCCCGTCGGACATCCTCATTGAGCGCTTCACTGGTGCGTCGCTCCCCGCGCCCGACTGACTCGCAGGTTGGAAGAACATTGTCAAGATGCTCTCCTCGTACTTCGAGGGCATTGCTGACATCGAGTACAACACGGCCAAGGAGCTCACGAAGCTCGGCGGTGTGATCCAGGTGCCTTTCCGCGAGGGCAACCAGTTCCTCGGCGAGGACGGCCTCCAGGACATTTTCTACGGCATCCGCGACAAGACCCGCACCATTGCGGACCACCACGCGAACCTTGCTAAGACGGTCGAGGGCTCCATTGTCCAGCATCTGCAGAAGCTGCGCACCGAGATCAAGGCGCACGTTCGCAACGTGCAGCAGGACACGGGCAAGCTCGCGAACTCGGTGGCGCGCGAGCGTGAGCTGTCGACGAAGATGATCTCGGACCTGGCGCGTTCGATCACGCTCCTGAAGAACACGCCGATGAGTGTGAGCGCGCGCGAGGACCCGTACGCGGCGAACCAGGGTGTGGCCCTGCAGCTGCAGCGCCAGGTGAATGAGGAGAACGCGCTGCAGAAGAGCATTGTCATCATGCAGCAGAACTCGGCGCACTTTGAGGAGGGCATCGTGCGCAGCATCCAGAGCGCCTGGCAGACGTTTGATGAGTGGAGCGGCCGCATGTCCGCGCAGGTCCAGGACACCTGGCTCGGCCTCGGCATGCACATGCGCAGCCTGGAGCCGAACTCGGAGTGGATTGCATTTGCCTCCCGCTCCGACCACCTGCTCGACCCAGACACCCCGCTGCGCAACCCGGAGACGATCGACTACCCCGGCAAGGAGGACCCGTCGGTGATTCCCGTGCACCAGGGCATCCTCGAGCGCAAGAAGCGCTTCACCAAGTCGTACAAGGAGTCGTTCTACGTGCTTACGCCTGCGGGCTACCTGCACGAGCTGCAGTCCTCGGACCCGACGCGCCACCCCGTGCCCGAGCTCTCGCTTTTCCTCCCGGAGTGCACGCTCGGCGCGCCGTCGACCGCTGCTGCGCAGACGCACAAGTTCCACATCGAGGGCCGCAAGCTCGGAGGTGCGCAGTCGGGCGGCTTTAGCCTTGGCCGCGAGTACGCGTACACGTTCCGTGCACGCAGCCACGACGAGCTGATGGAGTGGTGGAACGACATCAAGCAGCTCTCCAAGGTGTACCTCACCAGCAGCGAGCAGATGGACCGTTCCGGCCCCGTCCCCGCAGCTGTCCGTGCTGTGGGCTACCGCAGCGAGGACGATGAGGAGGAGGACGACGAGTCGATCGAGGAATATGTCGAGGAGGACATTGACGAGATGGAGCCCGTGACCACGCACCACTACGGCGCCGCCCCGGCGATCCCCTCGAACGTGACCTCGGCCGCCCCTGTTACCGTGCTTGACGACCTGAAGCGCTCTGGCGAGCCGATTCCCGCGTACACCGGCCCCGGCCGGGACTCTGGCATCTCTGTCGGCCACAATGGCTACGCGACGGAGAAGAAGCCGACGCCGGCCTCGCACTCGGAGCTCCCCGAGCACCCGAGCACGGAGCACACGCAGCTTAACCAGTATTCCCAGCAGGCCCAGCAGGCGAAGACGGGCGCTGAGGAGAAGGCTCACATTGCGTCGTCGTAGAGCTGCAGACTCGTTTTCTCCGTCTCTCGCTCTCCGTCTAATCACGCCACCCACTAGCATAGATCGAATCTGACCTGCTGCGCTTCCGTTCACTGTATCCTAGTGCGTCGCTGCGCGTCTGAATGTGACACGCGGCGGTGGCGCCGCCGCGTATTGGCGCAGTGCCCGGGTGCCTAGTAGGCCGGCCGAGTGCGTGTCTTGCGCGCCGACGGTCCCCCGATCCCCTGCACGGAACGACCACGAATACGCCGCCCGTGTGTGATGGCGTCCTCCCCCGCGACTGAGGCGGCGGCGCAACGTGCAGCGTGCACACCGAAGTGGCGCCCCACAAAGTATCTAGAGCCGGCAGCGCCGCCGGCTCCCGAGATGCGCGACACGGAAGAGTCGCTCGCGACCGCGACGGCCATCGCAGCGGGCTTCGAGCCACGGCGTCTGCGACGGACGCAGCACCGCCGTACGATCGACTACTGGGGCAGCATACCCACCTGGGCGTGGTACCGCGCGGGACGCGGATGCGGGCGGTTTGACCACTTTTTGCGGCCGTCGCCACATCAAGTGATCAATTTGCTGCCGCCTGGCGCATATGCAGAGTCCGCGTCGTCCGTCGCGAACGTGCTGGTACACACGTCGACGAACAAAGTCCGGTGTCCCGTGAATGTCGTCCGCGTGCGTGGCGGCGTGCGCGCACTGACCCGCAGTGGGTCCCCGATGGCCGCCGCCTGTTGACAGGCTCGACGAGCGGCGAATTCACACTGTGGAACGGGCTCACATTCAACTTCGAGACAATCCTGCAGGCGCACGACTCAGCCGTGCGCGCGATGGAGTGGTCGCATGCGGGCACATGGCTGGTGTCCGCGGACCAGAACGGGCAGGTGAAGTACTTCCAGACCAACATGAACAATGTGCAGGCGTTTCAGGGGCACCGGGACGCCGTGCGGGGCCTGAGTTTCGCGCCCGACGACCAGCACTTCGTGACGGCGAGTGACGACAGCACGCTCCGGATCTGGAACTTTGACGAGGCCACGGAGGAGTCCACGCTCAAGGGCCACGGCTGGGAGGTTAAGTGCGTCGACTGGCACCCGACGCAGGCGCTCCTCGTCTCGGGCAGCAAGGACAATCTCGTCAAGTTCTGGGACCCCCGTTCCGGTACAGAGCTCGGCACGTTCCACGGGCATAAGAACACGATCCAGGCGTGTCGATGGCATGCCGACGGCAACCTCGTTGCAACGGCATCGCGCGACCAGTCCATTAAGTTGTATGATATCCGGGCCATGTCCGAGCTGTGCACGCTCAAGGGACATGCGAAAGAGGTGTGCAGCATCGAGTGGCACCCTGTGCACCACGACCTGCTTGTCTCCGGCGGCTCCGAGGGCGCGATGCTGTACTGGTCGCTGCGGTCCACGACGCCCGACGCGCCGATCTGCACCATGGATGACGCGCACGAGTCCAACGTATGGAGCCTCCAGTGGCATCCGTTCGGCCATCTCCTCGCGAGTGGCAGCAACGACCACACGTCGCGTTTCTGGAGCCGTGCGCGGCCCGGAGAGCACGTAGAGGAGGACCGCGCCGTGGACGGCGCCGACGACCGCTGGTCCAGCACGCAGGACTGGGATGGTGGGTTCTCCTTGGCCGCCGTGCTCACCCGTAGACGAGGTGATCCCCGGCCTCGCACGGCGTGCGGACGTCGATCTCGCGCCCAAGGGTGCCCAGCGGCCCCCCGCGGAAGGGATGCAGGTGGACGAGGCGATACCAGGGCTCGGAGGCAGGGGGCTCGCGATGCCAGATGGCGGAGGCGCGGCCAGTGGAAACCGGGTGGGTCCTGGAATGTATGGAGCGCCGTACGGGGCGGGCGCGGGAATGTATGGTGGCGCGGGTGGCGCGGGAGGTGTGGGGGGGACGGCAGGCATGTATGGCGCCCCCTACAGCGGCGCATATGGGGGCGCGCATGCCGGCGGCTTGGGCGCGGAGGGGTCGGGGTGGCAGCGGCGTGGCCCGTTGGCGCCGCAGGGGGCCGCGGCGCGGCGCGGATGGTACTAGGAGAAGAGGTGATACGAGGACGTCGAGTGCGGGGACCGCCGGCTGCCGCCGACGCACGCGGTGTCCTCTCTTCCATGGCGCACGCCGCTGCGGCTTGGCCCCCCGCAGCCGCCAGCAACACCGCTGTCCCGTTTCGCATGATACACACCTCTATTAGGCGAGCGTGCAGATTTGGTGCTACACACCTCTATTGGTGCCCTCGCCCGCGCAGACACACCCGGGTGCCTTCCTTCCCGCCGTGTCGCCCTTTGGTACGTACTACAACCGCCCACGCCCTTGTCCCTTTTATGATGAACCAATTCGCTTTGCTGGCACCAGTCGTATGCACCGTGCCGATAACCTACCCCGGGCGGGTATTTACGCTATTAACCATGCCCCTGAAAACCACCCCGTCCACGCCCTACGCTGAGCTGCCACTGACACGTGTCATAGATGAGCAACGCGAGTGCGCAGAGCGCATCGCATATCGATAGGGGGGGGACAGCAGACGGGGAGGGGTGGGAAGAGGAACTGGATACTACGTACATGGGTGCATTTGGCTCCGAGCCGTACCGCGACGACTGTCCACGGGAGACGCTAGAGCACCGCCCGGCGACGGTGCCGATGGGTGCCACGAAGCCGGCGACGGACGCGGACCAAGCGATTGCCGCCGCACGCTCGTCACTCGCGCGCCGCCACCGCGCACTGGCGCTCATCGCGCGCTTGGCGCCGTGGATCCGGTGCGCATCTACGTGCGCGCCGCGCTCACACCAGTGTCGCGCTCGTGGTCCTCCCGCTGCTCCTCGTCGTCGTGCTGCCGATCCCGCGCGAGCCGTTCTCTCGCAAGGTGTACGTGGACGAGAATGCGCTGCAGCCGGGGCAGACATTGTTGCAGTGGAACCTCACGAACGTCGCGTATGCGGACAAGGTGTCCGCAGCGCTGGACCGCGTCGCGCGTGCGGATGACGACGGGCAGTGCGTGCGGGCGCAGCGATGTGCTGACACGCAGACGGATCGCATATGTGCGTGCGGAGCTCGCCTCCTTTGGGCTCGACACGTACACACAGGCGTATGCGTTCCATGTGCGCGAGCGCGGCGGCGGCACACGCGTCGTGCGCGGGACAAATGTGTACGCACGCTCGCAGACGCCGCGCACCGACGGCCGCGAGGCGATGCTGCTTGCCGCGAGCTGGCGCAGCCGCTGGAAGCAGCCACATGCGCCCGGCGGCGGGCTGCCATACACGCCGCCGGACGGCAGCGGCCGCGCGGTGAACAACCGCGGCGTCGCGAGCGTGCTGGCCCTTGCGCAGCACCTGAGCTGTGCGTGGACGAGGCGCGCAACTCACACCAGCGATCCCGTACTGGAGCAAAGACATTGTGTTTGTCATAAGCGACGGATACCTGGACGGGATGCAGGCGTGGACGACCCGGTACTTTGGCTCCGCGCAGCGCGGTGCGTCCGCCTCCCGCGCACGCTGACGGCAGACCTGGTGGCCGAGGAGGTGCGCATCGGCGGCGCGCAGATCTGGAATGCGCTCGCACTCGACTACCCCGCGGACTCGTTCTCATCGCTGTCCCTCCTGCACGAGGGACGTGACGGGCGGCTGCCGAACCTGGACACGATGAACAGCGTCACGCATATCGTCCAGCGCCTGGGTTTTGGCACGCAGCTCGGCCTGCACGGTGTGACGTACGACGAGGCGCAGCGCAGCATCCCGGACCTCGAGACGCTCGTCGCGTGGGGCGTCCCACGCGCGCTGTGCGAGAGCGCGGAGCACCATGTGCTCGGCCGCGACGGCATCCGGGAGTACGCCACAGGCGTGCGCGCGCTGCTTGCGCAGTGGCGCCTCCTGCTCGCCGGGCATCCCAGCGGTGTGCACGGCGTCCTCGTCCCGTTCCACGTGGATGCTGTGACACTGTTTGCGGAACCGGCGTCCGGGCCGAACGGGTTCTTTGAGATCGGCAAGGTGGCCGAGGCGACGATGCGCTCCTTCTCGAACCTGCTGGAGCGCATGCACCACTCGCAGTTCTTTTACCTGCTCGTCTCGCCTTACCGCTTTGTGCCGATCGGCGTGTATCTGTTCATTCCTCTGCTCCTCTCCGCGGCGCTCACGCTGCGCGGCCTCGCGCTCTGGAACGCGCTCGGCCGCCGCCGCGACGCGGAGCGCGCGGCGCTCCTGCGCTCGGTGCTCGGCACGCGGCGCGCGCACGATGTCCTCGGGGACATCCCTCTTGCGATTACGGCATTCCGCGAGTTCGCCGCCGTCGCACACAGTGCCGCAGGCGGCGACGAGGCGTGCGCGGACTTTTTCGCATGCGCGCGTCCCGCGTGGCCCGCGCTCGCGGCCGTTGGCGCGGCCATGGCTGGCGGGCTCCTTTGCCTGGCGACCGTGGCGCGCGCGCCGCTCCAGTGTGCTGCGCACGGCCTCCTCCGCTGCGACACGTTCGTCGGCGTGAGCGTCGCGGCGGCGCTCATCCCTGTCCTCCTTGCGGCGCTGTGTGTATGCGTGTTCGGGCGTGCGCACGCTGTGGCGCTGGGCGAATGTCTGCACGTATTCGCGCTTTTGCACGCCGGCATGGTCGCGAGCGTGCTCAGCACGCTGAACGTCGCGCAGGCGACGACGATGGCTGCGTTGGTTGGTGCCACGCTGTACGCGGTGCCGGGGGGGGTGGCGACTGGGAAGATGACCCAGCGCGCCTCCCGGTACACGTCCTTCGTGCAGGCACTTGGTCTCGTCGTGGTGATGCCCACCACACTCGTGGCGACTGTCGCGGCGGCGGCGCACTTGGCCGTTGTGATGCACGCGCCCGGCGAAGACATGCTTGCACGACTCGGCGCCGCTGTGCGCGACACGGTGGACGGGGCCATTTGGGACTGGCACATTCTGCACACGGGCGCACTCACTTTTCTTTTCCTGGGCTACCTCCCTGTTTTGCTGGAGGGCGCGACCAGCTGTCTCTTGTGCGGTATCCGAGAGCGGGGCGGCATGGAGGCGGCGGAAGCAACGGAGGGGAGCGCGCGGGGAGGGGGAGGGGCATGTGCGGGCAAGGAGCGCGTTGGGGCGGACAAATAGCGCGTCGAGGTGTGCGGAACCGTGTCGTTCGTACAGATGGTGGTGCAGGGAAAAGGGACAAAGGAGACAGGAGACGGGGCGCGCCGTGGTTCGCTGCGCCGTCGGATGTAGGCGGTCGTGCGCGACGCTGGCTGGTTGAGCCTGCCGGTGGCAGACCGCATAATTGTGATACAAACCGTATATAGCGCCAACCCACACGCGCGCCCCCGTCCCCCCTGCCTCCACCTGCAGCGCCGCCAACCTCCACCTCCGTGCGATCCACCCTCGTCGACAGCGACCATGCGAGTGCCACCTCGTCCACTCGCCGTGGCCGGCACGCGCCGGCTGGCGTGCCGATGGTTGCCTTCATCATGTGCTGCGCCGCGCGCATTTCTTCACTCTGCGTCGCACGCGCACACGGCGTACTCGTCCGTGGACCCGAGTGACGTCGCGCACTTTTCCCGCCTCGCGGAGCACTGGTGGGACGAAGACGGCGAGTTTGCTCTACTGCATCGCATGAACAGAGTGCGCTTGGAGTTCATGCGCCAGAAGGTAAATGAAGTGCGCGGCTGGGATGCTGCGATGGCCGACTTGCTGGGCACGGGGGACCCGACGCCGCCGTCCGACGCGGCTGCATTCCTCGACGGCATGTCGGTGCTGGACATTGGCTGCGGCGGCGGCATTCTTACCGAGGTGAGTGCGCGTGCTTTTTGGTGTGGGACAGGATGAGATGTGTTGCAGGGGCTCGGCGCCGGGTGCTGTCAAAAGGTGGTGGGTGTCTGCGGCGGCCGCTCCGCCGCACACTTTTTCTTCTCGCCCACCTGCGTTGTCCGCCCATTTCTTCTCGCCGCCTCGCTTTGCGGGCCTGCTTGAAAAACGCCGAGGCTTTGGCTTTCAGCCTCTCGGTCTGCTGGCCAGCTTGTCCGCATCCGTTGCCTGCCCCCCGCTGTCTTTCCGCACACCCGCTGCGCCCTCGTCGTGCATCCCGCGTCCCTCTTTTGATTTTGTGTCCTGCGAATGCCCATCTACCCGCTTTTTCTTGCTCCCATTCTGGCGCGCTGCTCCTGCGTCCCAGCAGTTTCTTTTCCTTTTTCTCCCGCCACGTTCCCTTCCCCCGCCCCCCTCCCAGACGCCTCCCTGCTTCCCGCATTCTCACCACCAGAGTGTTGCCCGCCTGGGCGCGCGTGTGACGGGCGTGGACGCGAGCAAAGAAAACATTCGCATTGCAAGCCTACACACGTCTGGGGAACCGGGCGGCTTCGCGCATCCGCCGACGTACCGGCACGCGACCGCGGAGACGCTGCGCGACGAGGGGCAGCAGTTTGACGTCGTGACAGCGATGGAGGTCGTGGAGCATGTGAACGACCCCGCCGCTTTCCTGCGGTGTCTCTCTGAGCTCGTCAGGGTGCGTGGCGCCGCGCGCACGGTCTGACAGCAGCCGGGAGGCCACCTCTTCCTCTCCACGATGTCGCGCACGGCGCTGTCGTATCTGCTGACGATTTTCCTTGCGGAGGACGTTCTGCGCGTGGTCTCGCCCGGGACGCATCGGCACGACCAGTACATCAACCCAGACGAGATGGCGCAGTTTTTCCGTACGCTGGGGTGGATTAGGGACGACGACGCGATGCTTGCGCAGCGCACGAAGCTGCCGAGTGGCGCGCCGCCGGCGCCAATCCCACCGCGCCTCCAATTTGAGTCCCGCGGCACCATGTACCTTCCCCCGCTCCGCCGCTGGATTCTCATGCCGCCCTCTGTCGCGGACGCACAAGCACGTGGCGAGCGTGGCCCATGGATGGGAGGGCAGCGTTGGAGTGAGCTGTGCAACTATTTCTTCTGGGTGCGTCGGCCAGAGGGGGCGTAGGGGGGGGGAAGGGGGGGAGGGGGCGGAGAGGAAGGGGGAGGGAAAGGAAAGGGGGGAGGAAAGGAAAGGGGAGGGAGAGAGAAAGGGGGGGGGGAAGGGGGAGCGGAGGGGGGCAGGGGTAGGAAAAAGACCACGAGTGCATGGCGCGGGAAACACCACGGATCAGAGGGAGGCTATTCGTACGCCGATGTGCGTGAGATAAAACAAGCGGCACGAGGAGAGACACCGAAACGAAAAAGAAAAAGAAATCGGAGCTCCTACACAGAGGCGGCGACCATCCCCTCACCCATGCACCGCGCACCTACCATCACATTCCGGAACCAGCGGGTGGTCTGCGCCGCACACTGGTCGCGCACAATGGCGCCGGACCCCATCTCTATGCCCTCGAGCAGCTCCTGGACGAGCGGCAGCGGGGCGGCCTCTTCGCGGGCCATCTGGACGGTGGTGAGGCCGCCACGGCGCTCGTCGCGCGCCCGGTCCAGGTAGCCCAGGACACGCGCCTGTACCTGGGCCACGTCAAAGCGCGGCGTCACGAGCACCGTGAGGCCCGAGCGGAGCTCTCGCAGTGCGATGCGCGGCAACGTGACAGTGGGGAGGAACTCTGCGGCTTCACGGAGCACTTTTGGCGACACAAGCGCTGCTGTGAGACTGCCGCTGCATGCGACGCACCGACGCCGCGCGCACGGTTCCAGACGCCCCAAACCTCGTCGAGGGGGATAAGCCCCGGCGAGCGCGCGGACGACGCGGCACGGGACGCCGCATCGCCGACAGCGTCCACCTCCGTGTCCGCCGCACCACGACGGTCCCCGCGAGTGTATGCGGCCCCCTCTGCGGGGGCATGCGCCCTGGGCATGCCCTCCTGCGCTGCCGCGCTCTCTCTCCCCACGGCTGCCCCGCTCTCCCCCCCGGCCCCCCCCGCACTCTCTTCCCTGCGCACCTCCCCCACGCCAAGGAGGCCCGGTGCAGCGGGGGGGCCCAGGAGCACGCCCGCGAGCTCTCGCGCGAGCTCTTGGTAGTATTCGCGCTCGCCGCGGACCATATCCGGGGTCACCGCCGGGGCCGAGAGACCCAGCTGCACCATGGCGGACTGGATCAGCGAGGGTGCCTCGTCGTTGTCGGGGGGCGTCTCCCCCCCCCGCTGCGAAGAGCTCTCGCGCAGCTCGAGTTGCGCACGGAGTGACTGCGCAAAGTCGACCTCGTAGAATAAGCGCCGCCGCCAGCGGACGCACCATGTGTTTTGCCTGCGCCATGAGCGCGTCCAAGTCGCGGAACGCGTCGGCCATGTGCTCGGCATGCATGCCCGTCTGCGCCCCGGGCGCGCCCAGCGCGCCATCGATGCCCGCGGGCGCGACGGTGGTAGCGGGTGTGTCGAGCCACGGCTTTGCCTGGAGCGTTGTGCGGAGGTGCGCGTAGAAGACGCGGTCGCCGCCGGCGCGAAAGCTCAGCTTTACGCTGCCGCGGTGCGAGTGGCGATCGCGCGCAGTGGCGGCGTCGCCACGGCGCGCTGTCTCCCGCAGCGCCGTGTCGCACATCTCGCAGCGGACCATCGCTGCATGGTTCGCGAACGTACAGGCGGGGCACACCGTGGAGGACGCGGCGGCCGCGGGCGGCGATGCGGGCGGCGTCTCGCCCTGCGCGGCCGACACGCCGCACAGGTCGCAGCGCGGGTCGACGGTGGCGCGCGCATTGTTGTGGAAGCCGCAGACGGAACAAATCCACGCGGCGCGCAGCGCGTCCGCGGCGCCGGCGGCGCGCGCGGATGTGGCGGCAGGTGCCAGCAGGAGCGTGATCTTCGGGCTGCTCTTCAGGAACCCCGAATAGTGCTCCGTCTGGCGCACGAGGTCGAGGCGCACGCTGCGGGAGCCCGTGGACGGTGCCGCGTCGTCCACGTAGGCGAGCCGATGCGTGGTGAGCACAGCGGTGCCGCACGCGAGCGCGGCCACCTTCTCGCCGCCGTCGTACATGCCGACGTTCCCCTGCATCGCGACGATCGCCTCGCCGACAGCGAGCGACGCGGGGAGGCGCGCCAGACTCGGCACCGGCCACGGCTCCCACACGTCCATGAACGGAGCCGCGCCGCGTGCGCACGCCCGCGCGGCGTGGTGCTTACATAAGCCGGTGGGAAGGAAGCGGCGGCGGCGGCGCGGCTTGGCTGCAGACACTTGCGGACCGAGGTGCGCGGCGCGGCGCGCGGTGCTGACGGCAGGCAACGACGCTCCATGCCGGAAGAGAGCAAGGCACACGATTCCTCTGCGGCGGCGGACGCGGCGCCGGCCGGTGCGTGCGCGGGCGGGCGTGCTGACGCCACAGACACGCAGACGTTCGAGCTGCAGCTGCAGCTCCCGGCGCGCCCGCTGCTGCCGAAGCAGGCGGTGGCGCTGGGGCTGCCCGAGACGCCGGCGCCGCTGCGCGTGGCGGTCACGCCGCAGGAGTCCCTGAGTGACCTGCGGGCGACGATCAGCGACAGCCCGGAGGGCTACTGGCTCGGCGCGTTTGCGTTCCGGCGTCCGCACGCGCGCGAGAACGTGGGCGAGTGGCAGCCGCTGCAGGAGGTGTTTGCGGACGTGCCCGTGGACGCGCGCGTGCTCGACGTGGTGCACGTCGCGCCGACGGAGGCGGATGTGCGCGCGCATCTGCAGCGCCTGCGCGACCTGCTCACCGGCGGGCAGCCAGAGGCAAGCGCGCTGTGCGTGGACGCGGGCGCGAGCGTGTACGACGCGGTCGCGCATCCGCGCGCGTGGGGCGCCGACACGGACGCGGCGGCCGCGCGCGAATGGACGGCGTGGACGCGCGCGGGCGTGGACACAGTCATGCCGCGTGCCGCGCACGCGCCGCGCGCGCTCGCGCGGTGCGTGCGCCAGATCGCGCTCTCCGCGTGGAACCCGCCGCCGCGGCATCTCGCGCTGCAGGGGCACCTCTTGTATCTGCAGGTGGATACGCTCGAGGGCGAGGTCCTGCACGTGACCGCGTCCGCGGCGGGGTACTGCGTGAATGGATCGACGTCGCATCGCTTCGACCCGGCGCCACACGCGGACGCGCGGCACCAGGCGAGTGCGAGCCTGTTTGATGTGCTGTGCGCCGCGTCGCCGCTGTTTCTGAAGGGGTTCGCCGCGCTCTTCAACGACCCCGTCGCGAAGCGCGACTACGTCTCCGCGCTGCCCCTCGTGAACGCACTGCCCGCGGCGCCGTGGCTCGCGCGTCTGCCCAAGCACGATGCGGACAGGCAGCGCACGCAGGCGGCATTTCTCCTGACCGGCGCGTATGCCGCGGACACGCTCGACAGCAGCCGCGACTGGAACGAGGAGCTGCAGGCGACGCGTGAGCTGCCGCGCGGCACGCTCGCCGAGCGGCTCATGCGCGACCGCGTGCTCCACCGCGTGTACGCAGAGTTTACGCTGGCCGCCGCGCGCGCCGTGCAGCGGGTGGCGGGCGGCGGCGTGCAGGCGATGAACGAGGGCGACTCGGCGCGTGCGCACATGTACCTGTTCAACAACCTGTTCGTGTCGCGCGGCATCGACGGCGTGGATGTGTATCCGTACCTAGGCGGCGACGAGGCCGCGCATGCCGCGGTCGCCAAGGACGTCGCGGGTGTGCGTGCGTTTAGCGCGCTGGACGAACCGGGGCTCAGCTTGCTCGGCACGGCCGTCGTCGACTGGCTCGGAGAGCGCTGGGTCGTGCAGAGCATCGTGCCGGGCCTCTTCCGCGTGTCCGACGGGGGCGGATCGCCGGATGCGCAGGTGGCGTACGGGGGCGTCGAGGGTCCCGACGTGGTGCACACCGACGCCGCGTTCGACGAGCTTTTCCGCGCGCCCGCGCGCCGCCTGCACCTCGCGCAGCACAGCATCGCGGACGCGCAGGGCGCCGCGCATGCGCTGCGCCTCAGCGTCGACTGCAAGGGCCTGCGCGGCGCGGACGGCCGCCGGTACCTGCTGGACCTCTCGCGGCTCACGCCCGTCGACGTCGCCTGGCTCGACGAGGACGGCGGCCCCGTGCTGGAGCAGGCGGGCAGCGGCGCGGGCAGCGCGTCGGCGGCGCCGTACCCGCACCGCATGGCGCTCCTGCGCCCAGAGCTGCTGGAGATCGTGTGGGACATGCGCCTCCGCGCGTACGCGCGCGCGCAGATGGCCGAGCGGGCGGCGCGCGGCGAGGCGGAGGATGCGCCCGTGGACCTGTCCGGCTTCGAGCTCGCGTTCAATCCGGACGCGTTCGTGCAGTTCTGCGTCGACGGGCATGTGATCGTGCCGGTCGCAGACGAGACGGACGCGGGCGTGCGTGCGGTGCGCGAGGCGGGCGCGTACCTGCGCGGCGAGGCGGTCGTGCGCCTCGTGAGCGATGTCGCGGCGGGCCTCGTCTCCGCCGTGGATGGCTTCGCGCTCACGCAGCAGATGCATGCGCGCGGGATCAACATGCGCTACCTTGGGCGCATCGCGAACCTGAGCCAGGCGTCCGAGAGCGCGCGCCTGGACCCGGCCGTCATGTCCAAGGTCGGGCCCGGATATGAGGCGCTCCTGCGCTCGTTCCGCCGCGTCGTGGTGCAGGAGATGATCGTGCGCGCGGCGAAGCACCGTCTCCGCGCGTACCTGCGCAGCGCGGGCCCCTCGGAGACCGCCGCGTTGGTCGCGCACGTTCTCAACTGCCTCCTCGGCACGCGTGTGTGCGCACGCCCGCAGCCGGCGGACACGCCGCTCCACGAGCCGGGCGCACTGTGGCGCACGCTCACGCCGTCCGCGCTTGCGGACGAGGTGCGCGCCGAGGTCGCGGCGCGCTTCCGTTTCGCGCTTCCGGCGACGTGGCGGGACGACGTGCATGCGCCGCAGACGCTCCGTGCGCTGTGTCTGCGTACCGGCGTGCAGCTGCGTTTGCAGCCGTACGTCTTTGGCGAGGCGGACGCGCCGCCGCCGCCACACGTGCAGCCGCCGGCGCCGAAGACAGTCGCGCGCGGACGCCGCGCCGCGACGCACGCGCCGGCGCTCACGCCGCCGCCGCGCACGACGACGTTTGTCCCGGACGACGTGCTTGCGCTCGTCCCACTCGTGAAGACGTCTACGCCAAAGAGCGCGCTCGTGGAGGAGGCGTTCGAGGCCGGCCGCATCGCGTTCGCACGCGGCGAGCGCGAGCTCGGCGCGGAGCTCCTGCTCGAGGGACTGGGCTTCCACGAGCAGGTGTATGGTTTGCTGCACCCGGACACTGCGCGCAGCTTTTCGCTTTTTGCGTCCCTGGCGCACCACTACGTCGGCATGCAAGCGCGCGAAGCGAAGGATGGGGGCATCAAGGGGGACAAGCAGGGGCAGGAGAGGCAGGAGGCGCAGGAGGCGCAGGAGAAGCAGGAGGAGGGGCAAGAGGGGCAGGGGGAGCAGGAGAAGCAGGAGGGGCAGGAGGGCACGGCCAGGACCCCGGATGGCGCACCCTCCCAAGAAGACGCGCCCTCCAACATCGTCCAGGAAGCCGTCACGCTCGCCAATGCGCTGCGCTTCCAGCGCCAGGCGGTCACGATCTCGGAGCGGACCATGGGACTGGACCATCCGGACACGATGGTGCAGTACATGAACCTGGCGGCGATAGAGCGGAGCGCGGGGAACCTAGACGCGGCGCTGCGATGCCAGGGACGCGTTTTAGAGCTGTGGCAGCTGCTGTATGGGGGCGACCACCCGGACACAATCCACACGCTCACCTCCGTCGCGCTCGTGCTGCAGGCGCGCCGCGACTTTGCCGCGTCGCTCCACGTGTACGAGGCCGCCCACGACCTTGCGCGCCGCCTGTTCGGTGACGAGAGCATCTACACGGGCAATCTCGCGCACGAGCTGAGCCAGGCGCTCACATTGCACGGCGACCTGAAGTCGGCAATCGCGGTGGAAAAAGAGGCGCTGCGCATCTTGCGCGAGCGCCTCGGCGACGAGGACGCGCTGACGAAGGAGAGCCAAACGTTCCTCTCCAGCCTCACTACGAGTGCGGTCCGCGTCGCCAAGCTCGAGGCTGCCGCGCGCCAGCAGGTCGCGCGCACGCCGCTCCGCGCGCCGCCGCGCGCTCTGGAGCCGGCGTCGGAGCGCTCCTCCGCTTTGCCGTCTCTGGGCGACCGGTCCATTGACGAGCTCGTCGAGTACATCCAGGGTGCCGGAGGCGCGCGCAAGCGCGCACTGCGTCGCCCGCGCCGCGCGCGCGCGTAAAGAAGGTGTGAAGGGCGTCTTCCACCGGTGCGTCGCGCGAGGAGCGCGCATCGACGTTAAAAAAGGGGGAGGCGGTCCCATGATGCGCTGTCGCCGTGCAGAACCGTAGCTTTGTGTCCTCGACGTTGTTCGCCGTTGCATGTGGGCCGCCGTGTGTGGGTTGCCGTGTGTGGATGTTTGTAGTTTGCCGTGCGTGGGTTGCCGTGTGAGGGTTGTCGTGTGAGGGTTGTCGTGTGTGGATGTTTGTGAGTGTTCCCCGGTTTGCCGCTCCGCGGCTGCTGGCCTCCGAGCGCTTGGTGTTAAAGTGTGTTCCTTGGTTTCCGCTCCTTGCTGTAGTCCTCGGACTATTGCATTCTTCGCATGCCCCGCCTTTCCCTTCTGTCGGGCCATCCATCATAAAAGAAACACGCGCGGTTTGTGCATAAATCATGGAATACGTCCTGCACGTCCAAAAAAATACGAGACGCGCACGCCGTCCTTTAAAAATGGCATAAAAGCCCTGCGGCAATGAAAAAGAGCAAGCGGCCCCGTTGCCAAAAACGGTAAAGAGGCGGCGCCGTCCAAACGCCCCGCCCATCCATGCCGTCTCGTTCTCCTCCCCCGCCTTTTGTTTATTTTTTTCCACCCTCTTTCTTTTTTCTACCTCCTTATTTACTTTCTTCACTTTCTCTCTCCTCCCCCCCCTGCCGACCTCTCTTATCCTTTTCCACCCTTTTTTTACCCTTCCTCACCCTTTCGTTCTTGCATCCTCCTCCTTCCCTCTTTTACTCTCTGTGTTTCTCCCCCACACGCCCTTTTTTTTACCTTCAGTTTCCCCTCTTCCATTCTTTTATTCCTCTTCGCCATCTCTTTTTTCTCCCCAACTCTTACCCTTTTCCACCCTCTCATCCTGGCCCGTTCCCCCCTCTTGCTTTTCTCTTTTCCCTTCACCACCGTCTCTTTCCTTTATCACTTTTTTTTTACCCTTGACTACCCTCTTGTTCCCCCTCACACCTTTTGTTCTTTTCTTACTCTCTTTATTTTCCTTCCCCCCCCCCTTCCCCTCTATTTATTTCTCTCCCCCATCCCCCCTCCACTGCCCCCCCCCCCCACATCTCCGCACCCTTCCCTTCCACCACTCCCCCCCCCTCCACTTCTCCCCCACCTTTTATCCCCACGTTCCCCACCTCGAATTCACGTGACACACACTTTCTTTTTCCTCGCCGCTGTCACGCCACCTGCCATACAGCCAATGCGCCCCGAAAAGCGACCGGCTGCGGTCGCGCGTGCGGCCGTTGCGACGGCGAGGGCAACGGCGCGGCGTCCGATAGAGGTGATCGTGCTGGTCGTCGTCCTGGCGACATTCGCGTATTTCTATCTTGTGCACGCGGTGACGCACAGTGTTCTATTTTCCAGCCTGTCGGACGTAGCGTCCCTGTCGCTGTCGCTGCGCGGGCGTGCGCACGGGGAGCCGCTGCGGGGCCCGATGCTGGCTGCTGCGGGGCTCCCTGTGTTTGTGCACCGCGCGGGCGGCGCGTGGGCGCCGCTCACAGAGCTCGACGAGACGGAGCGCCTCGCCGAGATCGACGCGCTGCTCGACGACGCGCACGCGCAGTACATGGACTGGGCCGTGGTTGCAGACACGGGGCTTGGGTCCGCAGACGCGCGCGCGATGCGCAGCACGGTGCTTGTGCCGCAGCTTGCGCGTGCGTTGCAGCGCGCGGTGCACAGCGCGGGCGACGGCCGCGTCGTCCGCGCGGACGGCGCGAACGGCACGGCGGCGGCTGCATTCGCATGCGTGGCCGAGGACGTGTACGGGTGTGCGCCGGAGCTGCACGCGCTTGCGGATCCGGCCGTGCTGGAGGACGCCGTGGATGCGGCGCTCGACGCGCTGCCCGCACCTGCGCCGGGCTCGCCGGCGGCACATATCGTCGCGCGCTGGCGGGCGGGCGCGCTGCGTCTGCAGCCGCTGCTGCCGGGCGCGCGCGAGGCGCACTTTGGGGACGAGCGCGGCTCGCTGCGATGGGCGGTGTCGCTCGTGCGGCGCGGCGCGGCGCGGTTCTGGCGCCTGGTGCGGAGCACGGACCGCGTGGACTTCACGGTGATCCTCGGCGCATACCTGCTTATGCACGGGACCTTCATCCATCTGTACCTATCCATGCGGCGGTTCCCGAGCTGGTTCTGGCTCGCGAGCATGGTGCTGATCTCGTCGACGTTTGCGTTCCTGTTCGCGCTCGTCGCCGCGAACCTGGCGCGCGTGCCGGTGGACCCCGTGCTGCTGACGGAGGCGGTGCCGTTCCTGGTGATCATCGTCGGGTTCGAGAAGCCGTACATCCTCACGCGTGCGTTTTTCACCCAGTCCGCGCGCGTCAACGCGCGCACGCACGGACGCGCGGAGACGCTTCCCGGCACGCTCCCTGTGGGGACGCCCGAGGAGCGCTTTGTGCATGCGCTCACGCTGCGTGTGCAGCAGGAGCAGACGCTGGGGCTGCTCAACACGCGCTCCGTGCAGGAGGTCGCGCACGTGGCCACGCGCGACGCTGCGCCCGGGCTCGTGCGCGCGTACGCGTTTGAGCTGTGCGTCCTGGGCGCTGGCGCGCTCAGTGGGATCCGCGGGCTGTCTGAGTCGTGCAAGCTGGCGATGCTCATCCTCGCGTTTGACGGCGTGCTCCTGTTTACGTTCTTCCTAGCCGTGCTGTGCGTGGTCGTGGAGGTGGACCGGCTGCGCGGCCCCCGTGTGCGCGCGGACGACAGCCGCTCGTTCGCACTGGACTCGCCGGCGGACGCGCCGGATTCGCTTGCGGAGGCGCCCGCGGCGCCGACGGTGCGGACGCCGCGGCAGGGCGCGCGCTCTCCGCGCGCGGAGCCGTGGCTCCGCCGGCTTGCGGGCTCGGTGGACAGCCCGCTGACGCGCCTGAAGATCCTGCTCCTCGTCGTGATCGTGTCGCTGCATGCGCTGAACTTGCTCTCGACGCTCTCGCTGCACACGGCGCACGTGCGGCACGAGTCCGCGCGAGCGCCGACGCTGTACGACGCGGCGGTGCGCGGCGCGTCCGTGTTTCAGCCGAGCCTCGAGAGCGATGCGCTGCGCGCGCTCCTTGCGGACGTTGGCGCCGCCGACGCGCGCGCTGCGCGCGCGGGGGCGCGCGCGGGCGTGCCCGCCGTGTCCGCCGAGCGCGCGGTCGCGGTCGCGCGCCCCCACGTGTTTGTCCTCGTGGACAGCGCGGAGCGCGGCGCGGAGCCGCTCTCCGCGCTCGCGTCCGCCGCGCTGAACGCGACGCACGCGGGCCCCACGGCGGCGCGGCGGCAGGCGGGCGTGCATCCGCGCGCGATGACCGCGCTCGCGAGCTTTGTGCAGGGATGGAGCGACGTCGTGTCGGACGCGGTGATCGGCAAGTGGCTCTCTGTCGCGCTGGTGATCAGTGTGTTTTTGAACACGTTCCTCCTGAAGGGCATCGCGACGCGGAACCCGGCCGTGATCGAGGGTAACGCGGTGCGCATCACCGCGCAGGCGGCGGCGCGCCTTGTCGGCGCGCATCTCGACGCGGACGCGTCGCAGGGGACTGACGGGCCGACGCCACGCGCGCCGGACGTGCACGTGACCTCATACGACGAGGACGACACGGGGACGGAGGGGGCGGACGTGTGGACGCTCGACGCGGGGGGGGGGGGCGATCGGCGCGCGCTGGACCTGCGTGAGCTGGACGCAGGGGCGCCGGACCCGCGGGAGGCGGCCCCGGCAACGCGCGCGTACGAGGAGATCATCGCGGCATACGCGGAGGGCGACGGCGTGCACACGCTGAGCGACGACGAGGTGGTTGTCCTCGTGCAGCGCGGGACGGTGCCTGCGTACGCGCTGGAGAGGAAGCTGCAGGACGCAGAGCGCGCGGTCCGCGTGCGGCGTGCGGTGGTGACGCGCGGGCGCGGCGGCCGCCCGCTGGAGGGGAGTGCGCTGCCGTACGTGGGGTACGCGTATGAGGCGGTGCAGGGGGCGTGCTGCGAGAACGTGGTGGGGTACATGCCGCTGCCCGTGGGGATCGCGGGCCCACTGCTCGTCGACGGGGAGCTGCTGCCGCTGCCGATGGCGACGACGGAGGGGACGCTCGTCGCGTCGACGTCGCGTGGATGCAAGGCGCTGAACGCGGCGGGGGGCGTCACGACGGTGCTCACGCAGGACGCGATGACGCGCGGGCCGGTGCTCGACTTCCCGTCGCTGACGAGCGCGGCGCGCGCGAAGCGCTGGCTCGACTCGCGCGAGGGCGCGCACCGGATCAAGACCGAGTTCGACAGCACGTCGCGGTTTGCGCGCCTCGCGTCGCTGCACTCGGTGCTCGCGGGACGCACGCTGTTTGTGCGCTTCGCAACTTCGACGGGGGATGCGATGGGGATGAACATGATCTCGAAGGGCGTCGAGCGGGCGCTCGGCATGATGAAGGAGGCGCACTTTCCCGAGATGGAGCTGCTGGCGCTCTCGGGTAACTACTGCACGGACAAGAAGCCCGCGGCGATCAACTGGATCGAGGGCCGCGGGAAGAGTGTCGCTGCGGAGGCGGTGCTGCCGGGAGAGACTGTGCGCACGGTGCTGCGGTGCACCGTCGCGGACATGGTGCGGCTGAACACGAAGAAAAACTTGGTGGGCAGCGCGATGGCCGCGAGCGTCGGCGGCTTCAACGCGCATGCGGCGAACATCCTCACCGCCGTCTTCCTTGCGACGGGACAGGACCCCGCGCAGAACGTGGAGAGCAGCAACTGCATTACGCTCATGGAGCCGTACAATGACGGACGCGACCTGCTTGTCTCTGTGAGCATGCCCTCGATCGAGGTCGGCACTGTCGGCGGCGGCACCGCGCTCGCGCCGCAGCGCGCGATGCTTGAGCTCCTCGGCGTGTGCGGCCCGCATCCCGTGACGCCTGGCGCGAATGCACAGCGCCTCGCGCGCATCATTGCCGCCGCGGTCATGGCCGGCGAGCTCAGCCTTATGGCGGCTCTTGCCGCGGGCCATCTCATCCGCGCGCACATGCAGCACAACCGCAGTGCCCCTGGGACCCCGGGCGTTGCGACGCCCAGTGGCCGGAACGCGCCGCAGTTCGTCCCGAGTATGACCCCGCTTGTTGCCACGCCGATACCCAATGGGGAGCGCGGGGGGTCGCCCGTGAGGGGGGAGGAGGAGCAGGGGGAGGGGGGGAAGGCCGCGGGAGGGGGGGGTGGGAAGGGGGGGGCAGGCGAGGGGACAGCGGGTGCGTGAGAAAAGGGGACAAAGGGGGAAGGGGGTGGCCAGGGTAGCATTGGCTAGTATCCGTGGCCGAGAACGGGTGGCTGGAAAAGGGGGGGGCTACCGCAGGGTTGGCCGGGAGCTCGTGCCACTGGAGGGCGTGCCACTGGAAGGCATCGCATGGGAAAGCCCAACATGGGAGGGCATCGCAGGGGAAGGCGCAACATCGAAAGGCCACGCATGGGAAGGCGTGGCCAAAAAAATCATTTCTGGGGAGGGCGAACGTAGCTGGGCACAGCCCAAAACGTAATTTTTCTCCACGCTGCCATGTAGTTTGGCTGTGGCAAGTAAAGGGGGACGTAGAGATATGGTACGCACGAGAGTAGCTTTTCCGTATTGGGATAAGGCGAGATCTCCACTTTGGGCCGCTCACGCCCCTTTTTCCCACCCCATCTTGCCTGCTCTCCACTTGTTCCTCCGGGCGTGACCCCAGCGCCGTTTTGGCCCGTAGCAGCTGGCTTGGACTTTGTGTCCTTCCTTTGCGACATGTGTCCTTTAGAACGCGTCGCCGATCCATACTTCCCAAACCCGTGCCCCTCCACATGTATCCCATCCTTCCCCTCCCCCCTCCACTCCACCCGTCGCTCATCCATGTCGCTCAGCGCGCCGACGAAGCAGCCGTCGCCGGAAGCGCGTGCGGACACGCTGTTGAATACGTTCCTTGGGCCGAGCGATGGAGAGCAGCAGCCGTGGACAGAGAGCTATGCGGCGGCGGTCCGGGAGCGGCGGCAGTGCGCCTTGGACGGCTGTCTCCTCGTTGACCGTCTGCTGGACGCTGCGGGTGTACCCGGTACGCTGCATGCGTGTGCATGCTTACCCAAGACACGCTGTATCCGCCTGCGGATCCTGCGCAGGCATTCGTGCTGGTCGCTGCGGTCCTCGCGAGCGCCGCCGGTGCTGACGCCCAGCATGCGCTGATATACTACCTTGTCTGCGAGCGCGCGACGCCCGATGGCGACGCACCAAACGCGTTTGCAGCGTCTGTGCACCTTGCGCCGCGCACCGCCACGGAGACGTGCGGATACTGGTTTGTGGACCATGGCGCGTTCCCGGTGCGTACGCAGCGTCGCCCACTGACAGCAGCGCGCGATTCCCTGCCTGCGGTCCGCGCACCTCCTACCAGTCGTCGCGCAGACGATCGGGTGCGCGATGGATGGCAGGCGGGCGCGCAGCGGCGGTGCTCACGACGCCGCCGCCGTGTCGCCGCCGCATGCGGCGCGCCTGCTCCTCCAGCTTTATGAGGTCCATGGATCGCTGCCAGCGGTGGCCGAGCCGCCGACGGACAGCGCTGTGGAGCAGCTGTCGCTGCTGGCGACGGCGCTGACCTATGTGCATGGTGTCGTGGCTGCGTGGGACGCCGTGCGCGCGGTGCTCGGCGCGGTGAAGGCGCCCGCGGGCTCGCCCCGCACACTGTCGCAGGGCCGACTGGCGGACCGACTATACGATACGCTTTTCTGCTTCTGTTTTGCGCCTCCGCGCGCGGAAGCGGTCCGCCAGCTGCTCGTCGTTCCCATGTCCACGGACGAGGAGCGTCGCTGGGAAGCGTTTGCACTATCCTCCGCGTCCCCCGCGCGACAGCATGCAGCCGTCGCGATGGACTCCCTCTTCCTCAAGCTTGTGCAGCAGGGGCGCTACGTCGATGCTATCCGCGCGGACGAGCGCGCAGCCCATGTCGAACGCACGCTTGCGTTCGCCTCCGCAGACGGAGCCAGTGCTGCGCGCGGCGTCGCCGATGCCGCGCGCCTGCGCCAGCGGAGGAAGACGCTGCTTGATGGCCTCTGGGCGGTGCTCCCTGCCGTGGAGCGGGATGTACTGATGGGCGCGGAACTCGCCGGTGCGGCTGAGGCGCGCGCGGACGCGCCTCGCGCGGACGCCGCGCGCGCCGAGACACCAGCGCACTCGGCCGACACGCCGCCGGCAGGCACGACAGGCATCCATGGGCGGCGCTCCGCAGCGCCTGCGCAGCGCCCATCCCTGCCGCTGCGGTCCTCCGCATCGCTGCGTTCCAGCAGCCCGTTCGCGCACACCAGGCCGGCACCGCCACGCGCAGCGTCTCTCCGCGCGCCGTCTTGGGGCGTCCCCGTGCCCACTGCAGCGCGCAGCGCGGGAGAGGCGGCGGGAGAGCGCGCGGACAAGCCCGCGCCAGCCGTGGCGCACGGCCCCATTGCCGCGCACAGCGACGTGGAGGAGATGGACGACATGCAGGGGGAGGCGCAAGACGACGACCGTGCCATGCAGGAAGACCCGACAATAGAGGAGGATGCGATGCACGAAGAGGCCGCTGTGCCGGACGATGGACACGCACACATGGACGACACCGACTACTCCGCTGCGCACAGCACTCGCGACACTCGAGCGTACCGTGCAGTGCACACTGCCGAGGACCCGCATGCGATGGACGAGGACCGCTCGACAGCGTCGGGCGCCGGAGACGCACGCGCCGACGGCCGCAGGCGCACCCACACGGGGCGACGCCGCCCTACCGCGTCCACACGCGCGGCGGAGCGCGCGCGCTCCCCCCGCCTGCGCGACGTGCCGATGGACGCATCGGAGCTCGTCATGAAGCCGCGCCCCTCTCAGGCGCCTCCGCACGTGACCACGCCCGCAACGCCCTCTGCGCCCGGGGACGTGCCGTCGCTGGAGGTGCCGCAGCGGCGCCCACGTCGCGCGGCGCAGAAAGCAGCCGAGGCACTGCGCAGCGCGCTACGCCCGCATGCCGAGGAGCCGAAGATTCCCGGTGGGTTCCCCGCGTGGGAGGAAGAGCGTGCGCCCGCAGAGCCGCGGGAAACGACAACGCCCGTGCGTACGCCGCGGCGGCCGAGGCGCACCTCGCGCGCGACGACGCCAGCGGAAAGCGCGGGCATGCGTCCTTCCCACTCTATGTACCCGTCCCTGCCAGATGCGCCTTTGTCGCCAGGGCTACTCCCGCGCGCGGCGTCGACGACATCGGTCGCATATCCCCATGGGACACTCGCCCGTCTGCAGGCCAACACCGACACGCAGCCGATCGCACGCAGGACACGCGCGCAGGCCGTGGAACGCGCATCGCAGGGGTCTCAGACGAGCGACGTTTCCGAGGGTGATGCCGACGCGCAGCTGACGCGGCGCCGCGCGCGCGATAGTGCGCCGGCAACGCCCCGCTTTACTCGGTCCTCGCGTCGTTTGGGGGATGGCACGTCGCCCGGCGATACGCCGCGGACGCCGCGTCGCAGGAGATGAGGGGGGGAGAGGGGGGTGCGTGATGGGAGGAAGAGGGGGAGGGCCGTGGAAAAAGAGGGGCAGGACGAGGAGCGGGAACGACGGCCTGGCTGCTCAAAGAAAATGCAAAGGAGCGGCGCGTAAGGCGAAGGAACGGGCTAGGAGAAGGGAGCCAGGGACAGGCCCCAGAAATGGGAGATAAGAATGGCGAATCGTGCACATGCATACGGGGCCTCGTGTGGTGCCTCCCTCGTATGCGGGCGGTACCCCACGAATTTCCGACGCGTGATTCTGTTTCAGGAGACGCCTGCATCCCCCCACGCTGCCTCCACACCGCCCGCTCCACATACCCCACAGCTCCCCCAACACTGCGCGCCAGCCTGCTCCGCATACCGCAGCACAGTCCTTTCACTCCCGCTGCCCTATCCGTTGCCCCCCCACTACCCCATCGCTCGCCCCCCCACTGCCCCAGCGCCGGTGTGAACGGCGTGTTTTCCCATCAAGTTCCTGTACTGCCCCACGACATTCACGTAGTGCACAAGCCCCTGCGTGGCCCCGTGACCCGTTGGGCACATGCCCTCTATTTCCGACACCGGCCGCCGCGTGCCGAGGGGCGGGAAATGCGTGTGCCACGACAGCCAGGGCGCAGTGCGGCTGCAGGTCGTGGCCGCATTTCCCAGGGCCCCAGGCGACGCGGCGCCATGCACGGACCGCGCTGGATAACAGGCGGAGCGTGTTCTCCCGATTCCGACGAACCCAGGGAAGTAGGACCGACGGTTATTACATACACGCTAGCATAGATTACGGGTAGACCTTCTCAATGCGGTCGGCGTAGATGTTTTCGACTTCCTTCCGCTGGATTTTCTGCGCGGCGGTCATGGGGAGCTCCTCAGGGACAAGGACGACGGTCTGGAGGAGCTCCATGGGCGCAAAGCCCTCGGCCTTGCCAGACTTGTTGACGTGCTGGAGGACGAGCGAGACCATGTCGCGGCTGCTGCACAGGTCCTCGAGGGACGCGGTCTTGAGGTGCTCGAGGGAACTGGCCTTCACCGCATCGCGCAAAAAGTCCTCGCGCGGGAAGACGACGGCCATCGGCTGTTTGGCCTCGGAGCTCGCGTGCACACAGATATTCGACACCAGGTTGCACGACTTGTACGTGGACTCGAGGCGCTCGAGCGCAATGTACTCGCCGCCGGAGAGCTTGACCAGGTTCTTCTTGCGATCGATGAGGCTGATGGTACCGTCCTCGTTCCACTGCGCGACGTCGCCGGTGAGCAGCCAGCCGTCGGGGGTGATCGCCTCCTGCGTAAGCTCGGGGCGCTTGAAGTAGCCCTGCGTGACGGACGGGCCGCGGATGAGGACCTCGCCCTGCGGCGGGTTGTTCGTGGACAGGTAGCCCGCCTCCGGCACGTCGCGCAGCTTCACCTCGACGGAGGGCATCGGCACGCCGACGGAGCCGAACTGGAAAAAGTCCGGGGTGAGGATCGCACACATGGCCGAGGACTCGGTGAGTCCATAGCCCTGCACGATTTCCACGAGACACAGACGCAGGAACTCGTGCGTCTCGCGCGAGATCGGCGCGCCGCCCGAGAGCGCGAGCCGCATGCGCCCGCCCGTCTGCTGCTTGGCGGCCTTGAACACGACGCGGTCCGCAATGGAGGAGAGGACGGGCACGCGGTTCCGCTTCGCCCACATGCCCATGTGGAACATGTCCTGCTTCAGTGCGCCCATCTGGTGCACCTTGGCAAGCATGCCCTTGCGGATGAGTTCCCAGACGGCGGGCACACCGACCATGAGCGAGGGACGGAACGCCATCAGGTCGCTCAGCGAGTCCCGCACGCTCGTCGCGGTGAGAGTCTTCACACGGCCGTAGCCAATCGTGAGCCCGCGGAAGATCAGGTAGCACTCCACGATAAACTCGAGGATGTGCGCGAGCGGCAGATACGCAAGCAGGTTGTCGTCGGTAGAGAGGAACGGGTCCATGAGCCGCTTCACCGCCGCCACGGTCGCGATTAGGTTCCCGTGCGTGAGGATGACGCCCTTCGGTGGGCCCGTCGAGCCGGACGTGTACATGATGCACGCGACGTCGCTCGGCTGCACATCCGCCTTCGGCATCTGCGCGCCCTCGCCGCCGAGCTGCAGGAGCGCGTCGTAGGTGACGAGGTTGCCGCCCGGGCGCGCCGCAAGCACGGATTGGATCTGGTCGACGACGGCGGGGTCCGCGTCGCCGTCGTACACGACGACACGCAGGTCGGGACAGTTCCCGACGACGCTCGCGACGACATCGAGCTGCTGCGCGTTGGTGAAGATGCCGACGACCTCAGGCTCCTCCAGGGACACTTGCAGGCCGCTCGGCCCGAGCGTGTCGTATGCGGTGGTCAGCGTCATGCCAAGGCGGAAGCTGGCCTGCGCCGCCACCTGCCAGGAGGGCGCGGTGCTGGCGAACACACTAAAGCGCATCCCCTTGACCAGCCCGAGCTTGGAAAGACCCGTGGCGAACATGGAGACGCGGTCGAAAAGCTCGTTCAGTGTGATGTAGTGGTAGTCGCTCAGCTTGTAGAAGGTCCAGGTCTTCGTCTCCTCGACCTCCTCGTTGCCGACGGTCTTGCGCACCTTCTTCTCCTCCTTGATCTCGTCCAGGATCTCGCGGGTGCCGATCATCTTTTTCGTGCCCCAGCGCTGATGCGCCACATCGAACAGATCGGCCATCGTACTCACGCCGGGCTCGGGACGCTCCAGCAGCGTCTCCGGCTCCAGGTAGCAGCGGCGCACCTGCCCCTCCTCGCCATCCGAGCCTGACACCGGAACGCTAGCCAATTTCCCGGAAACCATGGTATAGTAGCTGCGATACCCCTGTGGGGCTTTCCGACTCTCATCCCGGCTCTCGGCGCGGCACCCACGCGAGACGCGGGCTCATGGGGCCGTTCGTTTCGCGCACCCGACGGCCCCTGCGCGACCCCGTGCCGACCCTGCCCCCAACAAACGACGTAGTACGTAAGCGCATTTGGGTGACATGCCACCGCGTCTGTGCGTGCGTGCGTGCGCGCGCACTGCCCGGTTCCGTCCGTGCGCAGTGATCGGTGGCACTGCCGCGGGCGCGGCGTGCGCCTCCGCGGTCCGCTGTCGCCATGTCACAGAAGCGTGCTGTGGTGCTCATTGCCGAGGGCTCGGAGGAGTCGGAGTTCTCTGTTGCGTATGACGTGCTCGTCCGCGCGGGCGTGCACACCGTCTCCGTGTACGTGCCGGGCGCGGGCGCCGCCGAGGCGCCCGCGCACGGCGCGGTCCGCTGCTCGCGCGGCCTGCGCATTGTCCCCGACATGCTGCTCCGTGACGCCGCTGCGGACGGCACGCTGTCGCACTGCGACGCGCTTGTGCTCCCTGGCGGCATGGAGGGCGCCAAGACCTTTGCGCAGAACCAAGTTGTCCAGGACGCCGTCCGCGCGGCGTTGGCTGCGAAGCGCATTGCCGCGTTGATCTGCGCGGGTGCGTCGTGCGTCGTCCGCGCTCACCGCAGCGCCCCTTCTCTTGGTCGAGGCCGGGATCGCTCCGCACGCGCCCGTCACGAGCCATCCGTCGATTGCCGATAAGCTCAAGGACGGTGCGTGCGCGTGGCGTGGCCGCATGCTGACTGGCCAGCGTATTCGTACAGGGAGGATCCCGTCGTCGTCGGTACGCGGCCGCCCGCGTTCTGTCTGACCGCAGCGGACAACCTCATTACCAGCCGTGGCCCGGGGACGTCGTTTGCGTTTGCTCTGGCGGTTGTGGAGGCGCTCCTAGGCGCCGACGTGCGCAGGAAGGTGGCCGAGCCGATGGTGCTGGGGGGGCATTTGTGAGGGGGAGGTGCGGATACGGGGGGGCGCGCAGATGGCGACACAGACGCACTACGAGAGACGGGGGGCCGGGCGAGTGACAGTCGGATCACGCCGGGTGGGACGGGGCAAGACATGCACACGGCCTCCTCCCACTGCACAAAGGGCGGCGGAAATGAGATTCGGACCCACGGCCACGCTTGTTGCTACTAGACTGCGCGTACATGCGCCGAGGGGGACGGTTTTGCTCTGCAAGCGTCCGAGTGAGGCACGACCATACGGCACGGGTCCGGACGCGACGCTATGCATGCGTCGCGCCCCCTGCGCAGCGTTCCGGTCCCCCACGCGCGTCTCGCGCCGCTCGGTGGCGTAGCCTTTTCCCCCCGCGCTTGTACTCCACTTGTACACTACCGCGGCGATGGCTGCGCCAACGAGACGTTTTCCGCGTCTGCGCGCTGCGCGTCGCCCCCTACCCATCCCCCACTACTCGTCCTCGTCTGCGTCCCCCTCTTTTCCCCCTTCTGGTCCGCCAGGTGCCTGCTGCTTCCTAAGGACCCGCGTCGCCGTCGCCCCCGGCGTCCTCGTCCTCCTCCTCCTCTTCGTCCTCCTCCTCCCCCAGCGCGACGGAGAGCGCGGGGACGGGCAGCTCACGGTCCGCACCCACGTAGCTGTCGCACATGAGGTAGAGACGGAGGCGGTCGTGCACACCGGGCGGGAGCGTAAACTCGAGCCGCACGTCAAGGGAGCGGAGAATGGTGACGCGCTTGATGCTCAGGAGGGCGCGCGTGCCCGGGTCGCCGATAACAAGCCACCAGGAGACGACCTTCTTGGAGGGAAAGAAGGGCGCGACGGCCATCGGATCCGGGTCCTCGTCCTCGTCCACGTCGCGGGTAAGCGTCGCATTAAAGACGATGGGCGTCGCGCTGTCGAGTGCGTGCTTGTCCGGGATGTCAAAAGCGACCTCGACGTAGGGGAAGTCGTTCGTGAGGCGCGCGACGTCCGCGAGCTGCCGGTTGTCGAGGTGCAGGAGCGCGTCGCGGTCCGCAGGCGCCATCTCCGGCAGCGCATCGCCGAGCGCAAAGACGTCGTCGATCCCCGCCGCGCGGCAGCGCGCGACGGTGTCCGCGGTGAAGTGCGGCACCTGGCGGAGGGGCGAGTCGTGCTCCCAGACGGCCTGCACGCACATGTGGCACAGCTCCATCGCGACGATCGCATTGAGGAGCGCGCCGCTGCTCATCACGTCGACGCACGCATGGAGCAGGGTGACGGTGCGGTCGAGCACCCAGCGCTGGTCCTGCGCGAGGTCCGCGGGGAGGCGCAGGCGCGCAAAGTGCGCCTGGAGCAGGACGAATACCTTGTGGTGCGGCGAGTGGAAGTTGATGCGGTCGAGCTTGAGCGGCATGCGGTCGTAGATGCGGCGCAGGAGCGCGTCCTCGTGGTGCCGGATAGGGAGCGCCTCGAACTCGGCCGCCGACGCGACGATCTCAAGCATGCCGCGCAGCTTCGTCGCCGCGGTGAGCGAGAGGTTGAACACGTCGACGGTCGCGAAGCTCACGTCGTAGAAGGAGGCGATCATGCCGAGGTTCAGTGGGCTCACGTCCATGTCGTCCTCGATCGCGATGCACTTGCTCGCCTCGAGCTCGCTGAGCGTGCTCTCGACGAGCTCGGAGAGGAAGTCGCCGATGTGCTCCATGTCGCGCCCCTGGCAGCCGTACGCCTGCGGGTTCTTCTGCAGGCGCCGGTACATGAGCGTCCACGTGAGGATGTCGACGGCCGCCTGCTTGTCCTCGACGGTGCGCGCGACGATCTCGGCATTGAGCAGGTCCTGGGTATACGACGTGAGCCGGCTCTCGAGCGGGAGGCCCTCGGCGAGGAACTTTTTGAAGTACTCCTTCCGGTTCGCCTGGCAGAAGAGCATGCACCGGCTGCTCCCCTCGTCGCCGGGCAGCGTGCACTTGCCGACCATCGCGAGCATGTCCGCGAGCGGGTAGTCCACGTACCGGTGCTCGCGCCCCTCGTACGTCTGCAGCGACAGCAGGAGCACGAGGTGCGCGGCGACGGGCAGGCTCCACACGCTCTCGCGGCTCGCGACAATGAGCTGGATCGCGCGCGCGTCGAAGAGGCGCTCGACGATGCGCCGGTCGCCGCGCGAAAGGCCCTCGTGGTAGAACGCGACGCCGTGCGCGAGGCAGTCCGCGAGCTCGCGGTCCTCGACGCGGTCCAGATGCGGCTGCAGGTGTGCGGGGTCCATGTTCAAAAAGCGGCTCGCGGCCTCGTCCTCACGCTCGCTGTCCGCCAGCGCATACGCGAGGATGTCGTCGACGGTCAGCTTTGTCTGCTTGCGCGTGGGCACGAAGGCGAGGACCGGCTGCGCGGGCGCGTACTCGGTGATCGCGAGATATGCGGGCTTCGCCATCGCGATCATAAGCGAGGCAAAGTGCGGGACCGCGAACGTCTGCAGGTGCGCCTCCATCGGGACGGGGCGCGCGCTCGGCGCGAAGTTGAACAGCGCCGCGGACGGCACGCCGAGCCAGTCGCCGACGTCCGTCGCGTTCGCGAGTGGGACCGCGAGACCGACGATGCGCGTGCGCCGCGCGAGCTGCGCGGCGACAAAGCGGATGCGCGAGCAGACGGCCTCGTACGTCGCGCCGACGCGCGCATCGCCGAGCAGCTGCAGGTCGTCGAGCACGTACAGCGCGACGTCCTGCACGTTGCGCCGCTGCCGCCAGCGGCGCGAGAGCAGGTCCCACTGCTCCGGCGTCGCAACGACGACGTCCGCGAGCTCGAGGAGGCGCAGGCTCGTGCTCGCGTCGTTCGCAAGCGCGACGACCTCCTTGCCGCCCGCGGCCGCGCCGAAGCGCGCGCGCCACGCCGCGACGCGCGGCGCGACCATGCACTCGTACGGGACGAGGCACACCGCGCGCGCGTGCGGTGCGCCGTGCGCCCAGAGGCGCAGCAGCGCGAGCTCCGCGCAGAGCAGCGTGCCCGCGCCCGCGGGCGCACACACGAGCACGCTCTCGTCCGTCTCGTACAGCGCATGGAACGTCTGCGTCTGGATTTTGTTCAGGTGCGTAAGTGGGGCGAAGAGCGGCGCCGCGTCGCCGAGCGCAGCGACCGGCTGCGGCTGCAGGTCGAGCACGGGCGTTGGCGGGGCGAAGCGGTCCGGGAGCAGCAGGTGCTTGAAGGAGATCGGGAGGCGCATCTCGCTCTGCAGCCAGCGCTCGCTGTACACGGTGATGTAGTAGTTCGGCGGGAGCGGATCGGTGAGCGGGACGGTGAAGGAGAGCGTGTGCTCCTCCTCCGCGTAGCGCTGCAGCAGGACGAACTGGTCCGCGTGCAGGATCGCGTCGCCGTCGACGTCCTCGACCAGCACGAGGAAGCGCTGCGCGCCGCCATGCACGCGCTCGTCCCACTGGAAGTCCGGCGTGAGACTGAGATGCACCTGGAGAAGCGAGCGCGTGAGCGGCTGGAAGAACGCCTGCAGCTCGAGGCGCGGGAACTGGTGCACGAGGCGGTGCACGAGGCGCCCCGCCTTCGGGATGCCGATCAGCTCGCCGATCTCGTTCGCCTCCAGGTCACGCAGGCGCGCCCACGGGAACTCCTTGCGCTCGAGGCGGCGCACGAGGTCCGCGGGCACGCCGCGGAACTGGCGCAGCGGCGTCATGCTCCCCCACTGGCGCGCCTCGGCCATCTTCGCGAGCTCGAGCGCGGCGCGCGTGACGCGCGCGTAGCCGCGGATCGTGCAGATCTCGACGAGCGCGCGCAGGATGCGGCCCGCGGACTGCGTGACGTACACCATGTCCGCGGCGAGCGCATACCCGTCGAGCGCGAGCTGCGAGATCCACGTCTGCAGGAGCACGTTGATCTTCGCGACGGGCTCCTCGACGCCCTCCTTCACGGGGACAGGCACGCGTTCGAGGAGGCGCCCGATCTCGAGTTTCTCGTCCTGGCGCACGACCTGGTGCCGGAACTCGTCCGAGAGCGCAAAGATGCGCAGCAGCTCGATGAGCCCCACGTGCGGCTTCAGGTGCCGGTGGAACGTGGCCATGCTCGTGTGCGTGAGGTAGTAGTGCGCGGCGATGCGCGCGAGCTCGTTGCTGGTGAAGAGCCCGGAGCGCCGCTCGTAGCGCAGCAGGCCCGCCTTCTCGAGGAGCACCGCGGCGCTGTGCACAATGTCCGCGCGCTTCTGCTCCAGGAACGGGTCGTGCTCCACGTAGTCCGCGGGCACGCCGTACAGCGCGGGCGTGCGCAGCATGCGCACGTACAGGTACGTGTACCCGAGCCACGCGACCGCCTCGTCGCGGTTGCGCACGGTGCCGAGCACGATCTCCGCGTTCAGGTTGTCCGCGAGGCGCGCGACGAACTGCGACTCGATCGGGAGCTGCTGGTTCAGCAGGCTCAGGTAGTACTGCAGCTCGCTGTGGCTCGTGATGATAATGCCCTCGCCGACGGTGTCGTACTGCGGCCGCCCCGCGCGCCCGAGCATCTGCAGCATGTCCTGCGGGGAGAGCTCGCACCAGCGGCTCTTCTCCGGGTTGTAGATCTGCGTGCCCTTGATGATGACCGTGTGCGCGGGGAGATTCACGCCCCACGCCAGCGTCGCAGTGCTCACGAGCACCTGCAGATGCCCGTCCGCGAAGAGGTCCTCGACGAGCTGCCGGTCCGCGCGGCACATGCCCGCATGGTGGATGCCGAACCCGTACGGGAGCACGTCGCGCAGGTTCGCGTCCTGCACGTTCTCGAGCTCCGCCTGCAGCACCGCGCGGCTCCCGCTGTGCGCGGGGAGGAACTGCCCGAGCACCTCCGCCTCCATCGCGCGGTCGCGCACGAACTTGGCCGTCTTGGCGGTCTCCTTGCGCGAGTGCGTGAAGATGAGCGTCTGGTTCTTCCCCGCGTGCTCGAGCGCCTTGGCGTAGGTGACCTCGTTCATTACCTGGAAGCGCTTGATCGCCTTGCTCTCCGTGATGCCGACGTACTCCTGCCGCAGCGGACACGGACGGAAGCCGCTCTCGAAGTAGAACAGCCCCGTCGCCGGGTTCACGCGCAGGAACGTCGCCACGTCGCGGTAGTTCGGCAGCGTCGCGCTGAGCCCGACGATGCGCACGGGGTCGTTCAGCTGCTCCATGCGCCGCACCGTGCGTGCGACGAGCGCCTCGAGCACGGGGCCGCGGTCGTCGTGCAGCAGGTGGATCTCGTCGACGATGAGCAGCCGCACGAGGTTCGTGTACGAGGTGTCGCTGCTCTTCCGGCTCACCACGTCCCACTTCTCCGGCGTCGTCACGATCACCTGCGTCTCCGCGATCTGCGCCTTGGTCAACTGGCTGTCCCCCGTGAGCTCGTTCACGACGACGCCGAACGGCGCGAGGCGCGTGCGGAAGTTGCCGGCTTGCTCCGCGACAAGCGCCTTCATCGGCGCGACGTACACGACCTTGAACGCGCCGAGGTCCAGCGCGCCCGTCGCCGCGTCGCGCCACTTGCCGAGCTCCCGCAGGATCGTGAGCATCGCCACATTCGTCTTCCCCGCCCCCGTCGGCGCGCACAGCAGCATCGGCTCGTCGCTCCCAAACGCGGTGGGGAAACAGCGCGACTGCACGGGATTCAGCGTCGTCGCCCCCGCGAATGCCGGCTGCGCCCACGCGGGCAGTGTGTGCACGGACACGAGCTCCGACGCGGACACTTGCTTCTTCTCCGGCGCCGGCACATGGATCTCCTCGTACCCCGGCCGGCTCCGCTTGAAACTGCCCGCGGGCAGCCGCACGCGCGCATTCGTGTTCAGGTGCCCGCCCTCGCTGAACGCCATCGCCTCCAGGTCCACCGTGCCGCGCGGCGCGACCGTGGACCCGGGCGCGAGCGTCGCACGCGATGACATGCGCTGCGCCGCGCGCTTCGCCTCCTCGATGCGCTCCGCGTCCATCGCCTGCGCGCCACCCGCGAGCGCGCGCAGGACCCATCCGTGCCCGCGCTCGCGCATCGCCACCTCGACGTCCATGCGCGCGTCGTCGTCCACACGCGCGAGCTTCGTGCACCAGACGACCACGTCGCGGTTCTTCGTCAGCGTCTGCACCGCGTCGAAGTGCTCGTAGTCAAAGAGCTCCATGAGGCTGTTCTCGCACTCGCGCATGTCCGTCTCGTCCGCGAGGATGTCGAACGCTTTCTCCGCCTTCTCGTTGGCCTCGTACTCGTCCGCATAGTGCTGCGTGAGCAGGCGCTGCAGCCAAAACGCGTCGACGTCGTGCGGGGAGACCACGCCGTCCGCCGCGCCGCGCTCCTCCTGCCCGCCGACAACGAGGCCGTCGCCGTCCGTGGTGGCCACGCCCGCATCCCCGTCCGCGTCCGTGACGGCCGCGCCCGTGTCCTCCTCCGCGTCCGCAGCCGGCTCCGCGCGCGACTCGTCCATGTCGCCCTCGTCCTCGGACACGTCGCGCACGACATAGGTCTCCTCCTCCGGGTCGCTCTCCTCGTCCTCGTTCTCGAACAGCACCGCAACCCCCGTGTCGTCGTCCACCTGCGCGTCCGCGCCGTCCGCGGGCGCGCTGCGGTCCTCGTCGTAGTCGTGCAGGCGCTTGCTCAGGTTGATGAGCTGCCCAAAGACGCCCTCGGAGAGCGCGCCCAACACGGCCTCCGCGTCACGCTTCTTGTCGAGGTCCTTCATGTTGTCGTCCTTGAGGATCTCCAGCACCGTGTCCGCCGCGGAGCGCACAATGTCGCTCGCCTGGTCCCCGAGCGCACCCTGCACGAGGCTGAGCACCATCTCATATACGCTGCGCGTCTCGTCGGTGCGCGGGATATACCGGAGCCCGTCCAGCTCCGCACTCGCTTGGAGAACATTCGCGTACTGGCCCGCGGGCTCGTTCGTATGCCGCGTCTTGCGCACGCTGCCTAGCTCGTCGCTCTCCGCGGCCTTGCGCTTCTTTTTGTCCACGTCCGCCACCGTCTGCCGCACGACGCGCGCGCCCATCGCGCGCGGGTCAACGCGCCCCGCAAGCGACTCGGCCTCCCCGGTCGGCTCGTTCTCCCCCTGCCGCCGGCCCGCATTGAGGACGAGCGACGAGAGTGCCGAGTACTGGTACCCAGACAGGTCCCGCTTCTTCGGAGGCATCGTCGTCGTGGCGCAGCGCCGCCGTCGCCGCCCGCGACCGCTACGCCACGCGGCAGGCCACGTGACTTCTTCGCCGCAGCCGGTCTTTTTTCGGCGCCCGGCCGAGGGGGTCGGCGGCGCGCCCGCCGCCCCGTCGTCGCCACCAACCAACGGCTCCCTCTGCCAGCGCGCTGCCGTAATGCACCTTGGCACTGCGCGACGGTCTGCCCATCACTAACTTTGCGCCCGCGCACCACCCAGCCAGGTAGGCCGCTTACCGCGTGCCTGATTGCGTTTCCGTTGCCGCGCTCGCCGTCTCGGCGTTTCCCGCGAGCAACGCCACCCGTCGTGGCATGATTACCATTTCCGAGCCGGTCGATGCGAATGTGCGGCGCGCACAGGAGGCGATCGCCGCTGGTGCGATCCCTTTCAGCCATGCCGCCGATGCCATTGCGCTCGACCGCGCCGTGTCCCTACACAAGCGGCCCTCGCCGCCCACCAAGAGCGCCGTACTTGGCGCGCCGCCACCGCTCTCGCTTACCACGCCCGTGAAGACGGAGCTGCGCGCGCGCGTTCCCCTTGCGCGCATCGATGCGGCTGGCGCCGTGCATGCGCGCGACGCGCGTGCAGACAACGACCCCGACGACAACGACACGGACGAGGAGACGGGCGTCATTCGGTGCATCTGCCGCTGCGACGACGACGACGGGTTCACCATCCAGTGCGATCGCTGCCTCGTGTGGCAGCACTGCGCGTGCTTCGGCATGTCGCAGTCCAGTGTGCCTGAGGAGTACCTCTGTGAGGAGTGCGACCCGCGTCCCGTCGACGCGGAGTTTGCCCGCACCGTGCAGCGCCGCCGTATACAGGATGAGGCGCGCAAAGCGTCGTCGTACTCGGCGCATGAGTCCGCTGCCGCCTCTGTGGACGCGGACGCCTTAGACGCCGCGTGGAGCGTCGCCGTGGGCGCGTCGGAGCACACGCCGTCCGCGCCCGCACCGGACCGGCGGCGGCCGTCGCGAGACCGCGTGCGCCGCTCACCGACTGCCGCCGCGACGTCGCCGACGGCACGGAGTGCTGCAGACGCCCCGGCTGCAGACGGCGATGCTGCGCTGGCGCTCCCACGCGCCAAGGCGAGCGCGTCGCGGCGCAAGCCGTCGCAGAGCCGGCGCAAACCAAGCGCGTCTATATCCCGCAGCCGCGCGACGGAGCGGCCGGACGACCCCGAGGAGGAGGCGTACGACAGGCTCGAGCCATGGCAGATCGAATTCTCCTACACGGGCACGAATATCGTGCGGCAGCCTGGGACGCTCGGCGTGCTCGCGCGGCATCTCGCCACGGCTCTAATGCACGACCTCCCGCAGACGCGCGCAAATGCGCAGGGCTTCCAGATCGCCCCGCTGCTCGACACGCGCACCGTGGAGGAGCGGGACGCGGATGCCGCGCGCGAAGACGACGACGGCGACGCGCCCGTGCGCTACACAGCAGCGGGCCTCGCCGCGGTCGGTAACGAATGCATTCCCGTGGAGATGCGGTGCGCATCGCTGCAGGAGGCGGCGGCGCGCACACACGTGCGGCTGATCTCGGAGCAGGTCGTGAGCCACTTTTTCAGCAACATCATGCGTCTGCAGCCCGTGGCGTCGGAGCCGCAGCACGTCTGGTCCGCGTCCAAGACATTCTGCCGGCCCGTGATGCATGGCGTCTTCGCTGACGCAGCGATTCCGCCCGGCGCGTTCATCTGCGAGTACCGCGGCGAACTGTATAGTGCGGACGACTACCGCGCGGACCGCATCAACCAGTACGCGCACATGGGGACGCCGAAGCCACACGTCCATCTCTTCCCCCCCCCACTGAACATGGCGCTGGACGCGCGCCGGAACGGCACCGCGTCGCGCTTTGTGCGCGCGAGCTGCCATCCGAATGCGGTCCTGCGCCCGGTCCTGCACTATGCGGACGAGGCCGGCAGCGGCATGCCGCAGCTCGTTTTTGGCGTCTTTGCGCTCGCGCCGATCGCGCGCTCGCACGAGATCACCGTCGGCTGGGAGTGGGACGACGCGCATCTTGTGCATCTGCTGCCGGACCTCGTGCAGCGGCCGTGGAGCGTCGACGCGCCGCGCGTGCGCAGCCCGGCGGCGCACGCGAAGCGGCAGGACGAGCCGGAGCTGGACGCGTTCCAGCAGCGCGGCGAGTTCCCGTACGCGTCGACGATTCTTGCGTCGAAGTACAATGCGGTCGTCTCTGTGCTGCTCGGCACGGCCACATGCGGCTGCGTCGGCCCATCCCTCGGCGGCTCCAGTACGAATGCATTCAGCATGAAGCGGCAGAACTGCGCGGTGACGCAGATGCTGCGCATCGGACAGGGCATGGCGCTGCTGCAGACGCCGAACGCGCTCAAGACCACGGTAAAGGCGAAGCCGATCATGCTTGCGCCGCTCGTCGGTGCGTGGCGCGGCTGGTACCCGACAGTATGCGGCGACGCCGAGTTCCATCTGCGCGCGAAACTTGCGCAGGATGGTGGGTTCGTCCAGCGCGTCGTGCACACGGGCGACGCATTTATCCCGCTCAGCAACGACACGTCGTCGTCGTCGGACGCGGACATGTCCCTCGACGGGGAAAGTGACATGGAGAGTGTCGGCCATGCGTCCTCCGTTACCGAGGTCCTCTCCGACGGCATGGAGTTCGCCTCGGACACAGACGACCCGCTTGTCGCGAAAGCAATGAAGCAGCTCGGCGCTGCGGACGACACGCCAGATGACGATGGCGTTCCGTTTCTCCTCCCGCTCAAGAAGCGCACGAGCCGGACGCGCATCAAGGCGCGGGTGCCGATGTCCGAGTCCGAGTCTGACGGCGAGGCAGCGCGCGCGCGTCCTCTGCCGCTCCTGCGGGAGCCCGGACGGAGTCGCAAACGGTCGATGCGTCCGAGCGTCGCGCCCACGGACGTGTTGCCGACAGGTGTGCCGAAACGGCTCAAGGTCCACGCCCAGCTCGATGCTGCGGGGCGCACGTCGACGTCCCTGGAGACGACGCCACTGGAGCCGGCACTTCTGGCGCCGACGCCGCTGAACCCGACGTCCCTGGAGCCGGCGCCCCTGGCGCCGCTGGACCCGACACCGCTGGCAGAAGCGCGTGCGGCACATGCGCCCCCGCCGGCACCAGAGACGCACGCGGCTCCGTCAACACTCGCCGCGGCCCCGGCCCCCACAACAGACACGCCTGCGGCTCCGTCAACGCTCGCCGCTTCCCCTCTCCCGCCCACCCCCGCGGCGTCGCCGCCGCTGCGCGAGCCCCGTGTCAAGCTCTCGTTGGCCGAGTATAAAAAGCGGCTCGCGTCGCGGCGGCAGTCTGCGGCGCTGGAGACCACAAAGTGCTCTCCCGTACACTCTCCTGAATCAGCGGTGGAGCCGCCAGGAGTGCCCGCCGTGGACACGAAGCTGCCGTCATACAGCGCGCCAGTCACCGCCGTGGAGCCGCTCGCACCCGCGCGGGCGCCCACCGCGCCGTCCAGCGGGAGCGCAGACGGCGGCATGGACACGCGGACCGACGATGGAGAGTGGTTCAACCGCTCGACGCGTGGGGCGATCCGATCCACTGTCATACCGCGCTCGCCGCGGCAGGTGCCACAGCCACTCGTACCGGACACCGCGGCTGCGCAGTCCGAGACCACGCCAGGTGTCGAGGCGCTTTTACCTAATGGACCGCGGTCGGCGCCGCCGTCGAGCTTCCCGCGGCGTCCCTTGGCCCTGCGCACTCAGGTATCCGTGGCGCCCGCCCCCCCCAGTGCACCGCCCGGTGCCCCTCCCCCAGGCCCACCGCCACCGATGCCGCCGAGCCTGCGCGCCGCGAAAAGCAAGACGCTGCTGTCGCAAAACAACACGCTGCAGGCGCCGCACACACCGCCGGGCATGCTTGGATCTGCGCCCCGCAGCGACGAAGGCTTTCGTCGCGGTGGCTGGCGCCCAGTCTCGTAATGTTTGTCGTATGCGTATGTCGCAGACGGCCCAGACGTACAGATGATAGATTGTATTTCTACATTTCCTTTCCACGTCAACGAGAGCAATGCGCCGCAAGTGCGGAACGCCGGCAGCCGACGGGGCCCCGTGTGCCGCGTGTCTGCGCGCACGCCGACCGAAGCGGGAAGAACTCGCCCCGCCGTTGTCCCGTAGACACCTTTCGTGCACACTGTCTACCGAACGCGCTTCTCGTTCGGCCGTGTGTGCGGGCGATCGGCGCGTTTCTGCGTGTGAGTGGACACAGAGATGGGGTGGGAAGAAAGGGGGGTAGGGGGGGGTGAAGAAGGCGGGTGGGGAAAAGGGCAGGTAAAAGGGCGGGGTTAAAGACGGCGGGGGGGGGAAGAAGGGGGGTTAAGAAGGCGGTGAAGAAGGCAAGTGGGGAAAAGGGCGGGGAAAATGGCGGGGGGGGGAAGGGGGAAAAAGGGTAGGGAAAGGGAGGGGGGAAAGGGGGGCAAAGGGTAAAAGAAAGAGGCAGAGCAACGTGGGGGAGGAGACGAGGGGGTAGGCGGGGGGACAGGGAAGGGTAGGGATAAAAAGAGGGAAGCAGCAGGCTCAAGGAAGGGACAGAAGGCGGCGTGAGAAAGTGGGGGAAGAATGCGGGGGGGAAAAAGGGGGGGAAGGAATGGGTAGGGGAGGAAAGAGGGGAATGACAAAGGGCGGCCATGGAAGGGGAAAAGGGTACGGAGAGGAAAACGGGGATTGGTGCGCAAGAGAAGACGCTGGTCAGAGAGAAGGTGGGGTACACAGTGGACTCCCCCGCCCCCTTCCTTTCCCCTCGCCTTTTTCCCCCGCTTCGTCCCCTTCCCCACCCCCTCCCCCCCCCTTACGTTCCCCCTCCCCTTTTCCCTCCCTTTATCTCCGACCCCCATTCCCCCCACTCACGTACCATCCGACTGGGACCCTGCTGTACAATCTCGACAGTGCGGTCAGCCAGGAAACGCTGCTCCTGAACCTATCGGTTAGGCAGCGCGGCCCATCACGCACGTGCTCGGCGTCCGCGGGACTGAGCGGGCGAAAGAGGTCGGTCGGCAGCTCTGGTGCGTCGTGCGGCGCATCGAGTGCCCATCCATGGCTGTCTGCGAAACGCGCAACGACGAGGCTCGCGAGATCGCCCATCGCATACAGGCGGCGGTCCGCCGCGGGGTCATGCGCATTGGCGACACGCTTCAGCATGCGGGCGATGTGCGCAAGGGGACCGATGCTGTCGGCGTGCGACACGCAGGTGAGGAAAAAGTCCACGTACCGCGCGAAGAGAGCGACGTCCTCAGCACTGTCGAGGTTCAGGTCGGGATGTTGCGCGAGGAGGTGCAGGAAGCGCGCGAAGACGAGGACGAAGTGCGTCTGGTATACGTCTGGCGGCATCGCTGCCGCCATCTTCTGCGTGTATGCTGCGACGCGGGCACGCAGCTCGTCCTCGGGGTCATAGGCGACCATGTAGATCGCTGCATGGAAGCTCGGCGGGAGCGCCTGCGACGTGAGGCGCACGAGCAAGCAGTGGAGCAGGTCGCGGCGCACCTGGAAGCACTCGTCCTGCAGGGCAAACGCGAGGCGCGCCATCTTCGGGACAATGTGCGTGCGCAGCACCGAGTGCTCCGCGAGCTGCGCGATGCATTCCGCGGCCTGCAGGCGCATGCGCGAGCGCGCCCACGCGGGCGCGCCGAGCTCCGTGTGCGCCTCGCCACTCGCGACGACGACCCACAGCAGCTTGACGATCGGGCGCACCACGGCCGCGTCGCGAGCGCGGCCCAGCGACCAGCTCGCAAGCGCCTTTAGCGCAAGCAGGCGCACGCGCAGCGCGGGCGGCGTCGCGCGCTCGTCGACCCAGTCGTCGTCTGTGTCCCGCTCGCTAGGTTCTGGCCAGCGCGCCATGAGCGTGCGTTCGAGGAGTGCGTTCACCGCCGCGTCCGCCCCCTCGGCGTCCGGCGCGTACTTCCACGCCTCCGCAAACGCTGCCAGCGCCGCCGCGCGCTCCATGTCGCTGCCGCCTGCGAGGCGCTCCTGTAGCGCGGGGACGAGCGATGCGAGTGCTGCGGGGTACGCGCAGAGCGACGCCGCCGCGTACTGCGCAGTATCGAGGTCGCCGCGCACCGCCACGTCGGCAAGGTGCGCCTGCGTCTCGGCGCTGAAGCAGAGCGGCGACTCGGCGACGCACGCGAGCGCCGCGCACGCCTGCAGGGTGGGTACATCTGTTGCGGCGGCGACGCGGTCGAAGAGGTACGCGGCGTGCTCCGCCCACAGCTGCGGCGCCTCTTGCGCAACGTACGAGAGGAGCGCGGCGGCGGCGGTCTTGCGGGCGGAAAAGACCCCCTCTGGGTCGCCATCGTGGCCGCCACCGAGAGAGATCCCCTCTCCCCCCTCCCACCCCTCTCCCACCGCACACGCCAGAAGCGGTACGAGCACGGACGCGTTCACAACGGGGTACGTGCCGAGGCGCAACAGAACATCCATCGTCCGCACAAGGGACGGGCGCGCAGAGTGCACGGCGTCGTGGAACGCCGCACGCGCGTCCGTGAGCGCCTGCATGGACACAGCAGCATCAAAGCATGTGCGCATCGCATCAAGTGCTGCCGACTTCTCGTCCCACGCGGAAAACGCAACGAGATCGTCCCGCGCACTCGCGCTGCCGACGGCGCGCGCACACGCGTCCACCACAGACAGGAAATCGGCGTCCACAGTGTCGTCGCCGGACGCGCAGTGCTCGAGGTACATGTCGTACACGCTCGGGCGGGGGACGCGGAGGTTCGTCAGATGCAGGAGAGCCGCCCGCGCGTCGTCGTCGTCGCCGGACGCGACACGGAGGAGGCGGTCCACGTAGTCGTCCATGTCGCCCGTGTACGGCACCAAGTACGTGTCGAAAATCCGTGCGACGGTGTGCACCACATCGGGCGTCCCCGCCAGACTGCACTTCAGCACCGCGCCGGGGACCCACGCGAAGCGCTCGCACGCCGCGCGGTCCCCGTGCACCAGTGCGCCGTACACCGCACTGTACAGCGCGCCGACCGCGTCGAGCGCCGCGTCGCGCACGGCCGCGCGGCGGTCGCGCCCGCGCAGCGCAAGCTCGCGGAGCACGCCGGCCGGCATGTGCTGCACAAGCAGCTCGTGCGGCAGAGCGCGGACGGCGTCCACGGCCGCGACGCGGACGCGCTCGTCGGGATCTGTGAGTTTCGCGCGCAGCGGCGCGGCCAACGCGGCGCACAGCGACGTATGCTCCGCCAGCACGTCGCGCGCCCTATGCACCCAGTCCACGCGCAGGGCGGCCTGCTTGTCGATGGCGCGGCCGAGCCAGGAGCGCCACGCGGAGGGGAACATGCCGGCGAAGCTGCCCGCATCCGACGCGGGCAGCGCGAAGAGGCGGCCGAGCACGCCGATGGCGAGGCGCCGCACGTCCGCGTCGTCCGCGGTGAGCTCCACCTCCAGCTGCGGCACGACACTTGTCAGCAGCGAGGGGACGGCGCGCGCGATGCGGAGCGCCTGTGCGTGCAGCACCGCGAGGTGCGCGAGCGTTTCCTCGGCGTCGCCGCTGCGATGCGCGGCGAGCATCTCCTCCGCAAAGTACTGTGCGACGTGCTTCTGCAGGTGGTCCTGCGCGGCGCGGCACACGTCGATCGCGATGAGGTGCGCCGGCGGCGGGTGCGCCGGCGCGTCACTCTCGAACGCGCGCAGCAGCACCTGGACGGCCTCCGCCGGCAGTGTGACAGACTCCTCGACGAGCTGGTTCAGCACGTCGGTCATGCACAGCTCGCAGTTCTTTGCGAGCGGGTGTCTGTGGTGAGCGCGCCGTGGCGCAGGGCACCCCGCCTCTCCTGCGCTCCCCCCCCCGCACGTACTGTCCCAGTGTCCAGAAGCGCTCGAAGAACGCGGTGATGAGCTCCTCGGCGTGCGCGAGGTCGCAGACGAGCACGACGCTCTTTACCGTGCTCAGGCTCTCGAGCAGGTACACCTTGTCCGCGTAGTCCGCATCCGCCGGGTCGGTGAGGCCCGGCGACTCGGTCAGCTGGTCCAGGAAAAAGCGGAAGATGGACTGGCGTGAGCATGCGGCGGGGTGGTGCGACGGGGCGGTGCGGAACGGTGGGGTGGCGGGGTGGTGCGGAGGGGGTGCGGGGGGTGGGGAAGGGGGGGGGGTTTGGTGCAACCGGGTGCGGCCGGATAATGCAGCGCGGCGCGGCGGGCGCCGAGCGCATTCCAGAGCGCGAGGCCGCGCAGCGAAAAGGCCGCGGAACTCACCTCGATTTCGTGCGTGGAAAAGGGGGCATTAGGCGCGTACAGGCGCAGCATGTCCGCCATGATGCATGCAATGCGGGCGCGTATCCCTGGGTCCCGGTGCCGCATGAGCGCGGGCTTCACCAGCTCGCGGCAGTATCCATCGAGAAGTGCCGTGTCGATCGCCCCCTGCTCCGTGTCCGCGAGCTCCTTGCGGAGTTCCTTCAGCCGCTTCTGCAGCACCTCGGGCGTCGCCCCCGACGAACTCAGACGGCCGCGGAACCGCAGCTGGCGCTCACTTGGTCTCGCCTGCGGCGGCATCAGAAGCGCGGCCGGTGGGGGGTGGCGCAGTCGTGGCGCAGTCGTGGCGCAGTGGCGACGCCGCGTCGCGTTCGCCACACGCGTCGCGTTGTGGTCACGTGAGCAAGGGTGGGGGGGACAAGGCGGGAGGGGGGAAGAGGGGGTAAGGGGGGGGCGAGGAGGGGTGTTGAAGGGGTGCCGGGAGGAAGATGGGAAGGGGGCAGAAGATGGGGAGGGGGAAAAGGAAAAGAGGGGGAGAAGGAAAGAAAATGGGGGGGGGGAAATGGGAACGGGTGCGAGGGTACATGGTTTCGCCTATGGCACTCTACTCCGCGCACTGCCCTGCGCGCTCCGACCCCAGACTTCGCGACCCGCCAACCGGACTTTTTTCCCCCCACTGTCCCAGCTTTTCCTTTCCCCTGCGCTTCCTCTCTCCTCTCCGTTCCCCTTCTCCCCCACCCTCGTCCGCCCCCCCTCATCCCCCCCCATCCTCCTCCTCCCACGTCCCATCCGCATCCTGCGGGGGGCCAGAGTGCGTCGACCAGACCTTGGCGAGCAGCTGGTGCGACGTCGCAACAGACTCGTGTCGCTTCACAAGGCGCTCGGACGCATCGCGTTCCCGAGCGAGCGCAGCTACCAGCGCATGCTGCAGCGCGGCCTCGTCAACCGCCAGGAGGACGCGGAACCGTACAAAGCGAGCGTCCGCGTCGCGCGGCGCGCATCGTCCGCCTGGGAGTGGCACGTGCGCGGGCGCGTCGTCGGGCGCCGCGGTGAAAATGTCCGACTGCAGGGAACCGTCGTCGCGCTGCGGTCAGCTGCATGGCGGCGAAACGCACCATGGCGCTCAGCTCCGCCTGCACGGCATCGACCGCAGCGGCGTGCGCATGCCCATGCACATAAATCGCGAGCGCAGTAAGCGGCAGTGTCGTGTACACGTCCGCGAGGCCGCGGATCCACCGCCGCTCGCGCAGCGCGAGGCAGCGGTCGACAAGTCCCTCATTCGCATCCTGCGCGAACTGCGGCCGCACCGCTTCGACGATCGCGTCTGTCGCCGCGCGGTCCTGCGGGAGGCTCTCCGCGTAGCTGCGTGCGAAAGCCAGGTAGGCGTCGCGGCACTCGCGCGTATACTGCGTTCGCGCGGACGCACTCGCGTGCGCGAGCATCCGGTCTACGTCCGGTATCCGCCCGTGCCGCAGGAGCCGGACGAGGATCGCCTTCTTCAGCGCATCCACCTGCACCCAGCTCGGCGTGTCGCCGGGGACCGCGAGGCACTGCGGTGAGTGCGCGCCATGCCGCGCCGCACGCACCAGCTCCCAGGCGTCGATCGCCGCGTCGTACTCGTGCGCGGCAGCGAATGCCAGCCCCGCGTAGTACTGATACTCGAGCAGGTCGACGGCGCGCACAACGTGCGCGCCAAAGTCCGTCGCGTCGCTGTCCACCGCGCGCGCAAGCGCCAGCGCAGACGCGTACGCGCCGCAGCGCAGATACTCCTGCGCGTCAGCGAGCCACCGCGGGACGCACAAAGAGGAGCGGCGCATGCACGCCGGAGACGCCCCTGTATCCTGCGCACGTCTGCTCCAGGAGGCGCGTGAGCCAGAACGTGGCGTACTGGTGCTGGCGTCAGCCCGGCCGCGCGCGCACGCACGCTCACGAGACGGCCGCGCTCACTGAGCGCATGCGCCCACTGCGCGACTGCGGTGAGCAGGGATACGCGCGCCGCACGCACGAAGCGCGGGAAAGAAACGCAGCTGCACGCCGAGCTGCGGCGACGCGAGGACCTGCTGCATCGCGTCCTCAAGCCGGAGCACGTCGTCCGCGCTCGTCGCGGCGCGCAGCGCGGCAGCGAGGCACACCGCGAGCGCCCCCGCGTTCACGCTCGGATCAAGCGCGTCGCGCACGGCCACGCCGCGCACGACCGCGTCGACCTCGTCGGAGACGTCGCGTGGCACATACGGAGCAAGCAGCTCGCGCGCCAGTGCACCGTCGTGCCCGCTGCGCTGCGCGGCATCCACGAACCGCTCCGCGCTCAGCGCCCTCGTCCGTGACATGGCGGCGCCACCGGCCGCGGCGCCGCGCCACGCGCCCGCCCGACCACGCGCTGACTAAACATGCACCAACACCGCGCGCGCGCGCGCGGTGGCAATGTGCCACGCTGCGATCACCGCGGACGTGCGATGCAGGCGAGCGCGGTGGTGGCGGCGCCGCTGCAGCGCATCACGCAGCCACACCCCATGGGCGCGTGCGGCGCCGCGCGCGCGCGCGTGCGCGGCGGCGGGCGCCAGCGGCGCACGCTGCTGGAGTGCATGCCGCGGCGCACCGTGTTCCGCATGCTCTCGTTCCTCGCGTACGAGGACATCGTGGCGCTGTTGTGCGCGGACCGGCGCCTGCGCCCGTTTGTGTATGCGGCGCACTTTATCCCGTGGCGCAAGCGGCACGTCCGCCTGCACGCATGTGAGATGGCGCTCGAGCGGCAGCTGCGCCGCGCTCGCGACGACGCGGACGACGGCGAGCGCCCGGCGCTGTGTGCCGCGGAGTGCGCGCTCCGCGCCGCGTACGACGAGTGCCTCGGTGCACTGCAGCTGCGCGCGCCGCCGACGCGGCTGCACGAGCTCGTGCCCGCGCTCGTCGCGTGCGGCGGCGGCTCGCTGCCGCCCGCGGCGGAGACGCAGGCCTTCGTCGTGCCGCTGCTGCTGGGGCGCGTGCGCGCGGGTGCCGCATTCCGCCTCTTCGACCACGGCGCCGCGGTGGAGCTCCTCTCGCTGGTCCGCGCCTTCATCGCCGTCGCGCGCATCGCGCGCCTGTGCCTCGCGTCGACGAACGGTTCCCAATACCCGCACATGTTCCATGTGCTCGAGGCGGACTGCACGCGCACGCTGGACGCCTTCTTTGCGCCGCCGCCGCTGCGCATGCATGCGCCGCAGGCCGCCGCCGACAGCTACACGCTGACGGCCGAGCAGGCGGCCTTTGTGGCGCACGACGTGCGGGCGACGGAACTCGTGCGCGTGCAGGCGTATGCCGGGGTGCGTGCGCGCGGGACACGGCTCACCGCAGACGGGCAAGACGCGCTCGCTCATGGCGTATGCGCACCGGCGCCCGCAGCAGCGCTTCCTGTACATCACATTCAATGCGGCGACGGCCGCCGCGGCGCGGACGCAGTTCCCGCCGAATGTCGACTGCCGCACGATGCACTCGCTCGCGCTACGGCACGTCGTGCTGCGCGACGCGCAGCAGCTCGGGTCCCTGCGCCCGCGCGACGTCGTCACGCTGCTGCGTGGGCAGCTGCCCGCGGGGCGGAGCCTGCGCGCGCCGCCGGGGCGCCGCGCGGCCCACGACAGGCTCGCGCCGACGACCGTGGCGACGTACGTGCTGCGCACCGTGGACCGGTTCATGCAGTCCGGCGACGCAGCGTTCCTGAGCGCCGCGCACGTGCCGCGGACCATGGCGCAGCACACGGACCTGACGCCCGCCGCGGTGACCGAGGCCGCGCGCACGCTCTGGGAGCTCATCCGCGCGGGGACAACGCGCGCCGCGCGCGCGGTGCCGTGCCCGCACGACGCGTACGTGAAGATGCTGCAGCTGTGCCGCCCCGCCGACACGCCGCCGCTCTTCCGCGAGTACGACGTGGTACTCCTCGACGAGGCGCAGGACCTGTCCGCGTGCCAGACGGACCTGCTGCTGCGTGCGCGCGCGACGTGCGGCGTGATCGTCGTCGGCGACGTGCACCAGAAGATCTACGGGTTCCGCGGCGGCACGGCGACCGCGTTCCACGAGCGCCGGTACCGCGCGGACGCCACGTTCGCGCTCACACAGAGCTTCCGCTTTGGCGCGCGCGTCGCCGCGCTCGCGGGGGGCGTGCTCGCGCTCAAGGCGCCGCCGCCGTGGAACGCGCACGCGCGCGCGCCGCCGGTGCGCGGCCGCGGCACGGACGCGGTGTACCGCGCGGGACGCGCGTTCGCCTACACGGGGCACGCGCCGCGCGCGGCGCCGCTGCAGCATACGCGCGTGTACCGGACGAACATGCTCCTAGCGCAGGACGCGCTCCGGCTCGCGATCGTGCTCCCGCTCGCCGCGACGCTGTTTCTGAAGACGAGCCAGAGCCTGCAGTACGGGCCGCTGCTCGACCTGTTCCGCGACGCGCACACGCTCTTCCACGGGCGCAATCAGCCGCTCTCTGCGGGCTCGCCGCTGCGCGAGTTTGCCGCGTGGAAGGAGCTCGAGGAGCACGTCGACGCGGACGAGGGCGGTGCCGAGAGTAAGCTTGCGCTTGCCGTGTCGCTCGCGCCGACGCTTGCCGCGCCGGATTTCCTCGAGCAGGTGCAGCGTCTCGAGCACCGCTTCTGCGCGGTCGAGCGCGAGGCGACCGTCGTGCTCACCACCGTGCACCAGGCGAAGGGGCTCGAGTGGGACCGGGTCGTGCTCGCGGACGACTTCTCCCCCGTGTACGAGAAGAGCACGCCCTCGCTGCGACCGGAGGTCACAGGGCTCGCCGCGCAGGACGAGCTGAATCACGTCTATGTCGCGCTCACCCGCGCGCGGGAGGAGCTCGTGATCCCTGACGGCTTGCTGAAATGGGTCGCCGCGTTGCAGGGCCTCTTCTCGTACCGGCTCTCGGAGAAGGACGCGCGCACCGCGTGCCCGTTCTGCCGCGCCAAGGGGCGCTGTCTCGCCCAGCTCTCCGTCCCGCTCGCGCACTGCGCGGCGGACCGCGCCCACGACGGGGCGCTCGTCACACTCGGGTGCCTCGCATGCATGCGGCAGCGGCTCGAACACGACGAGGACTTCGAGGACTTTGTCCGCGACATTGATGCGTGCGGCGTGAGCACGACCACGGGACGGCTCACGCCTGCGGCGATCGCCCGCAATGTGCGCAGGTTCTCTGGCCCGCTGCGGAAGCGGAAGAGGGCGGGCAGGGCGCTTGCCGGCGGGCTGGCCGCGGGGGGGAAGGGGGCGGGTGACGACGAAGATGGCCACGCCGCGACACAGTCGGCGGAGGACGCTCTTGCGCGCGCGGGCGACGTGGGCGCGCACCACGAAACGTCTCTGCCGCTCGCTACGTTTTTTCCCGTCATGCTGCAGCTGCGAAAGCAGAGCGTGGTACAGTGGCTCACCGTGCTGGAGTTCTGGACCACGCAGTGCAAGGCGGGGGGAGGGGGAAGGGACGCGCCGGGGAGCGCGCCGGGGAATGCGGGACCTGGCGCGTGACTGTAGCGCCGCATGGCACAGAGGGGGGTGGCGTGCGCGCCGCGGTGGTGAATAGTGGCGCCGGCAGAGGTACGAGCGCGTGGGTAGCTTCGCTATGGAAAAGGGGGGCGGTGGAAGCGTAAGCGGGAGAAACGAGGGGGGGCAGCGCACATGGAACACGGAGCAACATGGCCCAAAGAAAACGGGGCGCGGAGCCAAGAAAAAGAATTTAAAAGAAATGGCCAGCGACCCCAGCACGCTTCCGCGCCCCGGCGTGCTTCGGCCAAAGCATTCCCTGCCCTTCGTGCAGCCCCCCCCCTTTTTACCCCTTTTCTCCCCCCCTTCCCCCCCCCCTCTCGGCCTCCGTTCGCCCCCCCTCTCGCCCCCAGGTGGACCAAAACGCAGTCCCGCTTCCCCCCGAGCATCTACGAGCCTATGTAACACGTATCGCCTCCCAATCCCGCCCTGCCGCCTTACGCACCCGCCATCCCCAACATGCCCGTGGCATCGCGGACGCGCGCGACGTCATTCGCACTGAGATGGTGTTTTTGGCTCAGGAAAAAGTCCTCAAAGAGACGTTGTACCTCTGACTCGCCCGGGGTACGGCGCATGGAGGCGCCCGCGGCGTCCGGGGACTCCATGTCTGCCTCGTCAGAGTTGAGGAACTCGTTCTCAAGCGACTGCTTGAGGCGGAGCCAGAACTCGGGGCTGCGGTCAGCGTGGGAGGCACGGGGACGAACGTGGCGATCCGTGTGTAGTGCAGGCGCGAGATGCTCGTGTTATTCACAAAGGGAGTGTGGACGCGCGGGCCTTGGATGGGGCTTGCCGCGGAGGAGCCCGAGTGTGACGACGCGTTGTGTGCATCCGGCGACGCGTTGCCGCGGCGCCGCGCAGGGTCCGGGTCCGGTGTGAGCGTAAGCTCGGGCACCGAGACCGCGGAGTCGGAGCGGCCGTGCGCACCGGCGCCTCTCGCTGGTCGTCAGCAGGTGGCGCAAACGCTACACACCCGCAGGCGGCGCGGCGAGGGACGGGGCCGGCGCGCTGTCGGACGACTCAGCCGTATACTTGTGCCGGAGCTCGAGGAACTGCTCCGGCGTGTACGTCTTTTGCGAGAAGGCATGCATGGCCGCGATCTCGTCCTTGAGGCAGTCGTTCACCAGGCGGTGCCGCTTCAACGTCGGCATACCCGAGAACCGCTGGGAGACAATGACCACGTCGTACGCCTGCCCGCACCCGCCGGACACGTCCGAGACGAACAGCGTGTGGATGTCGCCGACCTTGCCCTGGATCGCAGCCTCCAGTTCCGCTTGCGTCACCATTCTCAGCCAAGCGACGGCGCCGCCGCCGCCGCGCCGCGTGCCCAGCGGATGGAGGTGTGTATTACAGCGGGAAAACCGCGCGGGCGCGGCACCACGCCGCGCCACGATGCGAGTCCTGGGGGTGCAGTTCGACGCGCGCCCCGGCGCCGTCGCCGAGAACGCCGCGAAGGTCGAGCAGCTGCTGCAGAGGTGCGTGTGTGTGCCGCGGGTGCTGACAGTAGTGCGTCCCCCGGTGCGGCGGACCTCGTCGTGCTCCCCGAGATGGCGCTCTCTGGTGCGTCGCCGCCGCGCCGCGCTCACCGCAGGGTACGTGTTCGAGTCCCTGGAGCACGTCCAGCCGTACCTGGAGAGCCCGTATGCGGACGACAGCCGCACGCTTGATCTGTGCCGCGCGATCGCCGCGCGTCTGCACTGCTATGTCGTCGCGGGGTTCCCGGAGCGCGCTGCGAAAGGCGCTGCGGATGCGCTCGACGGCGCGCCGCCGCACGACGCACGCTCCGAGCTGCGGCAGAACCAGGCGTCGTCGTACGCGCCACGCGTGCTCGGCGAGGCGTACAATGCGGCGATGCTCGTCGGGCGTGACGGCGCGCTGCTCAAGGTGTTCCGCAAGCACTTTCTGTACGAGACGGACACGACATGGGCCGACGAGGGTGCGTCGCGTGTCGCGTCTGCTCACGCCAGGCCCCGGCTTCCAGACGGTGGCGCTGCCGGGCCTCGGGAGGGTGTGCGTCGCCGTGTGCATGGACATGAACCGTGCGTCGCCGAGCGTGCGCGCTCACCGCAGCGTACCAGCTGGACTCGGACTTCCAGCGGTACGAGCTGGCGTATTTCTGCGACCGGGAAAAGGTCGATCTGCTCGTGGTGCCGATGAACTGGCTCATGCCCGAGGACGAGGAGCCCGGTGCGGACGACAGGCCGAGTCTCGGCACGATCAACTACTGGGTCACACGGAGTCTGCCGCTGTGGGTACCCGGCATGTCGCAGCCGTCCAGCGCGGGACACTGCACGACGCTTGTCGCGTGCAACCGCATGGGCACAGAGCGGGGTGCGTCCGTGCGGTGCGCCGCTGATGCCAGGGTTGACGTTCGCGGGCTCGTCGAGCGTCATTACGTTTGTCGCTGCGGGGCAGGCGTCGCTGGAGAAGGCGATTGGGAAGCGGGAAGAGGGGGTTGTGGATGTGGTGTTGGGCGCGGAGTAGCAGGGGGAAACAGGGGGGTTGGCAGGGGGGATGGGGGAAGAAGGGGGCTGGCAGGGGGAGGGTTGAAAAACCGTAGCAAGAGCGAGGGGAGAGGGTGCGAAACCGGAGCAAGAAAGAGAGTAAGCAGGGGAACAAGGGAAAAGGCGCCCAAAGGCGCGTACCGCGGATCGAGTTTCACCCGGCCCACGTTCCACAGGGGACGCTCGCGGTCCTGTTCCTGCCTACAAAGAGGAAAAGCACTCCTTTATCTACTTGTATCCATAAACGTGTCTAGGGGATTGGCTCCTTTTCCCCGCGGGCGTCCCATCTCTGCTCTTCCCGCGCCCCGCCCCCTCGATTCCTCCCGCCCATGACCTGCGAGGCGGAAAGGGGCCATGAAGGAAGGGAGAGGGGGTGACGGAAAGGAGGGGGGGAGGGGGAGGGGAGAGACGGCCCACGTTGTGCATCCAGTCCGCGCCTCTTTGGCCTCTCCGACCCCTCACCCTAACCCTACCCCCCCAACCCCCCCCCCCACGTCTACTCCGTGCCCCCCCCAGCCCCCAGCCCACTGCTCTGCGTCTCCTCCCAGGAAACCTCGCCATCGCTCACGACGAACGAATCGTGCGAGTACTCGTCCAGCGACCTGTTGTCGGCCTCCGACGACAGCGGCGCCTGCCGGCGGCGCTCGAGGAGCGCCGCCAGGCGGTCCGTGCGTCGAAACAGCGACGGCGCGCCCTGGGAGCTGCTGTCAGCGTGGTCCGCAGGCGGCGTACAGCATCGATTGCAGATACACGGCCTGCTGGTTGTATCCGGCGTGCTGCGTCGGTGCAAAATCGCCGACATGCGCGCGGTCCTCGTCGTTTTCCTCCGACGTCGATGGTCCGTCGTCGCTCTCGTCCGACTCGCCGTGATCCTCGGACGCGGTGTCGCGCTCGGCGGTGAACTGGAACAGGTGTGATGCGGTGTTGACGCGCCGCTTTTTCCGTGCGCGGGCAGGGGGCGGGGGGGGGGAAGAGGGGGGGTGCGAGGGGAGGGCGGAGGAGGGGGGGTGGGCGACGGGGGAGAGATGGGCGGGGGGGACGAAAGAGGGGGAGAGATGGGTGGGGGGGTCGGCAGAGGAGAGGTGAGGCGCCGGCGACGGCAGTGCCGCCGACAACGGCAGCGCCGGTGGTGTAGACGCCAGGGGGGACGACAGCAGCGGCAGCGCGGACGGCAGCGCAGGCGGCGTGGAAGCCAATCTGGACGCAGCGGGCGGCGATGGGGAGCGAAATTTGGCCCGCAGCGAGGCACTCCCCCTCCTTCCCCCCCCCGCCTTTCTGTCCCACTTCTCCTCTCCCCCCCCTTTCTTCCCCGCGCTCCCGATGCCCTCCTCTCCCCCCGGTCTGCCCTCGCCATCCTGCCCCCCCTTGCGCTCTCCCCCGCCTTCCTCCTTTTCTCCCTCCCCTGTCGGCGACCAAGAGAACGCGGACGACGGGTGCATCACGTCGTCCTCCCTCTCTTCCAGACGCGCAATGAGCGGGTGTGGGGCATAGCGTAGGGCCGGCTGCGAAAGTTCCTCGCTGGCCCCCCCCCCGGTCGGCTCGGAGACCCCCTCCGCGCCGCGGCCGCCAGAAGACCGGGACATGCTCACGCCACTCGCGAGCTCCGCATCGTCCGAGTCGTCGCTCCAGTGCGCGGCACTCCGCGACTCGGCCGTAGACGACGTCGGCGCATGGATGCCGCGGTGCACCTCGGAGGCACGGCAGAAGGACGCCATAGAGGCCTGCTTCGCCGGGCTCCCGCGAACTGCGGCGCGCGCGGGCTTCGCCTTGCGGGCGCCCGCCGTCTTTTCTTTGCGGACGCCCCGGCGCAAACAGCCGGGTTCGAACGCCGGCTGGTCGACCTCGCACATGAGCGACTCCGGCTGCACGTCCGCAGGGACGAGACGCGGGACGTCCGTGTACAGCTCGATGCTGTCGGCCGCGCGGACAAGGCGCTGGACATGCTTGTACGAGTCCTTCGAGTGCCGCCAGTTGGCCTCCTCGCGCCCCTCGCTCATAAGCACGGCGATGCGCCCGTCGCGCCTGCGGCCCGTGCGCCCAATGCGTTGCAGCTGCGGTGAGCGGCGGCGCGCGACAACGTACCGTGCGCACAGAGTCGCGCACCGCGTCATAGCATACGATCAGATCGACCTCGCCGATGTCGAGCCCCTCCTCGCCGATGGACGTCGCGACGAGGAGCTCAAAGGTGCCGTCCTGAAAGTCCCTCACCACCTGCTCCTGGACGCGCTGCGTGTACCCCCGATTCCCCTTGCTGTCCGTCGACTGCCCGATGAACGGCGCGGCGCGCAAGCCGGCGGCCTTGAGCATCGCCACAATCTCCGCGACCACCTCGCGGAACGTGCAGAACACCATCACGCGCGTGTCCTGCGCCGCCGCAAAGTGCGCGGTGATGGTGTTGCGCAGCACGGTCATCTTCGGGTGCTCCGCGACGACGCCGTGCTCGGAGAGCGCATCGACCATCTCGATCACGCGCCGGAAGCGCGGGTTCGCGGCGGAGAACGTCGTGTCGCGCCGCGGACGCTTCCCCGCAGGCGGCTGCGCGAGCGCACGGACGCGGTCGCAGAAGACGCGCACAGACTGCTCCTGCAGGTACTGCATCGCCTGCGCCATCGCCGCGAGCTGCGTGATGTTCTGGCGCAGGAACGGGTGCCGCGCGAGCACAGCGCGGCCGTGCGCGTCCGTCGCCGCGGCACGCACGGCAAACGCGCGCAGCTGCGCGGGGTCGCCCGCGCGCAGCACGCCGTGCTTCACGAGCGGCTCAAAGTACACGGCCATGAGCTCCGCCCACGCGGCGCGCAGCGCCGCGAGCGGCGGCGTGAGGCGGACCGCGACGAGGTCCTCGCGCTACGGTGAGCGCGCGCAGCGGAGGACGCACCTTGCGGTGCAGATACGGCTGCAGGTCGAGCGCGTCCTCGGTGCGGATCTCGATGCGGCTGATGTGCAGGTTGTCGACGACCTCCTGCACGCGCTCCGCGGTGCCGCCGGGCGTCGCGGTAAGCGCGAGCAGGCGGAAGTGCGGGTTGTGGTACATGAGGTGCCGGACGACGTTGCAGTACGAATAGTTCCCCGTCGCGCGGTGCGCCTCGTCCACGACCACACACACGACGTCGCGCGGGTCGCTCGTCGTCGCGAGCAGGTCGTTCTCGAACGTCTGCGGCGTCATGTAGAAGATGCGCTTCGTCTGCCATTCGTCGTCGCGGATCGTCCGCCGCGTGCTCCCCGTGAGCTCGATCGCGACGTCCCACGGCAGGCCGCAGATGCTGTGGCATGCCTGCTGCTGCTGCGCGACGAGCGGGCGCGTCGGCGCGACGAAGATGACTCGCGTGAGTGCGCGCGCGCGGCCACGTACTCTTGCCGCGCGGGAACCAGCGGAACATGTTTAGGATGACGACCGCCGCGATGAACGTCTTCCCGAGCCCCGTCGGCAGCGCGACGAGCACGTTGCTGTGGTGAGTGCCGCGCCGCGCCACGCACTGGAAGAGCGCCTTGCGCACAATGTTCAGCTGGTATGCGCGCAGCGGCTTGTTCGTGGGATAGATCCATGTGCGCGCCTGCTCCCGGTCGAGCGCCGGCCGCATTCCGCGCGCCGCCGCCGCCCCCGCGTCGCTGCCGGCGTCGCTGTGCGGTGCGTCCTCGTCGCTCTCGGGCCGCCCGCGCCTGCGGTTGCGTCCGCGGCGGAACGCGGCGTGGTCCCACGTCTTCACGCGCGGCTGCGCGCCCCGTCCGCCGGGCGCGAGCGACAGGTGTCCCTGCGACGCCTGCACCGGCGACGAAGGGCGTGGCTCGCCCGATACACCCGGCTGGACTGCGCGGCCAAAGAGCCCCTGCTGCACGAGCCCGGACGAGGACGGTGTCGCGTCCGGCCGTGACCTCGGCGTGCTGGGCGGGCGGGGGACCGCGCGGTGTGGCGTTGCCGTGTCCGCGGCGTGTCGCTGCGAGGTCGCAGCGTCTTCCGGGTGCAGCTGCTGCGCCGCATCCACCATGTCGAATGCCTGCAGCAGCGAGGACGGGATCGTGGGCGTGGGGGAGGCGGGCGGCGTGGGATGTGCGGGTGGCGTTGTGGCGCGGACGGTGGCGGTTGCGGACGGGACGGCGCCCCGCGCTGCGGGGGGCACCGCGTCCGAGACGACGCAGGGTGCCTCGTGCGTGGCCGGCCAGCGCACACCTCCTCCCGCCCCCGCCTCCCAGCGGTCCAGCTCTGCGAGCACGGCCACGTCCACCCCGCCGTCCCCAAACTCGTCATCCTCGTCGCTCATTCAACGCGTGACGTACACCAACACTGGACGCGGCGCCACGCGCTGAGCACGACTCGGCCGAACTATGGGTGGTGGAACAGGATCAGGTTCGCGTCAAAGTGGGACAGGACTTGCTTCAGGTCGCGCCGGCGGATGTGCTCGCGCGCGATGATCTCGTCGAGCGAGTGCTTCCCATTCAGATACGGCAGCAGGCTGCGGGTGAGTGGGCGCCCCGCGGGCCGTGCGGCAGGCGCGCAACGTACCGGAGCAGCCAGCGCGTGTACCAGGGATGGCTCTCGGAGAGCATCGCAGAGATCCACTCGCTCTCCCGCCCGTCCGCGCGGCACGGCTCCACGATCACCACTGGGTGTGGCCCGCCCTCGGCGATGATGTCGTCGGTGCGCGTGTCGTCCGCGTCATGCTCCGGATCGTCCCCGCCCGCGGACCGCGGCGTGGAGCCAAGCCCCGCACCGTGCGACGGCGAGAAGCTCCGCGTGAGCGGGCGCATCGTGTTCAGGCCCTCGTCCGGGCTCGAGATGCTGCTCGACGACGAGCGCGAGCGCGACGGTGCCGCGTACATCATGTTCCGTGGCCGGTCCGGCACACGCACGCCGAGATGCATTTGCCGGTTTAGCTTGTCGATGAGGATCTGCTCGCCGTCGGAGTCGGTGTCGGATGCGTCGCCCCGTGACACGAGCGCTCTCGCGGCGCGGCGCGCGCGGCGCTCCCGCCGCTCCCGCCGCAGCTCTGCGGCGCGCTCCTGGTCCTTGGCGGTGACGAGGAAGCGTACGTAGATGTGCAGTTGCACGAGCACCGTCCGCCGCAGCAGCCATACGAGGACGTCCAGACACAGTTGGTGGTTGATCCGTGGGGCGAAGTACGCAATAAACGGCTTGCGTGACATGGACAGGTCCGCAAGGAACTGGGGGAGGCAGCGCATCATGGGGAACATTTGGGCCCACTCGGCGGAGAGCGCAGGGAGGCTGATGTGAGCGTACGAAGGGGGGGGGGGGGGGGGGGGGGGGGGGGGGGGGGGGGGGGGGGAGGGGGGGGGAGGGGAGGGGTGCCCAGGGGGGGGGGGGAGGGGGGGGGGGGGGGGGGGGGGGCAAAGGGAGGTGTGGCCAGGGGGGGGGAAAGGGAGGGATGTCCAGGGGGGTGGAAAGGGAAAAAGCCAAAGGGGAGGTGGAGTGGGGTCGATGGAAGCTAAGGCTGAGGTGGCGAAAAGGGGAAAGAGAGACCGAGGAAAAGGTGGGAGAGAGAAAATGGAAGAGAAAAAGAAAAGGAGGCCGGAGCAGAACATGGGGGAAAAGAACTCGGGGAAAAAAAAGAGAGCGCAGCGTCCTTCACTCCCGCCCCTCTCCATAACACCCACCTGCGCATATCAAAAGTAGGATCCATCACGTAGCTGTTCTGGATGCGCGGCACATCAACGACGCGCGCGCGGCCATAGTAGATGAGATGGCGCGTCGTCGGATACACCTCGCGATACAGGTCCAGGCCGAGCTTTTCGGCGGTCTGCAGGAACCTGCGGTGAGAGCCGCTCGCATGCGACGCACGTGAGTCCGCCCCGCAGCGTCGGCTGGAAGCACTCGAGCATCGGACGCGCAAACTCGACGATGCCGCTGTGCGTGTCCGAGTTCACGAGGACATCCACGTCCAGGGGCATAAGCAGCGTCTTCCACGGCAGCAGAAACGGCCCCGTCGTCCGCACCCACTCCTGGAGGGTCTTCTCGGAGCCCGACACGGCATCGGCCGCGATCGAGTGCGCACGCAACGGCTCGCGCGGCTCGGGCGCGTCGCCGCGCTGGAAGACGGGATCGTTCAGGTCCAGCGTCCCCTGCACCTCGGCGGCACACGCCGTCTTGGCCGGCTGCTGCAGGAGCATCGGCAGCTGGATGCGGCATATGATCGTGTTGTTCACGATCAGCAGCGCATCGCGCTTGTGCGTGATCGATTCGTGCACGTCGCACAGAATGCGCGCGAGCGACGACTCTGCGATGAGCGCGCGCTCATACGCCCGGAACCAAAGGCCTGCGGTGAGCGGCGCGGCGCGGCCACGCACCGTCGCGCACGCACTGCTCGCGCAGCGCAAGCATCGCCGTCGCCTCGTCGGTCACAAACAGGCACCGGCGCTCCTCGCTGTACAGAATGGACGTGATTTTGAAGAGTATGGTATAGAACATGTTCATCCACGTCGGCAGGTCGAGGCCCGGCAGCGGCGGGAGCGAGTCTGGCCGGTCGATCACGAGGACGAGGTTGAAGGAGGAGACGCCGCCGCCCGCGTGCCGTGCGTCCTGGTTTTCCGCACACACGGGGTGGCCGAGGAACACGAGGTCGTTCACAATCAGCTCGAACTTATGGTGGCACTGCTCGCGCTTCGGACTGAGCATGGCGGCGAGCACCTCCGTGTCGAAGCCGAGGTACGACGAGTACCCGCGCAGGCGGCGCGCCTCGTCCTGGCGCACGTCCGTCCGCTCCGTGTACACCGTGCGCGCGGCGGGACGGCTCGCGCTCCGGCTGCGTGCGCTGCGGAACCGCTCGCCGCGGAGCGCCGGCGGCACGGCGCTGCGCGGCGAGCGCGGCTCATCGTCGTCGCGCGTGAGCGCGGCCGCGCCGTTCCGGAAGCTCGCCTCGGACGAGCTCGTCGCCGCGGACGACTCCGAAGACACGCCGTCCGAGACATCCGCGCCGTTGTCGTCCGCGTGGCGGACGGACGCATCCATGACGAAGCCGTCCATGTCCGCGGTCTCTTCCGTGTAGTACCGCGCGCGCCGGTGCCGCTTCACGCGGTGCGGGTGCCGCGGCCACTGGAACGCGACCTGCGCACCCCGCGACGACCCGATGACGAGCAGCATGGCGACGAGCGGCGACGCCATAGCGGACGACATTGTCGCCGATGGCGGACCAGTGCCACGTGCACGTCGATATCAATGGCAGGGGTCGTTCCGGGTGGAGGGCGGGGCGCCCCTGTGACGCAGTGGGGCTGCTACGAGAAAAGCTGTGCGCGTCGGCCCTACGCCGCAGCTACCTGCCGCAGGTCCGTCCTCGCGCGCGCGCGCCGGCGGACACGTGTGCCCACCGCGGGGACGAGGGCGCAGACCCCCGACTAAAACGCAATATGCCGTATGTCCACGTCCCCGAGAATGTCCAGGCGCGGCTGGTCCTCGTCCCGCCGTGCCGTGGACGAGGGGCGGCGCGCACGCCCCTGCTCGGACGACCTGGACGTGATGCGCACGCGTGAAACGGGAGCATGCGGACTCGGGGAACCAGGGGCGGTCGGGGCGGGAGAGGCAATGGAGGTGGTGAGGGTCGGGAAGGCGGGGCGCATGGGGGCAGCGCTGGAGACCGCGGAGGCGACGGGGGCATGGGAGGGCGGGGAGGCGACCGGGGCTTGGGAGGCGGAGCAGCGCGCATGCGCTGCCCTCCGGACAGACGCGCGGCTGTGCGGCGACGCGAGCGCGCAGCCGTCGTCCCCCCCCCCGCACCCCTCGCGCCGCCCCGCACGAGCGCTCTGCTGCAGCGCGCGGAACCGCGCGAGCTCAACGTGCAGCGGCATATAGTACTCCTGGGACGCCTTGCAGAGCGTCTCCGGTAAGCAGACGCGCAGCGAGCGACGCACCTCGACGACCGCACGCATGCGGGCCGCGTCGAGCGCATCGTAAAGCGCACACGCCGGCGCCGCATCCTTTGCAAAGAGGAGGCGCTCCGCGATCGCATTGAGCAGCTTCATGTTCGCGGTCTCCGCGTAAGCCGCGCCCGCCCGGCCGCACGCACCATATACGCCATCGCCTCGTACTCCACGCTGCCAGTCATGCCGCACGGCACGCGCGGCGCCGTGGCCGCGCGAACGTCCAGCGTCGCCCAGTCGGGGAGCGGGCTGTCCGCATGGCAAAAGATCCAGAAGAATTCGTTGCACACCGTCTGGAGCTCGGCCACGTACGGCCGCAGCGGCGGCCGCATGTGCAGCGCCTGCAGGAAGGGCACCTTCGCTGCGTCCTCCTCGCGCGGCGGCACGTGTAGGAGGAGGAGCGCGAAAAGTGCGCCCGGATGCGTGCAGTGCGCGCGCGCGACAGGGAGCACGGGCGAGCTCGCGGGGGCGACGCCGTGCACGAGCGTGTCGAGCAGTGTGTCGGGGAGGTCCATGTCCGTGAGCACGAGCAGCAGCTGGACGATCAGCGTGCGCGTCGCCGTGTCCGCCGGCCGCTTCGCGGAGAAGAGCAGCGTCGCGAGCACCTGGAACGGAGCCGGCGCGCTCCGCTGCAGCGCGTCCGTGCCAGACGGCGACGTGGCGACGCCCGCGAGGCAGCGCAGGATCTCGTGCAGGAGCATGTCCTCGCGCTCCCCGCGCCACTCGAGCGCGACCAGCTCATTCGTACGCGCGAGCAGCGCGTCGTAGCCGCCGCCCGCGACGAACTCGTGGACCCATGCGTCACTCTCGGCCGCGAGCGCGACGCGCAGCTGCTTCGCATCCGCGAGCGGAAGCGCGTGTGCGTCGTGCCCGCGCACGAGTGCCGCCGCCGCCGCCGCGCGCGGCCCGCGGCTCGCCGACGCCGCGCTGCGGGACGGGAGGCGGAGGCGCCGCGCCGTGACGACACTCGGCAGGCGCAGGAGCGAGCGGCGGGGCGCCCGCGGTGCGCCCGCGCCCGGCGCGGGCGGCGGGGGGCTGCTGCGGGCCCCCGCGGGCACGGCGGGGCGCAGGTGCAGCCCGGCCATGTGCTCCGCGAGGTCCGCGCCGCGCGCGCGGTTCCCTACGGGGGCGAACGGGATGCCGCGCCGCGCGTGCGTCGTGTACGTGCGCAGCGCGCGCTTCGGCGACGCGGGCGCATCGCCGCGCGCCGCACGCTTGCGCCCATGCGGCGTGTTGGGGACGCCGGGCGGGATGTTCTCCTTGTCGGACGCGGCGTGCGCATCGGGCACCACGCGGTATCGGTCACTGCCCATGGAGGCGCAGTGGCAAAACACAAGACCGCGCCACCCGCGCTTGCCGCGGTGGACGTGTTGCACAAATAGGGGCCGGCCGCGCGGCGCGCGCGGACGAATGAGAACGCGGCATAGATGTTGCTCCACACCAAGCGCGCGGCTGATTTGCTCCGCGCGCGAAACCAGCGGCGGGGTTGCAGGGGCATCAACACAGGCAGTGGCGCGCTGCCACCGGGCAGCCTCCGAACATCGGCACGTTGCCACCGAGCGAGCAGCCCCGGAACCCTACCACGCGCAGCATGCGGAGTTGGGCGGACGGGAGCGGCGCGACCGCGGTCGGTGCCGGCGGGCCGCGGCAGAACGTTGTCGTGTGCGCGCGGCTGCGGCCGGAGGCGCCCGAGTACATGCTTGTCGTGCGGCAGCTGTGGCGCCTCGACAAGGCGCAGAGCCGCATCGCGCCGACGGAGCAGCACCCGTCGCTCGCGCGGCGCGCGGGCAGCAGCACGGGGGCCGCGTCCCCCGACGACGAGGACGCGCGCGACGCGCGCGGCGCGGGCACGACCTCGTCCGCATACGACTTCTGCTTCGACAGCCTGACGCTGGGCGAGGAGCGCACGGATGCGCTGTACCGCACCAATGTATACCCCGTCGTGCGCGCGGCGATGGAGGGGTACAACGGCACCGTCTTCGCGTATGGGCAGACGGGCTCCGGGAAGACACACACGATGAGCGGCACGCCCGAGGAGCCTGGCGTGATCCCCTGCGCGATCCACGACGTCTTCGCTATGATCCGCGGCGCGCCGACGCGTGAGTTCCTTCTCCGCGTGTCGTACCTGGAGATCTACAACGAGACGCTGCGCGACCTGCTGGCGCCCGGCGCGTCCGCGTCGCCCGCGGCGACGCCGCGCCGCGGCGCGCCCGCGCGTCCGCCGCCGCCTCGCATCGTAGAGGAGAAGGGCCGCGTCTCGCTGGCCGCCCTGCACGAGGAGGTCGTCACGACGCCCGCGCAGGTGCTCGCGCTCCTGGAGCGTGGGCAGCACGCGCGCCACGTCGGCGCGACGGACTGGAACGCACGGAGCAGCCGCTCGCACTGCGTCTTCCAGATCACCATCGAGAGCCGCGGCGCGGACGGCGGCGCGGACGCGGACGAGTCCGCACGCGTCCGCTGCAGCCAGCTGAACCTCATCGACCTTGCGGGGAGCGAGCGCGCGGCGAGCGAGGCCGCGCGCCGCAAGGAGGGCGCCTACGTACGTGCCCCCGCCCCCGGCCCACTGACGCCAGATCAACAAGTCCCTGCTCACGCTCGGCACGGTGATCGCCAAGCTCACCGAGCCGTCTCCGACGCCTGCGGACATGCACATTCCGTACCGGGACTCGAAGTTGACGCGCCTCCTGCAGACGTCGCTCGGCGGCGATGCGCGCGTCGCCGTCATCTGCACGCTGACACTGGATCCGGAGCATGCCACGGAGAGCCTCTCGACGCTCAAGTTCGGGCGCCGCTGCAAGCTCGTCGTGACCACCGCGCAGCGGCAGACGGTCGTCGACGACAAGGCGCTCCTCGAGCGGTACCGACGCGAGATCGAGTCCCTCCGCGCGCGTTTGCAGACAGACAGGGACGAGGACGTGTCCTCCGCGTCCGACTCCGCGCCGTCCACGCCCACGCCGTCCACACCGCCGCCGCTGGTCGCGCTCGACATGGAGCGCGCCGCGGCGGCCAAGGAGGTCGCCGCGATGGAGCAGACGCGGCACGGCCTCCGGCAGCAGCTCGACCACCTCACGCGGCTCATCCTCACGAGCCGCTCCGTCGCCACGCTCTCGCCGTCGCGGCCGACGCCCGCGCACGCCGCGCACGCCGACACTGCGTGCTCCCCGCACGCCCGCCGCGGCCCGCGCATGAGCGACCTCGCACCGCGCGCGCACGCGTCGCCCGCCGTCCTGCGCGCGCAGTGCTCCGCGCCGGACACGCTCGCACTCCAGCAGCAGGCGGAGCTCGCCGCGGCGCGGCGCCAGCTGCGCGAGGCGCAGGCCGTGCGGGACGCGGAGCAGGCCGCGCTCGAGACCGCGCTCACGCGCGCGCAGCGGGATGCCGAGGACGCCCAGGAGCGCGCGCACGACGCCACGCGCTCGCTCGCGAACCAGCGCGAGGAACACGCGAACGACGCGGCGCACCGCGAGTTCCGGGACCTCGTCACGGGCAAGCGCGACGGGGATTCCTCCTCCACGCCCCCCGCCGACACGGCGCATCTGCACGCGCGCATCGCCGCGCTGGAGCGCGCGCTCGCCGAGGAGCGCGCAACGCGGGACATGCCGTCGCTGCCGGGGCGCCCGCGCGTGTCCCCGATGCACGCTCGCGGCGGCATGACGCCGCCGTGCGTCCCGCTGCGCTCCCGCTCCCACGGCGGCTCCCCGCAGCCGGAGAGCAGCGACGCGGCGGCGCTCCTCGCGCAGATCGAGCACCAGAAGGTCCTCATTGCAACGCTGAATGCGAGCGTCGCGAGTTGGCAGGAGCGCGTGCAGATGCAGTCGCGTATGATTGGGACGCTTGTCGCGCTTGTTGAGGGAGGGAGAGAAGGAGCGGACAGGGGGGGGAGCGAGGCAGAGGGGACGGAGAGCGACGGCGAGGGGGCCGACGGTGACGTGGGCGACGGAGTGGAGGGCGACGGGGTGGAGGGGGCCGCGCCGGACCACAAAGCGCAACACGCGCCCGGCCGCCTGCGCACGGGCCTGGCGTCGGGCGGAAAGACGGCGCACGCCGCGGCCAGCTGGCCCCGTCCCGCGGGAGCGCAGCGGGCGGACGGCAGCGACCAGAAAAACCTTACATTGCGGCGCCCACCGGAACGGTCACCGCCGACAACGACGCGCGCCGCCGCGGAGAGCGACCGCGCCAAGGCACCGCTCCCGGCGTCCAAAGAGCGGGACGCACCCCGGCGTCCGCAGCCGATGCCATCGCTGCCCTCCTATGTTGCTGCGGCGTCTCGTGAGCGCCCGGCGCCGATCCGCCCCGTGCCCGTCGCTGCACAGCGGAGCGACGCGCAGCCGGCGACGGACGGCAGCGCGGCCGCCGCGCCGTCTCCCGCGACAGGACAGCCCGCGGCGGCGGCAGAGCGCCGCTCCCTCCCGACACCGCGCGGGGCCGCGTTGCATGGGTCGAGCGCACGAGCGCCGCACGCTCCCAAGGGCGGCCATCCGCTGCCGACGCCGCCCGGCGGCACGGCGCCGAGCGGCGGTATCGCCGCGCTTAAGGAGAGTCTCTTGGCACCGTCGCAGACGAGTGCGCGTCTGCTCCCGCCACTGGACATTGCACGGGGGAAGCCGGTCGTCTCGGAGGCGATCCGGTCGCTGGCAAGCAAGCGGGAGCTGCCCACGAGCGACATGCCCGGCGACGACGCACTGCCGCCCGCGGGACGCCGGCGGCTGCCAACGAGCGACATGCCCAGCGACGATGCGCTGCCGCCCGCGGGACGCCGGCAGCTGCCCCCCTCGCCCAGCGGCGCGACGTCGCCGCTCACACCGCCCGGCGGCCTCCATGCACCGCTGCAGGCGCGTCTGCAGGCGCTCAGCGCAGCGGCGGACGCGCCGCGCGCGCCGCGCGCGAGCGCCTCGGTGCGTGCGCTGCCGGCCAGCAAGCTCGCGTCGTCCGCAACGGGGCTGCCGTCCGTGCGGCGGCGCGACTCGTCCGTGCTCCGCGAGTTGAACGATCTACGTGCCATGCCCCGCGTGGAGAGCAGCCGCACGGTGTATACGGATGCGTCGCTTCCCTCGGAGGCAACGCAGGTGCGTCTCTCTGGTGTCGCGTATAAGACGGATGCGAGTGCATACTATATTTGAGCAGCAAGGGAGGTGGGGAGAGGACTGAGAGAACGGTGGAAAGAGCGTGGGCCCCACCTTGTCCCGCCGCCCGCACCTCGTCCGGCACAACCCCCACGGACGTGGCACGCACTCCCATATGTTATGTAGAACACGCCGCAGATGTTGAGGCCATCCCCCGGAACACCCACCCCCTTCCGCTTCGCCCCGATCGCTCCGCCCGATCGCTCGGCCGGGACTCGGGTGGCCGCGCGGCCAACCCCCGTGTTCCTCGCTTACGCGTGTGCTGGTCGCGGGAGGCGCCAGAAAGATGCGTGGCGGCACGCACTGAGCAGCGAGAGACGCATGAAAGACGCTGTGCACCCAGAGACGGCGGCGGGATGCGAGGGGGGCGTGGGGCCGCAGGCGCGCGCGGTGTCCGGGAAGGAGCCCGAGCAGGTCGGCGGCGCCGTCGGCAGCGCGGTCGACAGCGCAGAGAGCGGCAGCAGCGCCGGGAGCCGCCCGCGCGGTGGCGCGCTGCCCCTGCGTGTGGCGCCGGCGGCGCTGCGCTTCGACGACGTATACGACAACCATGCGCCGGCCCTGCGGCGTGTGGTGCTGACGAACACGGACGTGCACCGCCCGCTGCGCCTGCACCTGACGAGCGGCGACGACGCGCTTCGGTGGACACAGCTGCGCGCGAGCGCGGTGCGGAGCAGCATGCTGTGGCCGGACACCTGCGCGAGCAACACAGTCGCGTGGGCGTGCGCGGGCGGCCTCTCGCCGCCGAGCCTCCGGGCGCTGCGGCATATGGCATCGAACCTGGACGTGGTCACGTGCCTCGAGCTCGCGCCCGGCGCGGACGCGATGGTGTACGTGGAGGCGCGCGTGCAGGCGCTCGTCGAGGGCGGACTGCGCGAGCCGCGGGAGCCGCGCGGGGAGCCGCGCTGCGAGCCGCGCGATCCGCGCGAGCACCATGCAGAGGCGCGCCGGGAACGGGAGCGGGAACGGGAGCGGGAGTGCGCGAGGGAGCGCCTCGCGCACATGTCCGCGTACGAGCGCGTGCTCACGGTGGCGGACGCGGACGCGTCATCTGCCGCGCCGCTGACGCTCCCCGTGCACATCTCCCTGTGCACGCCGGAAATCCACGTCACGCTGCTCGGGGAGCACAACACAGAACCGACGCGGCGTGAGCGGCAGATCGTGATCGACGTCGGCGACGTCGAGGTCGGCGAACGCGTCGTGCGCACGCTGCGCGTGGCGAACGTGTCGGACATCGACTGCTTCGTCCAGGTGCAGCGCACCGACGAGGACGCGACGCGGCCGACGTGGCTGCGCGTCGAGGAGCCCGCGACGCACACGGAGCTCGGCGCCGCGGAGCACACGCGCGCCGCGTACACGCCGCTTGCGCTCCCCGCGCACGCGGCGCGCGAGCTCGAGCTCGTGCTGCAACCCGCAGACTCGTGCACCAACTTTGAGCAGGCGCTCGTCGTCGCGAACATGCACGTGACCACACAGTCGGTGCGCGTGCTGGTGCGTGCGAACATTCTCGGCGCGGCGTCCGACGAGGCGCTTGCGGTGCTTAGCGAGAACCCGCTGGACTTTGGCGACTGCTGTGGCGGGCAGTGGACGCGGCAGCTGCTTGTCCTGAAGAACACCGCGGATGTCTATCTGGACGTCGTGTTCCAGACGGACAAGCATGTGGAGGCGACCTTTCAGCTCGCGGAGCTCGCGGTGACGCGCGAGAGCGGCGACGAGGACGGCGCGGAGGCGGACGACGCCGCGGACGACGACGTCCCGCTCGGCGGCACGTCCGCGGCGGCCGCGGGCGTCGCCGCCGCCGCTGCCACGGCCGACGTGCGCGTGCCGTTTCCCGCGGACGCGTCCGGCAGCGACACGGCGTCGTCGATCGCGTCGCAGGCGGGCTCGCGCGTTGCATCGCCGACCGCGGAGGGAGGCACAGAGGGGGCGGCGGAGGGCGGCGCGGAGGGCGGCGCAGCGGGCGGCGCAGACGGCGGCGCAGACGGCGGCGTACGCGACGCACCGGGCTTCCCACGGACACCGCGCATCGCGCCGTCCTCCGCCACGCCGCACGAACCGGCCCGCCTCGCAAGCTACACCGTGTCCGCGCTCGGCGGGCGCGGTGCGGGCGCCGCGCGGAGCGCGCAGCTGCGGCTGCACGACCCTGTCGCGATGCTGCGGAGCGGCGGAGAGTCGCAGCACAACCAGGTCGAGGAGCTCATGCTGCGCCCCGGCGCGCAATACAGCGTCGTCGTGTCGTACCGGCCGCCGCGCGCGCCCGTGGACGCGGCGTACAGCGCGGGGCGGCTCACGACGACGTCGTTCCACGTGTCGCTCGACTACGCGCGCGCAACGGACAGCGTGCGCGCGCGCGGCGGGCGGCAGCGGCGCACGATCCTGTGCCACACGCGGACGTGCACGCCTTTCATCTCCGTGGAGCCCAAGGTGGTCGACTTCGGGCTCGCGAGCGTCGGCGCGCGCAAGACCGCGCAGCTCGCGGTGACAAACCACTCGGAGCTGAGCACGCGCGTGATGATGCGCGTCGTGTCCAAGGTGCTCAGCATGTGCATGGACGAGGTGACCGTGCCGGCGCGGCAGACCGTGGAGCTGAAGATGGACTTCTTCCCGCGCCGCGTGAACGAGTGCTACCGGAAGCAGATCACCGTGATGAATCTGCTCAACCGGCACAACGACCAGATCTGCGAGGTCCGCGCGCGCAACGTCGACCTGCAGCGCGTGAGCTTCCACTCGCTCTTCTACCGGATCCTCACGCCCTCGGGCTCCAACTTTATCGACTTTGGCGACGTGAACATCCACTCCGCCCGCGTGCGCAGCTTCGCCATCGAGAACCTGTGCGCGACGCCGCTGAGTCTCGAGCTCAGTGTGGCGCATCCCGAGGACCTCGTCCTGTATGTGCCCGCGGCCGCGCAGCACGATGCCGCGCGCTCCGCGCGCGCCGCACAGTCGCGCGCCGCGGATGCCGGCGCAGAGGATGCGCGCTCTGCGGCGCAGCGCAAGGAGCGTTTTCTTGATACGCTCACTTCGGACACGCCGCCTCCGCGTCGCCGCGACGACGCGCCGCGCGCGCTGAACCTTGCCGCCGCCCTCCGCCGCGGCAGCCGCGGCCGCGTCACGCACCGCTTTGGCACTGGCGTCACATTCAAGGACCGCGGCGTGCTTGGCCCGCTTGCCTGGCTCGACCTTGCCGCGGGCCCGCCGACAGACGCGAAAAAGATGGCCCGTGGCCGGTATCAGGCGCTCCAGGCGGCCGGGGGGGGCGGAGAGGGGGGGGAGGCCGGCGGGGCAGAGAGGGGGGTCGCGGAGGGAGACGAAGAGGACGGCCCGGGGGAAGGAGCGCCACGGAAGAGGGGGGGGGAGGCAAAGGAAGCGGAGGAGGCGGGGAAGAGCGCGGGAGGGGAGGGGGGCGGGAGAGGAGCGGGACGGGGGGGCTGGGGGGTGACAGAGGGGAGAAAAACGGGGAAAAAGGGGGGAAGTCGAGGGGAGGAAGAAAAGAGGGGGAAAAAACGGGAAGAGGGCGCGCGCCGCGATGCGAGCGCGCCGCCTCGTCCCCCCCTCTCGCACGCGTCTCCCTCCCCCCCCTCCGCGCCTACGCCTCCCCCCGCACTGACGGGGACGTGGAAGACACTGTCGCGGCTGTCGAACCCCGTGGACGTGGCGGACCTGGACGTGGGGGAACTCGTCGCGGCCCTGGAGCGGCAGCCGGCATCGCTGTCCACCTTCTTCCTGCAGAACATGGACGCGGAGGAGCGCCTCGTGCGCACGGAGATCAACCTGGAGCGTGCGCTGCACGAGGCGGTGGTGCGCGGGGAGCTCGTCCCGCTCGGCATGCTGCAGGTGGAGGCGCATGCGGCGCGGGAGGTGGTCGCCGTGTACACGCCGAACGGGAGCACGCGGCCGCACATCCAGGGGACCGCGCGGAAGCAGGACTCGCGCATCTTTCTGCGCCTCGTCGAGTTCGACCGGCGCCGCGCGACGGGCGCGTCCGAGTTCGACGCGCTGCGCGCGCGCGACGTGGACGAGCTGCCGGTGCGCGACCTGATGGTGCGGGCGGCGGTGTGCCGGAGCATGCTGGAGCTCGGGCAGCCGCACATCAACTTTGGGCACATGGACAAGGGCGACCGGCGCGAGCGCAAGATCTGGATCCAGAACCGCAGCGAGTGGGCGCTGCGGTACTGCATCCGCAAGAGCGGCAGCATCGCGAGCGGCGACATCCGCCTCGGGCGCGGGCGCTACGGCATTGTGCCCGGCTTCGGCAAGCGCGGCGTGGACTTTACCTTCTCCCCGTCGCTGTCCGGCCCGCTGCACGAGCGCCTGCTCGTGGAGAATGTCGCGGACCACGACGACGACCAGGCGGTGATCCTCAAGGCGTACGTGCGCAAGGTCCCCAACTTTACGCTCGACCCGCCCGCGCTCGACTTTGGCGCGTGCCGCGCGGGTGTGTCGGTGCCCGAGAGCGTGCTGCTCTCGAACACGACAGGCAAGCCGCGCACGTTCGTCGTCGCGCCCGATGCCGCGCTGCCCGCGCCGCTCCCTGTCGACGTGCTCGCGACGACGTCGCGCGACGCGGCCGCGCGCCGTGCGCTCACGCACGAGGAGGAGGAGGAGGTCGAGACCCTCCTGCAGAAGCTCAAGATTGCGTCCCGCAAGGGGAACGTGGAGAAGCTCGCTAAGTACCACGACCGCCTCGAGCACCTCGGCCTCGCGCCCCCGGCCGCCGCCGCGCCGCCGCTCCCGGACGCGCGCTGCGAAGACGCCGCGGACGTCCCGCACGACCAGGTATTCCGGTGGCCCCCCGAGCGCATGCCCGCGGACGAGCGCGTGCTTTCCCTCACGCTTGCGCCGCACCAGAGTGTTAAGCTGCTGCTCCGCCTCTGTGTGCCCGCGGGGGTGGGTGGCTCGGGACAGCGTGACGTACACGTGGCGTTGCGCATGAACGAGGTGAAGAACAGCGATGAGACGCGCTGCGTCTCGGTGCGCGCGGTAGTGGGGGAAGGCGGCGCGGAGGCGGAGGGGGCCGTACCATGAAGTACATACGGGGGGACCAAAACGCCGGTACAGTGCCCGGAGACGGTGCTCGGAGACGGTGAGGACCGCTCCGTTCGCGGCCCATGGCGAGGCGTGCGGCGAAGCAGTGGGGAACAGGCAATGGAGAAATGACGCATAGTGGAGAGGGGGCGGGGGAAAGGAAAAGAGAAGGGGGGAAATGAATGAATTTGATCCCGGCTGACGGGACCAAGAACTGCTTGGGGAAATGCGCCGTGTCGCCGCCGCTCGACGTGAAGAGGAGGGAAACTGCCTTGTCCTTTTCCCTTGACCTCCGTTCCACAAAGCGTACGGCTGCTTTGCCCTCGGCACGCCCCCATTCCTTCCTTCTTCTGTATTCTCCCCTTTCCCTACCTCTACCGTGTCCAACCCTTTCCCTAGTCTTATCTTTCGCCCCCTTGCCTCCGTTCCGCTCCCGTTTCCACCCTCCCTTTCCCTTCGGCTCTCTCCCCCCCCTCTGTGCCCCCCTCTCTTCCCCATCCTCTCTCCCCCCCGCTCAGTCCGCCCCTGGGCTCCTCTCCCGCACGTCCCCCGCGCCGCGCCATCGCACAGTAATAGTGCATCGTCGCGCCAGTCGCGGGGACAACAGCCAAGACGGCATTCCCGAGGCGCCGCTGGCAGCGAGCACAGGTGCGCGCCTCTCCGACGATGACGTGTCGCTGCGCGCGCGTGCGGACGGCGCGGTCGACGTCGGCCTCGCGCGCGCGCGTCACCGCACAGAGAACATGCGTGCGGCAGCGCGCGGCCGACTGCGCGCGGAGCGCCTTGGTCAGGTACGTGCGTATGTCCGCGACACCCCGGTGCGGCGGAAGCAGCGGGAGCACCGCGTCGATGTCTAGTGCGCCCGCGTGGCGCGCAAGGAGACGCGCGGGGACGTCGCCGTGTCGTGTAAGCACCAGCTCCAGGAGCGTGTGGAAAATGCGCGGGTGCGCGCGGCGGTGCTCCTGGCAGTAGTCCTCCGCGGCGCGCACGTCGTCCAGTTCGTCGACAAATAGACCGAGTGCCTCGTTGTGGCGTCCGAGGCGCCCAAGCAGGATCGTGCGCGCGGTTGGCATCGCGGGGCGCCGCGGCAGCGCGGCGAGCACCTTGTCTGCGTCGTACTGTGTGGACTCGCGCAGGAATGCCACGAGCGTGGCGTCGGCGGGGGAGGGAAGATCGGTAAAGGGGAAGGCAACAGCTGCCGAGGGGGAGGCAACCGCTGCCGAGGGAGAAGATACCGGTGCCGGGGGGGACGTCGGCGGCGCCGCGGGGGACGTCGGCTGCACGCCACGCCCAGAGGTATCGTCTGGTGCCGCAGGTGCCGCATCGCAGGGTCGCGCCGCGTCGCAGCGGGCGTCTGGGCTCGTGCCCCGTACATGCAGGCGCTGGTCCCCGCGAGGAGATCCAGCGTCCCCTCTGGCCTCGGCGTCTCCTGGTGTCTGCGGCTGGTGCGTTGTGTCCCTCGCCGGACGCGCCCCGTCCTCGTCCCTTTCCCCGGCCCCCGCCGCCCGCTCCCCCTCCTCGACCCTCTCCACCGGCTCCCCCACTCCGCCCCCCACCGCCGCCGCCACGTACAGACACGCCAGCTTCGTATGCACCAGCGGCTCACCATCGTCCAAATCCACGAGAAACCGCAGATACTCGATGCACAGCGCAGCACCGACACGCTCGAGCTCCTCTGCCACACGCAGCCACGGCAGCGCACGCGCGGCCGCCGCATCGCCCGTAAAGATCTGCGTGAGTGCGCGCTGCGCAGCGACATACTGCCATGCCCGCGCGCGGCGCCGTCTGCAGGACCCAGCGCGCGGATGCGAGGACGAGATCCGCGTCCTCGTGCGCAAGCGTGTGCAGGTACTGCACGGTCGGCGCGACCGCGTCCGCAGGATCGTCCACGTGCGCGGCGCGCTCGCGCAGGAGTGCGAGCGCCTCCGTGTGCATGCGCTTCCCGCGGTACAGCGACACGAGTTCGTCGTATTTCTGGCCGTCAGCGCGGCGATGTCCAAACGCACGCCGTGCGCGCGCAAAAGCGCCTCCAACTCCGCGACCTCACACCAGTTCTCCACGCGACACAGCGGGCCGACCAGCCCCGGTTTCGTATGCAGAAACGTCTTGAAGAGCGCCGTGTCGACGACATGCGCAGCGGCAGCGAGCGTCGGTGTCGGTGTGTCGCCGCCCAGCGACACATACAGCGGCGCCGCCGCCAGTGCCGCCGCGCTCGCGCCGAGCGCCGCGCGCGGTGCTGCACACGTGCGTGCGTCCAGGAGCGTCTTGGCGATGCGCCGCCGGTCGGTGAGGAAGCGCGCGAGCCCGTCGAGGGCGCGCGGCGCGCTGGGGGGGGCCGGCGCGCGCGGGGACGCGGGCGCGCTGGTCGCGGGCGCGGGGTGGGGCGGCGCGTTCGGGGGGAGTGGCGCGCGGGGGGGCAGCGGTGCACTGTGTGGGAGCGGCGCCGCGTCCACGGGGCTGCCCCGCCCGTCCGCCGCTCCGCCGCCCCCCCCAAAGAGCGCCGCCCACTGCTCCCGCGGCGCGGCGAGTGTGCCGGCGACGGACGACGGGTACAGCGCGAGCACACGCGCGGGGTTCATGTCGAGATCAATGAAGCTGTCGACCGCCGCGTCGTATGCGCCGTCCTCGAACGCCTGCAGCGCCACCAGCGCCTGCATGTGCCGCCTGTGCGACGCGACGTCCGCGGCGTCGTCCCCGCCCCCGCCCACGCCCCCCCGCGCGCCCGCGTCGACAGCGCCGAGAAGCGCGAGGGCCTCGCGCACAGCGCCGTCCGCGACGAGCTCGTCGAGCTGCTCCCGCCACGCGCGCGCGTCGAGCGCGACCACCTCGGCGCGCGTGTGCGCGCCGGCGGCAAGCGCATATACGTGCGCGCCGTCGGGGGCCGCCGCGAGGCTGTGCCACGCGCCCGCGCTGCCCGCCGGCACGCACTGCACGGGCCGCAGCGACGCGCTCATGTACACGGCGACCGCCGCGGCCGCCTCGCCCTTCGGTGGCGGCGCGGGGACGAGAACCAGGCACGCGCGCCCCGCGACTGCGCGTCAGTGCACGCGTGCGCGCGACGCACCCATGTCCAGCGGCGGCGCATCCCAGACGAGCTGCTGCGCGCGCGCCACGCGTCCGTCCCCGTCGAAGAAGACGCCGCCGTGCTCGAACGCGAGCAGGATGCCCGCACCAACGACGACGGTGTGCGGGACCGCGGCGCGCCCGCGCCCCATCAAGCTCCACGTCGACGTGCGCGCGGGTGCGCCTGGCGTGGAGAACGGCAGCGTGACGGCGTACAGCGGCCACTCTGCTGCGTCGTGGTAGGCGGCGTCGTTCAGCGCCGCGAGCGGCGCGGTCGGCACGTCCCCGTGTGCGGCGGCGGCCCCTCCGTGCTCCGCGGCGCCGCCGTCCCTGGGATCGCCCCCCGCATCCTCCGCCCCGTCGTGCCCCCCGCCGCGCGCTCCCGCGCCGCCCTCCCCGCCGCCCGCGACAGGCGCGATCGACACACGCAGGTAGTCGCCGAGCGCGCAGCCGGCAAAGACCGCCGCGCCGCCGAGCACCGCGACGGTGGCGGGCGTGCGCGGCACATGCACTGTGCGCACGTCCCAGAATGCGCCGTCGACCCAGCGGTATACCGCGAGGTGCCGGCGGCAGCCGACGGCGAGCATCGACACGCGCACAGACCGCGTGCCGTCCGCGGGCCGCCGCTCGCGCGCGAGCTCGTCCATGCCGCGCAGGCCCGCCGCACGCGCATGCTGCGGAAAGCCCGTGCGTTGGGGTGCGGCGTGCGGTGCGCGCGCGCGCGGCAGCGTCTCCACCCACGCCGCAGCCGCCGCGCAGCGCGCACCGCGCGCCGCATCCAGACGCACGGGGTCCGCAAGCGCGCCCTGCCGCACCACAAATGCACGCGCATCGCTCACATACGCCAGCAGGTCCGTCTCCGGCACGGCACACACGTGCTCGACGGCGCGCCGTGCGGCGGGTGGGGGCGGCGACGCCACCGGCGCGTCGCCGGCGCGCAGCGGCGACAGCGCGCCCGCGGACGTGCCGACGTACAGCACGGGGTCCGCGCCGCCGTCCGCGCCGCCCGCACCGCCGCCCGCGCACGCAAGCGCACATGCGCCGTCCGGCGCGCTGCCAACGACACGCGTCGTGTACAGGGGCGCCATGACGGGCGCCACGACGGGCGCCGTGCGCAGCGCGCACCGCTGGACGCGTTTCCCACGTGATGGACGGGCGCCGAGGCGGAGCCACGTGACGTGCTGCGCTCGTCTGGACGCTGTGGAGGGTGCGAAGGCGGAGTCGCCATGCTCGACGACCAGCTGGCGCGCGCGCTGGCGGCGCGCGAGGAGCGCGGGACGCGGCGCAGGCTGTACATGGGCGATGCTGACAGTGCGCGGTGGCGCGCGGCGTGTGTGGACTTTTCGTCGAACGACTACCTGTCGCTCGCGTGCAGCGTGCGGATGCGCGAGGCGCTCGCGGCGCGCACGACGGGCGTGCCGACCGGGAGCGGCGGGAGCCGGCTGCTGGACGGGGACTCGCCCATGCACACGGCGCTCGAGGTGCGCATCGCAGCGCATTTTGGCGCGCCCGCAGCGCTGCTCTTTAACAGCGGCTGGGACGCGAACGTGTCGCTGCTCACGACGCTGCCGCAGCCGGGTGATGTCGTTGTGTACGACGCGCTCGTGCATGCGAGCATGCACGACGGGATGCGCTCGTCGCGCGCGGCGGCCTGTGTCCCGTTCGCGCACAACGACCCCGCGGCGCTCGACGCGGCGCTGGGCGCCGTCTTGCGCGAGCACCCGCTCCCGCGGAACGTGTTCCTCGCGCTCGAGAGTGTGTACAGCATGGACGGGACCGTGTGCCGCCTGCGCGAGCTCCTGGCAGTGCTGGCGCGGCACGTGCCGGACGGGCTCTGCCACGTCCTCGTCGACGAGGCGCATGCGGCGGGCGTGTACGGCGCGCGCGGACGCGGTGTCTGTGCCGCGCTGGACGTGGCGGTCGCCATGCGCCTCGTCACGTTTGGCAAGGCGCTGGGGTGTGCGGGTGCCGCGGTGCTGTGCCCGTCGCTCTGGCGCGAGTACCTGCTCAACTACGCGCGCCCGCTTATTTACTCCACCGCGCTGTCCCCGCCCGCCGTGCTGGCGATGGACGTGGCGATGGATGAGCTCGCGAGTGGGCGCGCGGATGTGCGCGCAGCCCAGCTGCACGCGCGCACGAGGCAGCTGTATGGGGCGCTCGGGCGCGTACACGCAGGCCCGCTGCCGCCCGCGCCCATTGTGGCCATCCGTACGTGCGATGCGCGCGCGCTTGCGGCGCACCTCCAGGCGGCGGGCTACTTTGTGCGCGCGGTCTGCTATCCGACGGTGCCACGCGGCGAGGACCGTGTCCGCATCTGTGTGCATACCGACAACACGCTCGTCCAGATACACGGGCTCGTCGGTGCGCTGCGCGACGGCGGCGGCGACGGCGGTGGCGGGGAGCGCAGGGCGTGGCGCAGCGGAGGACACGACCAGCGGGCTGCAGGGCACGTGCAGGCCGCTGTGGCGCAGGGCCGCAGCGGGACCGGCGGCGCGCCCCGGGACAGCCCGTCCGCGGATGACGCACGCCACCTCCCAGCGGCGCTGTGAGCGGGGCCATGTGCGATGACGTCATATCCTTGTGTCACTGCGCGCCCTGGTGCCTGGCTGATACGATATGTCTCTCGTCCATGTCGCGTATGTGCCCCGTGCATCGGTCAAACCCCGGCTACAGGGTGGCTGGGCTGGGGGCGCCGTGGGGGCGTTATTCCCAGTGGCGGGGTTATTGCCCCTTGCTTGGCGGGGGGCGCCTTCAGCGGATGGACCCCCATGGCGGCGTTCGTATCTCCTGTATGGCTGGATGGCCCAGCGCAACAGAGTCGCTCCCCGTGGCGGCGTGAGCGCCCCTTGCGCTAGTCGACCTTGCGCCCCACACCGCCGCGCTCCACGTCACCCCCCCCTCCCCCGGGCTGCCCCGCTGCCGCGGCCCCTTCCCCCCCCCCTCCCCGCTCCCACCTATCTGCCAATGTCTGCACGTTCATCTTGGCAAAGCGGTCGAAATGCTCCACGGCGCCCACGCCGCACACATTTTTGAGGATCTCCACAACAATGACCACGTCCGGCTTCGACAGGTCCACACGGTGCTCAGCCGTCGTTGGAACGCAGGCGGCGACGAGCGGTATGAGCGCGTCGCGCGATAATGTCGAGTGCGAGCGGATGCGCGGCTCTACGCGGTACTGTGGGTGAGCACACAGCGGGGGCATGCGCACCGTTCGCGCCCGGCCCGCTGGGAAGAAGGGCTCCACGGCTGCTGAGACCGCGGTGCGGATCGAAGCCACGTCTGCGTGACAGAGCCGGTCGACGGGGGTCAACCGCTGCACGAACCGACTGCGTGTCTCCCCTGTGCGCTCGACGTGCTCCATAACGCATTGCACGAGTCGTGTTGCGTCCAAGGGCGGCGCACACTGCAGGTAGCATACTGCCGGTGAGTATCGTGCGGAGAGAGGGGCCCGGAGGGGACGCGGTTCCCGCCATGCTGCCCCCGCCACGTACAGCACTCCGTGTCCGTCTCCAGCGGCACAATACGCGACGAGGTGCTCTTCTGTAGCTCGGCCAGTTCGCGTCGCATCTGCGCCTCGATCCCGTCGTCGGCGGCGGGCCGCGCCCGGACTGGCGGTGGTCCGTTGCGCAGGGCATCCATATCGTCCTCGTCGTGCGTACCATGCGCGGGCGCATTCGCGTACAGCGCGTCCGCATACTGCACGTTAGCAGACCGTGTTTCTCCCGCACCTCTTCTAACACCGTCTGCAGCTCCATGGCGGCCTTGCGTTCCTTGCCGCGCGCACACGACATGAAGACGCCCCCTGTTTGTGGGCCCAGCGCAGCCGCTATCGTGCGGCGGTGCCGCTGGTGCCCACCGCGGGACTCGTGGCGCCCCCGCTTCCGCGGTCGGTCCTCGCGCGCCGATGGAGGCATGAATTAGGTCGTGGGGGAAAAAGGGGCGTTTTTGCGCATCTGTCGTACACCTCCACACAGCGCCGTGGCCGGCCCTCCCTGTTCGCCAGCCTCCACCCATCCTTGGCCATGGCCACACCGTTCGCACACGTGGACGACGACCCCGGGAGCGTACGTGCCCTGCTGACGACGCTGCGCGCACAGCAGGATGCACAAGACAAGGGCGCAGAGGCCCCACCGCCGCGGACCCGCGCGGCACCGCCGCAGCCGCCCCCGTGGCTCGCACACCAAAGCGACGACGCATACAATCCGTGGACGCCCGCGCTGGACGCGCACCGAAGAGATGGGAACGAGCCAGCGCGGCACACACGGCCAGCGGCGGACGAGTTGTGCGCGGCACCCACGACACCGCCGCCACGCTCTATGGGCTTCGCTGACGCACTGCGGGTCGTGGCAGAACGTGCCGGCGACGCGCGCTTCCTGGCGGCGGTGCAGGAGGTACGGCAGCGACCAGGTCCTCCTTACACGCAGCTGCGCGCAGAACAGGACCGCGTGGAAATGTCGCTCGCTGCGCAGCGCACTGCGATGATCGGCGAAAACGAGAGCGAACTGCATGGGCCAACGTAGGGATGCGCAGGCCAACACACTCACAGTACAGAGGCGCCCAGGTACAGGCGGCCTATGCGCGGTGGACATGGGATACGCTCGCGCAGTGGGATACACACCGGCGTGGACAACAGCAGGCGCTGGAGCGGGCACGTTGGCACCGCACGGTTCCGCGCTGACCGCAGCTCGGCGTGCCCACTTTCTACGACACAGACGACGCTGACGCGCTGCGCGCGCAGGCGCGCGTCGCGCACGTCCTCGACAGCCTGCTAGAGGGGGCCTAGACACGTGGCCCGGCCGCCACGCCGCGGCGGCGGATTTTTGGAAGCGCGCATCCGTGCGGCGCGCGCCAGCGGCGCTTGTGATCGCCACGTGACCGCATCCATGCGCGGTGACGCCTGGACAGCGGCGCGCTGGCAGATAGTATCTCCACCAAATCCGCAGGACTTGGGTGAGTGGCGGAGCGCCGGGCGGGCTGACGTGCAGATGGACATTGTGCGGCGCGCAGCTTCCGCACCCATACATAGCATCGCGTCGAGTGCCTGTCTGCGAGGCTTTCCAACGCGCGTAGGATATCTGCGAGCGGCGCCGTCCTTTCTGCACAAGGTGTGAACAGCTGCGATGCGGCTTCTCAGCGCGGAGCAGGGTGCTTACTCATGGTTACTGTCGCTCCTGGTTGCCTCTGTCACGTATCTTCTGCAGCGCATTGTGCCTTTCTCGACACCACACTCTGGAACGCGCTTCTGGAGCGCGACTACGAACGCGAACAGGTCCCCGAGCATGGCGACAAGCGACAACAGCACGGAGTGGTTCCGTCTGCCGACGGACGTGCGCCCGACGCACTACGACCTGACGATTTTCTCCGACCTTGAGAAGCTCAAGTTCCACGGCGCCGTCGACGTGTCGCTGGAGGTCTTGCGCGACACGGACACGATCCATTTCAATGCGGCCAAGGGCCTGCAGCTGTCGCAGGTGCAGGTGGCGCAAGACGGGGCGCCGCGTGTGCTGCCCGCAGCTGTCGATGAGGAGCACGAGCGCGTCTCCGTGGCGCTCCCGGAGCACGCGCGGGCGGGCGCGCGGCTCACCGTCTCCGTCGGATTCGTACGGCCGATCGACGAGAGCATGATGGGGTACTACCGCTCATCGTGGGAACACGAGGGGCGCAAGGGGCACTATGCGCTTACGCAGTTCGAGCCGACCTCGGCGCGGCGCGCGTTCCCGTGCTGGGACGAGCCGGAGCTCAAGGCGACGTACGCGGTGCGTCTGCTGCACCGCGACGGCACCGCGGCGCTGGGCAACATGCCGAGTGTGCACGACTCCGACGTGGACGCCGCGGGCATTGCGCAGGCGCTGCGCGTCGATGTGCTGCACGCGCCGATGCCGGACCTCGGCGCGGGGGCGTGGAGGCAGACGCAGTTCGAGACGACGCCGAAGGTGTCCACGTACCTCGTCGCTTGGGCGAACGGCGAGTTTGCGCATGTGGACGGCGTGTTCTCCTCGCCGCTCACGGGACGGGACGTGCCGCTGCGCGTGTACACAACGCCGGAGTTCATCCACCAGGCGCAGTACGCACTGGAGGTGAAGGAGAAGGTGCTGCCCGAGTACGAGAAGATCTTTGACGTGGCGTACCCTCTGCCGAAGCTCGACACGCTTGTGGCGTCGGACTTCGACGCGGGTGCGATGGAGAACTGGGGGCTCATCACGGGGCGCACGAGCGTGTTTCTGTACGACGCGAAGACGGGGCTCCAGGGCCGCAAGGTCACCGCCTCCGTGCAGAGCCACGAGGTCGCGCACATGTGGTTTGGCAACATCGCAACGATGACGTGGTGGGACAACCTGTGGCTGAACGAGGCGTTCGCAACGCTCATGGGGGAGGTCATCATCCTCGACCGTGTGTATCCAGAATGGAACAGTGCGAGTGAGTTCATCGTGTCGCACCTGAACCGCGCGCTGGACCTGGATGGGAAGCGCTCATCCCATCCGATCGAAGTGCCCCTCCACGGGGAGAATGTCGAGGACGCAATCAACCAGGTCTTTGATGCGATCTCCTACTCGAAGGGTGCCAGCGTCCTGCGCATGCTCTCGCGAATGCTCACGGAGGACGTGTTCCTGAAGGGCGTGAGCACGTATCTGAAGGCGCACCTCTATGGGAACACTGTCACGCGTGATCTCTGGGATGGGATCAGCCAGGCATCTGGCGTTGATGTGAATGCGATTATGGTGCGTTTTCTATTGGGGGTCGGGGGGAATTTCTGCCTCTCCTTTTTGTCCCTTGCTTTTCCGACTTTTCCGTCCATTTCTCCATTTTCCCTGTTCCCCGCCATTCCCGAGTCCGTGTTCCCCATCTCTTGCCTCACCAACCAATTCTTTCTCCAACCTTTCCTCCTCTCCGCTGCCCTCGCCCCCTTTTTTTTTTTTTCTCGCCCTCCTCTTCCCGCCCTTTTTTTCCCCTCGTTTTTCCCGCCCTCGTTTTCGCCCTCGTCTTTTTCCCCCTATCCCCCTCCCGCCCCTATTCCCCCCTTGTCTTCTTCCCCCCATCCCCACCCCCTATCCCCCCCCTTTCCTAACGGCAGGAAAACTGGGTGCTCAAGCAGGGCTTCCCCGTCATCACAGTGACCGAGGACGACGACGCGATCCATGTGCGCCAGAACCGGTTCCTTGCGACGGGCGACCCGACACCCGAGGAGGACACGACGCTCTGGCACGTCCCGCTTGCACTCAAAACCACAGGCGCGAACGGCGCCGAGACGGACTTTGGTCTCATGCTCGCTGCGGAGCGCGAGAAGACGATCCCTCTCGCGAACGCGCGCGAGAGCGCGTGGAAACTGAACGCGGAGACGATCGGCGTGTACCGCGTCGCGTACGCGCCGGAGCGCCTGCGTCGCCTCGGGGAGGTGGCGGCGGCGCCGGACAGTCCCTTCTCGCTGGAGGACCGCGTGGGCCTTGTGAGCGACGCATTCACGCTGGCACAGGCTGGCTATGGCAAGACGTCGGGTGGGCTCGCACTGATGCGCGCGCTGCGGGGCGACAAGAGCTCGCTCGTGAACCAGGCGGCGGCGCTGAATCTCGGCAAGCTCGCGAGCGTGTGGTGGGAGCAGCCGGAGCCGGTGCGGGAGGCGATCAACCAGTTCCGTGTGGACGTGTTCGGTCCGCTCGCCCGCGAGCTTACGCTGGACTTTGGTGAGGATGACTCGCCGGAGCTGCGCGAGCTGCGTGCGGCGGTGGTGGGGGCGGCCGCCGCTGCGGGCGACGCGTGGACGCTTGCGCAGATCGCGGAACGCTTCGCGCCGCTGCGTGATGCGGGAGACGACTCGCGCATCCACCCTGACCTTCTGCGCACTGTTCTGAGCCAGTCGGTGCGGCACGGCGGCGAGGTCGAATACGACACGGGTACGTGCGGGAGGCAGGGAGGGGCTCACCGCAGCGCTTCACGTGTACCGCCACCCGGCGACACCCGCGCACAAGACGTCGGCGATGGTCGCGCTTGGCTGCGCGAAGGACGAGGCGCGACTGCAGCGCACGCTGGACTTTGTGTTCAGCAGCGAGGTGAAGACGCAGGACATGATGTAGTGCGTTGGCGCACGGTGCGCACGAACTCACACCCAGCTTCTTTATGTCCCTTGCGAGCAACACGTACAGCCGCCGCATGCTGTGGAATGCGGTGCAGGCGCGCTTCGACGAGCTGCTCTGGCGCTTTGAGGGGAACTTTTCCCTCTCCAACCTGATCAAGGCCACGGTCGGCGCCTTCTCCAACGACGCGGACGCAGACGCAGTCGAGGCCTTCTTCAAGGGCCGCAACACGGCCAAGTTTAGCATGAGTCTCGCGCAGGGTCTTGACACGATCCGTGCGCAGGCGCAGTGGCTCAACCGCGACAAGGGCGATGTGGAGGCGTGGCTCAAGCTGAATGGGTACCTGGAGTAACATGCGCTCTCTGGCGCCTTGCAGGCCCTCCGGTGCGCCTGAACGCGCGCCCACTATGCGGTGGCCCACGCGCCAGGTGGGGTCTGCGGTCGTACATCCATAGCCCTGCTCCTCTGAGACCGCACCGCAGGTGCAGGCGTTTTGCTGCGCCGCCCCCCGCCCTTCTTTCCCCATCGGACGCGTGCCACGTGGCCCTGTCGCGCTAGGCTGTAGCCTCTCCTGTGCACGAGACTACGGCGCTGTCTACTCCGGGATGTGCGGCTGTCTGTCAGCGGACGCCGTCGATGGGGGTGCCCCCCCCCCCCCCCTCCTCCGACCCCCACGCACCTTGAGAACGGCTGCGCGCCTTTCTTGAGAGCCGCTGCGGAGAGGGCTGGACTCGTCCAGCTTTTCGGTCTCCTGCACAGTGCGGAGTCGCGGCGCATTCAGCAGGGAGGAACCGGCTGCCTGGAACGTGCCCACGAGCGTGCCCATACCAATACAGGAGCCGGCCATCATTGGTATCGACCGGGCTTGTTGTCAGACACGCACGTATACACCGGCACATACCAGAGGCCCCGACGACGAGACCCGCCGCGCAGCCGCCAGCCGCACCGTTCCAGCCGTCATTCTTATGGCGCGCATCCGCGGTGGCCGCGTCTGCGAACGCGAATGCACCTCCGACAAGCGCTGCGCACGTTAGCAGGGACGCAGCACGCAGCACGCACTGAAGAGCGCAATGGTACTGCCGCTGCGCGTGAAAATGCCCATAGCGCCCGTCTTGTGTCTCGACAGACTGTTCTGTACCGCGCTTACGAACACGCCAACTGCAGCGCTCATTGCCGCCGTGTTCATCGTCTCGCCCACCGGTGACCGCGGCGCAAATTCAGCGCTGTCCGACATGGCAATGGTGTCCGAAAACCGGCGGGGCGGCGAGCCCAGCGCCGCGAGCAGATGCTTATTTCCCCATCACCGGGAATGCGACCCGTGCGCACGGCGACGCGTTTTGCCATTGCGCCGTCATGGACGAGCAGATCGCGCAGTTCCTAAGCCTTGCGGATGTCCCCGAGGATGTGGCTCGGTGCGCCACTGCCTTAGCCCGAAAGTGTACTGACAGACCAGCGCGTACGTGGAGGGTGCCAGTGGCGACTTGAACGCGGCTCTGGAGGCCTTCTATGAAGGTGGCGCGCCGACCGCGCCGTCGGCGCCATCCTCAGGTCCGCGCACACTGCATGGGGCCGCGGCACAGTCCGCAGATCCATGGCCGTCCGAGTCGCCGCCGTCGTCGCGCGCATCGTCTCATGGCCCGCGGGGTCCGCGCCACGGCGGTGTCATGACGTTTAGTGACCTGCGCTCGGAGGAGGCAGGCGGCATGCCGCACGGGGGCTCGGACGGTGGAGACGACGACCCCGTCAATCTATTTGCGGGTGGCGAGCGCAGCGGGCTCAACGTCGAGAACCCGGAGCGCGCGCGCCGCGGGGCGGCCACGGGCAACAGCATTGTCAATGACATCCTCACGAAGGCATCGACGGCGTCGCAGGCAGCGGCGGCGCGAGAGCCATCGTCGTTTGACCTGCGCGGCTCGCGGCCGAGCGCGGACGTGTTCTCAGGGCGTGGATACTCGATTGGCGGCGAGACAGTCGGCAGGGGGGAGGCGGAAGAGGACACCGAGAGTATGCCCGGCGACATGCACGAGGACGACGAAGAGAGCGAAGAGGCCCCCGCAGTGCGCCATCTCACGTTTTGGCAGGAAGGATTCTCCATTGAGGATGGACCACTGCACCGCTACGACGACCCCGCGAACGAGGAGACCCTCGAAGCTATCAACGCAGGGCGTGCGCCGCTCAGTCTTCTGAACGTCCGTTTCGGGCAGCCGGTGGAGCTCATGGTCTCGCGGCGCACGCATGAAAAATACGAGCCGCCGCCGCCGCCGCCGCAGATGCCTTTCGGCGGCCACGGCAACCGCCTCGGCAGCGTAGCGCCGGGGGTGCGCGCCGCGGGCGCGACGGCAGCGCCCGCGAATGCGCCCCCGGCACCCACCAATGCGGAGCCGGAAGTGGATCCGTCGCAGCCGACGACGCAGATCCAAGTGCGCCTGAGCGACGGCCAGCGGCTCGTCGCGAAGGTGAACACGAACCACACGGTGTCGGATCTGCGGCGTATTATTGACGCGTACGTGCAACGAAGCGTGCACTACTGATGCATACAGGCGGCGTCCCGACCTGGCAAACTACACCCTGCATACGAGCTTCCCTCCCAAAGCCATCACCGACGAGCACCTCACAGTCGCGGATGCTGGCCTCAAGAATGCCGTGGTGGTCGTGAAGCTTACGTGATGATTTTTGTAGGACGACAATACCCACGTGTGTAATGCAGGGGCAGCCACGCATGCTGGCCGGCTGCATGGTATGGAGAATGCCAGCGCAGCGCCGCCGCGCGCGCGCCTATTTGTTCAAATACCGGGAACACCCGAATTTCGTGCATATGACCGGCATAGTGCCCATGGGCGGCACAGCAGCGGTTTGTCTTCGGGACAACCGGTGGCATTTCCGCAGTCGCTTCTACTTTTTAAATTCCTGCTGCACACTGTTCTTCTTCACCCTTCCCCTCTTCAGTGTAGTAAGTGAAGCGGACGTTGGGGGCTGCGTGCTAACGACGAGCAGTCACGATGAGCGCAGACGCTCCTAAGACCAAGACCGCGGCTGGCTTCGCCACCGACTTTATGATGGGTGGTGTTTCCGCCGCTGTCTCGAAGACGGCGGCCGCCCCCATCGAGCGTGTCAAGCTGCTCATCCAGAACCAGGACGAGATGATCAAGCAGGGCCGCCTCGCGTCGCCCTACAGGGGCATCGGGGACTGCTTCCTCCGCACCTACCAGAGCGAGGGCCTTGCTTCCCTGTGGCGCGGTAACACGGCCAACGTGATTCGTTACTTCCCGACGCAGGCGCTCAACTTTGCCTTCAAGGACTACTTCAAGTCGCTCTTCAAGGTGGGCAAGGACGCTGCCTACGGGAAGAAGTTCGGTTCCAACATTGCGTCGGGTGGTGCTGCTGGTGCCTCGTCGCTGCTGTTCGTGTACTCGCTTGACTACGCCCGTACCCGTCTTGCCAACGACGCCAAGTCCGCGGCGAAGGGCGGTGGTGGCCGTCAGTTCAACGGTCTCGTTGACGTGTACCGCAAGACGCTCGCGACGGACGGTATTGGCGGTCTTTACCGTGGCTTCATCCCGTCGGTTGTTGGTATCGTTGTGTACCGTGGTCTGTACTTTGGTCTTTACGACTCGCTCAAGCCGATTCTGCTCCCCGGCAAGCTCTCGGAGAACTTCCTCTTCTCCTTCCTGCTCGGCTGGGGTGTCACGACGACCGCTGGTCTCTGCTCGTACCCGCTCGACACCATTCGTCGTCGCATGATGATGACCTCGGGTGGCAAGGTGCACTACAAGAGCATGTTCGATGCCGCCTCGACGATCGTTGCCAAGGAGGGTATGACCTCGCTCTTCAAGGGTGCTGGCGCGAACATCCTGCGTGGTATCGCTGCCGCGGGTACGATCTCGGGCTACGACAAGCTCCAGCAGGTCATGTTCGGCAAGGTCTACAAGGGCGCGTGATGAACATGTCCGCCCCATGGCAGGACGATCGTCTGACTCGCAAGTTTGGCCGCTCACGCGCCATGCTAGCCGTGTTGCCATCACTCTGTGGTAGTCCATTCGTAGAAGCCAATGTGTTGGCAGGCCATGGCCTGCCAGCACTGCATTTCTGTCCTGTGTCGATATGCGCGCGTCTGGAACACATCGGTGAATTTGTGTTGCCGCGCTCGTCCAGCCTGCACGCGCGGTGTTGGCGAATCGGGAGGGATCGGGCCGCGCTGAAAGGGGCGCACGAGTCGCCGCGCCACTAGCAGCTGCATCCATCGCGCGCTGGGAGGCCGCCGTTATTCCGCTGCAGGTTGACAAGCTCGTTGCGTGCGGTGCCAAACCCCGCGCCGCGCTGTGCGGCAGGCTTCGGTTTGATCTGGTCGAGAGGTATGTGCCGTGCTGTCTGTCAGCGGGCTGCGGGCCGCCATCTCCACGCACCGATCTCGGTGAATACTTCGAGCACCCCTTCCCCGGTCTTTGCGCTGGTTTCGAAGAAGAGGAGCCCTACGTCATCGGCGTATTGCTGCGCCTCTGACGTGGGCACCTCGCACCGCGTTGCGCCGGGGCCGCCTGCAGCGTCGGACAGAGCGGCGGGGTCTGCGTCTTCTGCGTCTGCCGAGGCCCTGTCCGCGAGGTCCACCTTGTTTCCAATGAGCGCAATGACGATCGTCGGGCTCGCCTGCCGCTGCAGCTCCTTTACCCATAGTTTCGCCTTGTCGAATGACTCCTGGCGCAGTGTGAGCGGTTGACCGGCGAGAAGCTCGCACGCACCGCCTTGGTAATATCATAGACCACCGCGCTCGCCTGGGCATTGCGGTAGTACATCGGCGCGAGACTGTGGAAGCGCTCCTGGCCTGCGGTGTCCCAGATCTCGAACTTGATCAGCCGGTCCTCGAGGCGGCACCGTTGCTGGCGCAGTGAGCGGGCGCCCGCGGCTCCGCACGCACGGTCAGGAAGGCAGCTCCAATCGTGGGCTCGCGGTTCTCTTGGAAGTCGTCCTGGACGAAGCGGTGCACGACCGACGTCTTGCCGACAGCGGCTTCGCCTGACAGCGGTGAGCGCCCGCGTGGCAATCTCTCTCCAGCACGTACCGAGAAGGACAAGCTTCGTCTGGATCGGCCGCGACTGCGCGGACTCAGCCCCAGCCGCATCTCCAATTCCGTGCGCGTTTGTCTGGTGGGACATGGCGCGAGGCACTCGTATGCAGCAACCAAGTGGCGGCGGCACACCCGTCGGGCGGGGGAAAAGGAAATAATGCGCACGCGTCGCATATGTCCCATGCGCAGGGGGGTCGGGCGGGCGGCCGCCCTCAACTCGCGCCGCGCCACACACGTGTCTGGCGGCTTGGTATCATCGGCCATGCACGGCACTGCGGGCGCCCACGGACGGCCCATGCAAACCACATACCCGCGGAACCAGGCGCAGGCGCAGGCGGGGGCGGCCGGGCCGGCGCATGCGACGGCCCCCGGACAGGCGCAGGTCCAGATGCAAGCGCAGCGGATCCGCGCGCGGAACCACTACGACATCCTCGTGGGCGAGGGGTTCCGCGGCACGAAGCGCGACCGGCCGACGGACCGGAGCCTGCCGCCGTCGCTGAAGCGGCAGATCAAGGAGTGTGCCCTGTATACGGACCTGCAGCGGATGGAGCGGAACCTGGACTGGACGCTCGCGCGGAAGCGTGCGGAGCTGATGGACTCCATGGGTAAGCCGCCGAAAGTGAAGCGGACGCTGCGCGTATTCATCAGCAACACATGTGCGAACCAGCCATTCCAGCTCGCGGAGCGCGCAGCGAAGACGGATCCCGCCGCAGGCGACGCAGCGGACGTGGCTGTGGGCGAAGCAGGCGACGCTGCGACAGACGGAAAAGGCGGGCTGCATACCACGACGCCCGGCGCGGGTGCGGAGGGCGTGGAGGGCGGGGACCAGAACACCGCCCCGTCGTGGACGCTGCGCATCGAGGGGCGCCTGCTTGACCCGAGCTTCCGCTCGCGCGCGGGCGCGGCGCTCTCTGCGCAAGCGACGGCGAGCCGCGTGAGTGCGCACAAATTCAGCAACCTCGTGAAGTCGGTCGTCGTCGAATTCTCGCGGGATGCGGGGCTATACCCTGAGCTGGCCAAGGGGAGCAGCAACATTGTCGAGTGGCACCGGCCGACGCCGTCTGTTGCGCCGCAGGCGCCGGTGCCGGGCGTGGGCGGCGGCTCCGCGACGGAGCATCCGCTGATCCACAGTGCCGAGCCGGCGCTGGACGGCTTCGAGGTGAAGCGCACGGGGACGGTGCCGGTGAAGGCGAAGATTGTGCTATACCCCCTGTATGTGCCGGAGCGGTACTCGGTCGCGCCGCCGCTGGCCGCTCTGCTCGACGTGCAGGAAGACACGCGCGCGGGCGTACTGAGTGCGCTGTGGGCGTACATCAAGCACAAGCGGCTCCTCGACGAGCACGACCACCGGATCGTGCGGCTGGACGCGCCTCTGCAGGCGCTGTTCCGCACGCCGACGATCAACTTCCACCACATCCCCGAGGTCCTGCACAGGTTCCTGCACCCGCCGCAGCCGATCGTGTTCGAGTACTACGTGCGCACGGACAAGGCGGAACACCGACACCCGATGGCATTTGACGTGGAGCTGGAGATGGACGACTGGGCGGTGCGCACCCGACAGCACAATGTACTTGCGCGCTTCGACGCGAACAGCGCCGTGAGCAACGAGATTGCCGCGCTCGACGACCAGGTGCGGTGCGCGTACACGGTGGCTGACCGCAGATTGCGCAGGCCGCGCTCACGATCCGGAACCGCGCCGCCGCGAAGCAGTTCCTCTCTTCGTTCGCCGCGGACCCGCAGGGACACCTGCAGAAGTGGATCGCGAGCCAGGCGCGCGACCTCGACACGCTGCTCGGCACATCTACAGGAGGGCGCGGCGTCGACGGCACCGCCGGCGGCACAAATTTCAGCAACGAGGAGCTCCGCCGTGCGGATACATTCCACGGACCGTGGGTGAACGAGGCGGTGATCGTGGCCGAGTCGCAGCGGCTCGCGCAGCGGCTGCAGGAGCTACACGCGAGGCGCACGACCGGCAGCTAGCGCGGATAGAATACGGGCGGAGGGGATGCGCGCTGACGGGGTGTGCACGAAGAGGACGTGGGTAAAGGCATATATTGCTCCTCCTAGAGAAGATTTTATTCGCCGCTCGGCTGCGCCGCCCGGCTGCGCGGCAGGGCAGCGTATAGTATGTCACAGAGCGGGGCTCCAAACAGACGGCGTGGCGCAACGCACCCCGCAGAAGTCCGTCCACGGCATGCGCGGCGGCGCGTCCACTTAACGGTACGACTTCTGGCGGCGCGCGCGCGCACCACGACCACCGAACTTCTTCGGCTCGCAGCGGCGCGGGTCGGCGATCAAAAGTGTGCGGTCGTACGAGATGAGCAGCTGGCGCAGTTCGAGCGCAGACGCGGCATCGTAATACTTCGCGTAGTACGCAACGAGCGCCTTGGCAATCGCCTGGCGGATCGCGTAGACCTGGGAGGTGTGGCCACCGCCGGAGACGCGGACGCGGATGTCGACGGTGCTGCGCGGTCAGCACTGCAGCGCACGACCACATACGTGAACTTGTCCGCACCAACGACGAGGATCGGCTCGTACACCTTCCAGCGGAGCGTGTCCGGCTGGATCAGCGTCACCGGCTGGCCGTTCAGACGGAGCACGCCCTTGCCCTCACGGGCGTGCGCGACGGCCGTCGCAGTCTTCTTCTTGCCGAAACACGAAACGAACGGCACAGCGCCCTTCGACTCAGACATCTGCGCGCCTGCGTCAGCACGCCTTCTCAGCGGTGGTCTGTAACTCACCGTGATGTGTGATGGTGAGGCTGCCCGTTCCCACGCTGCGCTCGTTTTCGCGCGTCCAGTCTACCCACGTGACGTCCGCGGAACCGTACAGTTCCACGCGCGCGGAGGCAAAGGGGGGCTGACTAATATCGGCCGACGCACAGCTTCGCGACGCACGCTGCGTTCTGGACGTTGCACGATATGTTCCGGTCAGCTGTGCGTACTGCGGGTGCGGTGGCGGTGGCGCGGGCGGAGGGGGTGCGCATGCGTGCGGCTGCGCTGTCGCACGCGCGCGCGGCTACCGTCCGCGCGGTGCATGTGCCGGGGGCGGTCCCCGTGGACGGAGATGCGGCGTCCATTGCGTGGGACGCGGATTCACCAGCGTTCTTCGGTGCGTCGCGGGCGTCGTGCGCCACACTGACATGTAGCCATAGAGCGCAGCGCGCCGATGGTGCACAAGCGGCTCAGCTACCTGGACCCGGAGACGCGGCCGAGTGGCGGCGCGGCGAAGAGCGCGCATGTGCCGCTGTCCTCGCACGTATTCGACATTGTGCCGCACCAGAATGCGATGCATCTGGCCGTCGTGTACTACCTGGACGCGCTCCGCAGCGGGACGGCGAGCACGAAGACGCGTGCGGAGGTGTCGTTCTCCGGGCGCCGTCTGCGGCCGCAGAAGGGCACCGGACGCGCGCGGCTGAGTGACGCGGGCAACCCAATGCTGCGCAAAGGCGGCGTGGCGCATGGGCCGCACCCGCGCGACTTTGCGACGGAGCTCCCCCGCCGGGTCCGCGAGCTCGCGCTGCGGTCCGCGCTGAGCGCGCGCATGCGCGAGGGCAACCTGTTTGTCGTGCCGACGCTCGCGTGGCGGCCGCCACCGACGTCGACAGGGCGTCTCGCGCGTCTGCTCGGCGAGAAGCAGTGGGGCGATGCGCTCTTTGTCTCAGCGCCCCGCCGCCCGGCGCCGGAGGCGCACACGCGGCGCACGGACGCGCGCCCGTCTGCGGTGGATCCTCGGTACAGTGACGTGCAGATGCGGCGCCACCAGCGCTACCTCTTTGGCTTCGCGGCCGCGTCACACAACCTGCCGCGCGTGGATCTGCTCCAGCTGCACAAGCTGCCCGTGCACGAGAAGCCGCGTGCGGACCACGCGAAGAAGCCCGGCGAGCTCCATGCGTACCAGGTGCTCCGCCACCCGAAGCTCGTCATGGACCTCGGCGCACTCGAGTGGCTCGAGGAAAAGCTCGGCGGTGCTCCCATGCACGAGATGTACGACGAGGAACTCGCCTATCTGCAGGCCCAGTACGACGCGGCGCACGCGTCCGCGGACTTCGACGCCGCCGAAGACGCGGAGCCGGTGGCCGACGCGCCGCCGGTGCAGGCGCAGCCTGCAGCAGCGGCCTCTCTCGCGCGCCCCGCACCCACGCCGTAGAACGATGCCTGCGATATACCACCCACAGTGCTTAGTCAGCACTCTCCACTTGTGTCGTCCGTGCTGCGGCGTGCGCCGACGCGTGCTGTGGCGAGGAGCGACGCGCGGTGGCGATGAGCGACGCGGTGGCAAGCAGCGACGCGGCGGCGTCCGCGCATCGCCGCGCGCGGAAAAAGGTGCCGCGCTACGACGAGTACGGGAACTACCTCGGTGACTTTGCTCCGGAGGATCCAGCGGCGTCCGCCACGCCGGCGGCGCCCGCAGCATCCGCGACGCCGCCGCCGCCCGTGCAGACGCCAGCGCAGGCGCCCGCGTTCCCCCCACCCGGCTACGTGCGCGCGATGCCGCGCGCTCTGCCGGGTGCAGGGCATGCGCGCACACCCGCTGCCGGTGCCGCCGCCGGCCCGCTGCTGTTCTGCGGCGTGGACACGGCGCTTTTGTCTGCGCGGACGACGTGCGCGTTCAGCACGCGGTCCGAGCAAGAGATGATGCTGCACCGCGCCGACCGGCATCTGCTGTACCCCGCGGGCGGCATCGCCGAGGTGCGTCGCCGAGACCCCATGTATATTGCCATGGAGAAGGAGCGCACCGCGCAGCAACGACGCGGCGCTGCTCGCGGTGCGGACGGACCCACCGACGCGACAATCCTCGGACTGAACATTCGCCTCGACACGCCGGAGCTCGTTGCGGAGTGGATCAGGCAGCGGCAGAAACGGTATCCCAGCGCCGCGGTCATCGCGCAGAAGAACGCGGATGCGCAGCGGCGCCAGGCGCGGCTCGCGAAGACCGCCGCGCTGCTCGGACAGCCCGGGGCTGCCCAGCGCGGCGCGGCGCAGCAGGACGCCGCCGAGACCGCGCATCGGGGGCCCACCAGGGGAACCCAAAAGGACGCCGCCGCCGCCGCCCCACCGTCCCCCGGCTCGGACACCCATAACGGCCGCGACCGCACAGAGTCCGAGAGCGGTGACAGCGACGCGTCCAGCAGCGCGCCGGACGGCGCGAGCGCCTCGGACTCCGACATGGACCCCGTACGCGATGCGGTGTCCTCCAAGGTAGACCCGGTACTGCCACGCGCACAGCCCGCGTCTGACCAGCGGCCGATGTGCCGCTTCTGGCAGCGGGGCCACTGCAACTTTGGCGACCAGTGCCGACAGCGACACGGCGAGCACGACACCAGCACCGGCGCAAAGCGCGGAGCCGCCGACGAGGCGCCGCGCGCGCGACGGCGCCCGGCGCCGCGGCTGGGGGCCGTGAATCCGTTCCAAGCGCCGGACCTGCTGCGCCAGTTGCTGGGCAACGAGATCCTGCAGCACGTCGACGCCGTCTCGCAGCTCCTACGGTTTCTGCTGGACAATGACATGCTTGCGCATGTGGAGCGGCGGCGCGGCGATGCGGCGGAGCAGCGCGCGCGGCGCGCGCGCGTCGTGCCATTGGTGGGGGCGGCGGACGGGAGCGGCGGGGGGGAGGCAGGCGGGCAGGGGACTGAGGCGGCGGCTGAGGCGGGCGGGGAAAGGGTGGCGGGGGGGGCGGAGGCGGTAGGGTCAGAGGCGGCCACAAACGAGCCGTCGCGGTACGGCACGTACGACGCAGCGACGGCGGCGTCCCCTCTTCCCCCTCCCTTCCTCCCGTCGCCCACCTCGCCCACGCTGCGCCCCCTGTCGGAACTCGTGTGGCCACCGGAGCCGGACCCACTCGTGTATTTGGACCCGCTACGGCGCGCGGACCCGAAGCCACTACGGCCCGCGGAGCTCGAGGCGCTTGCGGTGCATCCGAGGCTGCGGGAGATCCTGCATCCCGCGTCACCGCTGCATCCGCAGGGGGCACTGAATGTGCCGCTGCAGCGCGCGATGCAGACGTGGGAGGCACTCCCCACAGAGCGACACCGGATCGCCGCGCTGGAGCTGATCCTCGGCGTCGGTGCCGCGAGTCCACTGCATGCCCACGACGCGTATGCACCCGAGACGCAGCGGCACCTCGCACCGACCGCGGGCGCACCAGGCAAGGCGGGTGGGGCGCGCGTCATCGGAGAGACGGAGCTGTTTCGGTTGGGCCTCAGGATCGGTCCGACTGAGGTTGCGCTTGTGCAGCACATTGCCGAGTGCGTGAGCGCTGAGATGCGGGGCCCCGAGTTTTGTCTATCGTAGGGGGATGGGGCGGGGGGATGTTAGGGTCAGGGGGAGGGGGGGGAAGGGGGGGAAGGGATGCGCGGCGGGGGGGTGGAGAGGAGGGGCGCGGCAGAGGTGCGGGGTGGCACAGCTTCGGGGCGCGCCCGCCGCGCTCCCCCGTCCCCTATTCTCCCTGTGTGGCTCCCTAGCCTCCTCCACGACTCCGTCCTTTTGCCGCTCCGCCCCCCGCGCGTTTCCCGCCTACTCTCCGCCCCTGTGCGCCTCCGCACCTCTGCCCCTGCGCGCCTGCGCGCCTGCGCTCCTGTGTCCTTCCCCTCTGTCCCCCACCGCTCCTTTCTCCGCGCCCCTAATCCCTCCCCCCCGCGCCGCATGGACCAAATAGGCAAACTCAGCGGGCCCGGCACTCTGGCACAGCTGGTAGAAGCGCGAGTGGCGGTTGCGCAAGAGCTCATCGGGGGTGCCCATCTCCGCGACCCTGCCGCGGTCCATAAAGAGGACGCGGTCGTAGGTAATGACGGAGCGCAGGCGGTGCGCAATCGTGAGAATGGTGCTCCCCTCGAACGCGTCGTGGATCACGGTACTGATCTGCTTGTCCGTCTCGTAGTCGATGGAGCTGGACGCCTCGTCAAAGAGGACGACACGCGCGCGGCGCAGGATCGCGCGCGCAAGGCACAGGAGCTGGCGCTCGCCCTGGCTCAGGTTCGCACCGTTCTCCGTGATGGCGAAGTTCAGGTCCGCAAACGGCGGGCGGGCGGCGTTGGCGCGCACCTCGCCCGGCTGCGGGAGGAGATGCACCGCGCGCAGGCTGGCCAAGAGCTGCTCGTTGGTGAACTCGTCGCATACATCCAGCACGGAGCGCAGCGTGCCGGACACAATGACGGGGTCCTGCGGTGAGCGACACGGCGCGCGCAGCCACGCACCTGCGGCACGATCTGCAGGCGCGAACGCAGGTCGCGCAGGCCGATCTGCGCGATGTCTGGCGCGTGAGCGGTGCGGCGAGCGCGTCGACGTACCCCAGCCGTCGATGACGATGCGCCCGGACTGTGCCTCAACGAAGCGGAGGAAGGCGCTGGCGAGCGTGGACTTGCCGCTCCCTGGGGTGAGCGTGGGCGGCGCGCGGCGTACCGGTGGGCCCGACGACGGCGAGCTTGGCGCCGCCGGGGATGTCGAAGGAGAGATTTTTGAGCACGTCCGGCAGGTCCGGCGCGTAGCGCGCGGTGAAGTCCTGCACGACGACGTGGCCGGCGGAGGGCCAGTCGCGCGGCGGCGCGGGCGACACGGTCTCGGGACCCTCCTGGTCGATGGTGGACGCGTACTCGAACACGCGCTCGACGGCGACGCCGTTCGTCTGCAGCACCGCGTACATGCGCATGAGGATGAGCAGGACGAAGTTGAAGTTGATGAGGAACATGATGGAGAAGTCCGCGCTCGCCGCGTCAAGGTTTGGCTGCCCGAGCACGATGAGGCAGGCCACGAACACGAGCCCGGCACTGATCAGATTGAACATCTGGCTCACCCAGCGGCTCGACTGGCTCTTCCACCACACATAGCGGTTGTTGTTGTCGAGCACGGCATCCATGTCGTTCGTGAAGCGCACCTGCGCGCCGAATGCACGAAGCACCGTCGCGCCATGTACCGCGTTGCCAAATGCGCATACCACGAGCGAGCGGCTCGTGGCGTTCAGGCGCTGCAGGTCGCGGGCGACGACGAGATACGCCTTGCCGATCGCCGCGTACACGGGGAGGAGGATGAGCAGCGCGAGCACAAACTGCCACCCGCTCACCATGTACATCGCAATGCACGTCGCGAGCAGCTGCGTGGAGCGGATGCCCGCGTCCGCGATCGACTGCGCGAACTCGGAGTCGAGCACCTCGAGGTCCTGCCCGAAGCGGTTGAGCAGGCGCCCGCGCGACGCTGTGTCGTGGAAGCGGATCGACGCGCGCAGCGTGCGCCAGAGCATCTTGCCGAAGAGCCGCTTCGAGGCAATCAGCGACATAGAGAAGAGCCCGACCCAGCGCAGCGTGCCGAGGAGCGTGCCGATGCCGACGAGCAGCGCGTAGCGCGAAAGCCACCAGCCGTTGGAGTGCTCGCCCCTGCCCGTGCCCGCCGCGGACCAGTCGCGCAGCCACCCATTGTTCACGAGGTCCCACAGGTTCGTGACGACGAGGAGGAACATGGACACGGTGCACAGGCGCCAGCCGCTGCTCGCGTGCACGTACTCGCGCCACACTGCCCACGCGATCGTGCCCTTCTCGGAGTGCTCGCCAGCGCGCTTGCGGGTGTCGTCGCCAAGCAGCGACGCATCCGCCGCGTCGTGGTCCTCCGCCATCTCCGGCGGCGGCGGCGCGCCGTCGGCGCCGCGCTCCTTGGGCGTCTCGCGCGGCTCCGCGAAGCCGCTGTAGTGCGGCGACGCAAGGAACTCGTCGCCGGTGCCCTGGAACACGGCGGTGCCGCGCGCTAGCACGACGACTTGCTCGGCGAGCGGCGCGACGAGCTGCGCGTTGTGCGAGACGAGGACGACGGTGCGCCCGCGGACGAGGACGCCGGTGAAGAGCGCCTGCGCCACGTGCTTGGCGGTGCTCGCGTCGACGGCGGAGAGCACATCGTCGAGGAGCAGCACGCTCGCGCGCGAGTACACCGCGCGCGCGAGCGCGACGCGCGCCTTCTGCCCGCCGGAGAGCTCGGTGCCATTCTCGCCGACATCCGTGAGGTCGCCCCGATCGAGCTCCGCGAGGTCGCGCTGCAGGCCGCACGCCTCGATCGTCGCGTGGTACCGCCGCCGGCTGCCGAGCGGGAGGCCGAAGAGGATGTTGTCGCGGATGCTCGTGTTCAGGAGGAAGGGCACCTGCGGCGCGTACGCCACGAGGTCCGGGCGCGTCCAGTGCGCGGTGTCGAGCGCGCTCAGCGCCGCGCGCTCCGACGCAGCATTGTGCGGGATGCCGTCCTGCGGCGAGCGCGGGCAGATGACTCGTCCGTGCAGCGTGTCCGCCTCATGCAGGAGCGCCTGCAGGAGCAGCGATTTACCAGCGCCTGCGGTCAGCATGCACGCGCGCGGCCCGAGCGCCACGTACCGACGCGTCCGCAAATCAGCGTGCGCCTGCCCGCGGGAAATTCTATAGACAGATGCGTGAGCGCAAACGGCGGCTCCGTGCCCGCGCGTGATTGATCGTGCGGGAACGCGACCGTCGCGTCCTCGCACGCGACGCGTGGCAGCGCCGCGGGCGGTGCGTGCGCGTCCGCGTCCGCCGTGTCGGTGAACGGCGGCACGTCCGGCGCCTGCAGGTACTCGTTGATGCGGCGCAGCGAGACGAACGCCTGCATCGTGTTGGTGAGTGTCTGCGGCAGCATGGTGAGCGTGAAGCGGAGCTCGGAGAACACCGCGAGCGAGGTGAACGCGGCCCTCGGCGTGAGCTCGTGCCCCAGCATGATGGTGTAGTGCGCAAATGCGACGAGCGTGACGAGCAGCGGGTTCAGCTCCATCACCATGGAGAGGAACGCGTTCAGCGCGAACACGGTGCGCTGCTCGTGCAGCTCGCCGCGGCGCGTCACCTCGACGCGGTCGCGGAAGCGCGCCTCCCACGCCTGCGACTTGATCATGCGGATCCCGAGGAAGCACTCGTTCAGCAGGCCAAGTCGCCGGTCGCGCGCGGCCATGAGGCGCTCGGTCGCACGCGCGAAGTACCGGCTCACGAACGCGATGAGCGGGACGAGCAGCAGCGTCGACGAGAGGCCATACACCGCGGACACGCCCAGGATGCGGTACGCAAAGTAGCCGCCGACGAGCAGCTCAAAGGGGACGGTGACGAGCGCGAAGATATGGAACGCCATGTCCACGACGCGCTTCAGGTCGACCAGGTGCAGCGTCAGCACCTGGCTCGTGTTGATCGGCGCTTCGTCCGCCGTGTCGCGCGGCGCGCGCGTCTCCTCGCGCTTCCGCAGCGTCTTCCCATACAGCAGCGTGGACAGCTGCGTGGAGAGCCGCACGGTCAGCAGGCCCTCGAGGATCGCCCACAGCCGGCTCTGCAGCGTGCTGCTTACGATGATCGTGAAGAACAGGCTGAGCACCCACGGCAGCGCGCGCTTCACGGTCTGCGCGGGCGTCTCCGTCCCCTTGCGCTCGTCCTCCAGCACGGCAAAGATCCGGCTCGCAAAGAACGTCGGCAGGTAGTAGAACCCGACCGCGACGACGGTGAGCAGCACCATGCCCACGAGCAGTGACTCGTTCGCGCGCAGCAGCACGTACACCAGCGCCCCCGCGCCGCGCTGCCCGCGCGCCGCGGGTGCGCCCGCGGGCGCGCCCGCCGGCACGCCCGCCGCCGGCTCCGCGTGGTCCGCCAGCGTATACACCTCGCCGTGCTCCGCGAGGTCCGCGGACACGTCCGCGTACGCGTCCGCGTCGCCCACGGGCACGCCCAGAGCCGCCCGCAGCCCCCCCCCCTCCTGCGCACCGTCCGCGGCGGGCGGCGCGTCCGTCCACAGGTAGCGCTCGCACAGCGCGTAGGTGGCGCCCGCGATCCACTCCGCCTGCAAGGTACCGGAGATCACCGGCACGTCCATCGCACGCAGGCTGCCATGGCGGCGCGCCGCATGCAGCAGGTGCAGCACGGATGTGAAGAAGAAGAGGTCCATGAGCGACGACTGGGACGCGGCCGTCGGCGCGATCGGCATCTCGGTGGGGACCTGGTCCGTGTCGTGGAGCTCCGCAACACACTTCTCAAACACGCCCCCGCCGACGGCGACGTGCGTCGGTGCGCACGGCGTGAACCCGGACACGAGAAAGAGCGTCCAGAGCACGAGTAGCGACGCGACGCGTCCCGCCGCGAACGGGACGCCGAAGGTCGCAAGGAAGAGCTCCGCCAGCGCGGCCACAAACAGCGCCGACGTCTGCACCTGGAGTGCAAGCGCGCGGTCGCTGTGCCCCGTCGCCGAGCGCGGCGGCTTCCCGAAGTCGTACAGGCCGAGCGTGGCGAAGAGGACAACCTGCGGTGAGCGCGCGCCGCACGCGGCACATACATAGGGCAAAAACGTCGCGGGGCCCGCGGGCGCATGCGAGACGAGCAGCGCAACAAACCCTACAAGCGCGAGCGCGCGCATCGCCAGTACACGCCGCCGTTGCGACTGCCAGAAGACCCCGACGTCGACGGCCTCCTCGACGACGACCGTCGACTGCGTGCACGGCGCGCGCGCGCGCGCGGGCCACACACGGTGCACTACGACGCCGCATGCCAGCACGACAAGACAGCATGACAGCGCATACGTCTCGCATGTGTACAGGAGCACTGCAGCCTCCCACGCAGACGCCATTTAGCTCGACGATCAAATCAGATATCCGTGGTGGAGGTGTGCGGGCTACCCCGGGTGGAGGGCGCGCGTGACTCAGCGCGCGTCCGCCGCGGGCCGACGGTTTCCCCCACGATGCTCCGCACCGCAGTTCCCCGGCGCTGTGTCCCTGTGGTGCCGCTGGCGCGTGCCGCGGCGCGCGTGGCGCCCACCGCACGGCTCCATGCGTGCGCCGCCCGTGCCGCGGACGCGCGCACGGGGCTGTACGACTTCCACGTGCGCCACGGTGCGAAGCTCGTGCCGTTCGGCGGGTACGCGATGCCGCTCGCGTACGACGACGTCGGCCAGGGTGCGCCGCCGCCGCATTGCGCTCACCGCAGTCGCGTCGCACAAGCACGTGCGTGAGCACGCGGGCCTCTTCGACGTCGGGCACATGGTGCAGCACATGTGCGTGCGGGCACCGCGGCGCTGACCGCAGGTTTGAGGGCGCCGGCGCGCTCGCGTTCCTGCAGTGGGTGACGCCCGCGTCGCTCGCGCCGCTCGCGCCATTCTCCTCGACGCTCTCGGTGCTGCTGTCTGCGGAGGGGGGCATCCTCGACGACCTGATCATCACGAAGCATGCGGACGACAGTTTCTACGTCGTGACGAATGCGGGCTGCCGCGACGCGGATCTCGCGTGGTTCGAAGCGCGCCTCGCTGAGTGGAACGCGGCGCACCCCGACGCGCCTGTGGAGCACCGCGTAATGGACGCACAGGGACTCATCGCGCTGCAGGGTGCGTGGACGCGCGCACGCGCTGACGCCAGGGCCCTCGGCAGCAGCCGTGCTTGCAAAGCTGGTGCCGCCGGACTTTGACCTGAACACGCTCACGTTTGGCAAGAGTGCATTCGTCCCGCTCGCGCTTCTCCCCGGCGGCTCGGACCGCGTGGAGTGCCACGTCGCGCGGGGCGGCTACACGGGGGAAGACGGGTTCGAGATTTCTATCCCGCCGCCCGCGACGGAGGCGATTGCCGCCGCGCTGCTACACGACGCCGAGGTGGAGCTCGCCGGGCTTGCCGCGCGCGACAGTCTGCGTCTAGAGGCGGGCATGTGTCTGTATGGACACGACCTCGACGCGAGCATGAGTCCCGTCGAGGGCGCACTCGCATGGACGGTCGGCAAGGACCGCCGTGCTGCGGGCGGCTTCATCGGGGCGGAGCGCGTGCTGCGGGAGCTGAAGGAGGGGCCCCCGCGTCGGCGCGTGGGCCTCCTCGTAAGCGGCGCGCCGGCCCGCGAGGGCGCCAGGTTGTTTGCAGACGACGGCACCACGGAGATTGGGCGCGTCACCTCTGGCATCCCCTCGCCCACGCTTGGGAAGAACATTGCGATGGCCCTCGTGCAGAATGGCTATCACAAAAAGGACACCAAGTTGCTTGTCGACGGGCGCAAAAAGCTTCGCGATGCGGTTGTCGTCCGCGTCCCCTTTGTCCCGACCAAGTTTTTCCGCGGCGGCGACAAATGAGGAGGCGGGGGGACGGCCGACGACGGGGAGTGACGCCTCAATCCTGTGCCACTTTCCCGTGCCTCTCCACCCGTAGATGCTGTAGTCTCCAGACGGACGTGCTCTCATTTTCCTTCGTGGGGGCGCATCCTGGTCTGCCGCGGAGTGGACAGAGGGGTCTTTAGTGTGGTCTTCAGAGGGGTCTTACAAGGGGTCTTTAGAGGGGGGTTCAAGGAGGGTTCCCAAAGGGTCTCACAAAAGAGTTTCCAAAGGGCCTCCAAAAGAGTTTCCAAAAGTTTCCAAAGGGGTGTCCAAAATGGTCTCTACATCGTCCCCAAGGCGTCTCCAAAGGGGTCTCCCAACCGCCCCCAGAAGCGTCTCCAAGCTGTCCCCCCGGGTCTCCAAAGGAGATTCCAAAGAGGGCTCCACGCCGTCCATTCCCCCCTTCCCCCTCCCTCCCACCTCCCCACTCCCCCTCTTATCCCCCCATCTCTCCTCCCCCCACGTCCGAGTACGTCCGCGCCTGCATAATGCGCTGCCCGCGTGAAGGCACCGCCGCGGCCCGATTGGTAGGCTATCTACATTTAGTCAGCAGCGTCGCGCACGAGCAGGGGGCGGCGTGCGCAACGAGCGCACGGAGATCACCCCTTGTGCTGATTGTCTCTGGTCGTCGCACACAAACCGCTACGCCACGTATCCGCCCGCGATAAGAGAGGCCATGTCGCGCGCAGAGAAGGTCGGGGCCGCAGGACGGCGTGCGGCGGCGCGACTGCCCGCGCAGCGTACAGATGAGCCCACGCACGATTCGCGCCAAGCGTGGGGTGTTGCCGAGACACCGGGAGAGCGCGACCATATTGTGACGCAGAAGGCGCTCGACGACGTGCTGCGCGATGCGTGTGCAAGCGGTGCGTCGCGTGCGTGGCGAAGCTCACCGCAGGTGCCGTCGCGCTCGCGTCGCGGTTTCCGCCGCTCGGCGCCTGTCCCCCCGCACTCTTCGATCTGCACGCGGCCACCGCACCGGGCTGGCATGCGCGTGCGGGAGACGCGGATGCACAGCGCGGGTGGGCCGAACGCGCCGCGGTACACACCCTGCAGCTCGGCGAAAACGAGCTCGCGGGGCTCGACGAGCGCGTCGGCGCGTTCCGCTCGCTGCGCCGTCTGGAGCTCCAGGGGAACCAGCTGGCGGCCCTTCCGCGCACGCTCGCGTCGCTGGGCCACCTGAGCGTCCTCACACTCGCGCGGAACCAGCTCACACATGTGCCGACGTGCCTCCTGGCGCTCGATGCGCTCACGAGCCTGGACCTGAGCCACAATTGCCTCGAGTCCCTGTGGACGGACGCGCAGGTCGCCGCGGCGCGCGGCGCAGGCGGCGCGCGGCACCCGCTGCAGGGCCTAGTGCACCTCGACGTGAGCGGGAACCGTCTGCGCACGGGCGCGCTCGTCCAGGTCCCGTCGCGCGACGCGCCCGCGACCGTGCTCGCGCTCCCGCCGCATCTGCAGCGGCTGCATATCGGCGACAACATGCTGCAGGGCCCCCTCCCGCTGCAGCTCTTTTCCCAAACGCCGCAGCTCGCGGAGCTCGCGCTGCCCGGGAACGATCTTGGAGATGCTGTGTTTGCCGCGCCGCTCCCGAGTGATGGCGCGGCGCCCGTCTTCCCGCATCTCCTGCACCTGGACCTGCGCCATGTGCAAGGCGCCGATCTCGCCGTGCTCGAGGCGATGTTCGCGTCGCCGCCGTCCGTGTCCCAGGCGGAGGCGAAGGAGCGGCGCGAGCGCACACCCGTGCCGAGCGACGTGGCGCCCGCGCCGATGGCCGCGCGGCTCCTCGTCCGCGTGGCCACGCAGCCGTCCGCGGACGACATCGAGGAGGTCGACGCGGCGGCGCCGGTGCCGCCGCCACTATACGTGCAGCTGGACGCCGGCGCGCTCCGCACGGAGCCTGCGCGCCGGAAACGCGGCGGCCGTGGACGCGGCGGCGACGACGCGGGCGGCCGTGGGCGTGCCGCGCGCGACGACCACGACGACGACGCGTCGCACCCGGTCGCGGGCGGCGCTGGGAGCGCGCTGGCAAATGCAAAGCTGAGCACAAAAAAGAAAGAGGCACTGGGTCAGGTGCCATGTAAATTTTTCCGGAACAACGGGTGTTCCGCGGGGGATGCGTGCCCCTTTGCACACACGGTGCCCGGCGAGGGGCAACCCAAAGCCGTGTGCCAGTGGTATTTGAAGGGCAGCTGCCGCTTTGGGCACCGCTGTGCGCTGGCGCACATTCTGCCGGGGCAGCCGATGAGTGTACGTCCGCGCGCGGCCCCCGCTCACCACAGATGGACCGCAAGAACAAGCGCGCCGCGCAGCAGGGTGCCACGAAGCTGCCCGCGCCCGCAGATGACGCGCGCGACCACGCGGAGGACGAGGCGGCCGCGGCTGCCGCGCCGCCGCGCAGCGCGTCCCACGCGCGGACACGGCCCGCGGGGGAGCGGGACGCAGACGCGGACGCCGCGGCGCCCGCGCTCGACCGCGACACGCTGCCTCAGCGCGAGGCGGAGCGGCGTCCCGCCGCGCGGGGTGCGGGCGCGAGCCTGCTGTCCTCGTCGCTCCTCTCACGCGAGGCGCCGCGCGAGGCGGACGCGATGCCATTCCCGCAGCGGCAGGCGTGGGGGACGCCCCCGTACGAGCATGTGGCGCTCGACAGCGCCGCACCGCTTGCGCCCACATTCGGGACGAGCCCGTTCAGCTACCCGGGATCGCACAGTGTCTTTTTCAACAACGGCACGGGCTTGGGAGAGACGCGCGCCGCGGCTGGCACGGCGTCGAAGAGCGCGGCCGCGCGCGACGCGGCTCCGCCGGCTTCCGCGCCGGTGTGGGATTACGACCCGCTCTCGAGCACGGCGCACGCGGAGGACTTTCTGCCGTCGAGTCTGAGCGACCTGCTGACGCCCGCGGAGCTCAAGCGCCGCGCGCAGAGCACGCGCGGGCCCGTGGCACGTGGGCCGCCCATGCCCATGGGCGCAGCGGGCGGGACCGCGCCCGTGTCGCAGAGTCTCCCTGCGCACGCGCCGGACTTCGGCACCCTCGGCGACACGTCGCCGCCGCACGTGCGCGAGCGCCGCGGCCCCGCAGGACACACGCGCATCGGCGCGTCCGGGGGCGGTGCGTTTCCGGGACATGGCGCCGCGCACAGTGTGCATGCGTCGCCATTCCACTTCGTCGCCGCGGAGCGGAGCTGGGCGTCCCCCACGAGCGTCTCGCCGCCCGCGCCGCTGCCGTCGTCGCTCGGCGGCGAGCGCGCCGCGGCGCCCTTCTCCTCGTGGCACCCGCCGGCCGCGGCGGGCGCACGTGCCGCGGGGGACGCAGGCCGTGCGCGCGGCGCACCGCCCGTGCCGATCTCGCCGTCCGTGGGGCCGACGCACGCGGAGGAGCACGACCCGATCTTCGAGCTCGAGTAGAGATGTGGAGCGCTTAATGGCTCGGCCGAAGACAGTGACGCGACACCCTTCCTTCCCTTCGTCCACGATGGCTCAGCATGTACGCCAGCTCTTGGCCGCGGTATACGCACGTCTCGTGAGCGACCAGGGGGCGCTGCGCACGCTCGCGGATGCGCAGACGCCGCTGCGCGTGTACGCGCACGACATCGCCGCGCTCACCGGGACGCCGGGCGCCGTGCTTGGCGCGACGCCCGGCGACCAGGCGGCGGCGGACGCATGGCTGGACGAGGTGGACGGTATGAACGGCACCCTCGAGGTGCGTCCGCGGTGCGCGCGTCCCTCACCGCAGACGCTCGACCAGAAGCTCGCGTCGCGCACGTTTCTCGCGGGGAATGCGCCGACGGCTGCGGACTACGCGCTCTTCGCGAGCCTGTACGACGTCGTCGCCACGCTCCCCGTCGGCGCGCAGCACGCGCACCCGTCTCTCGCGCGCTACTTCTCCCACATGTCGCACCTGGCCGCGGACGCGAACGTGGACCCGCCCATTGTCCCGTTCGACCCGGCGGAGGAGGGATTCCCGCAGATTGTGCGGGCGACCGAGAAGAAGGACAGGAAGAGCGCGGACACGCGGGAGGAAAATGCTGGCAACGCGAAAAAGAAGGGCGCCAACGCGGACCAGGCCAGCCCGAAGGCTGCCGCGGGGGACGCCGCAGCCAGCGGTGGGGACAAGGGTGCGAAGAAGGGGAAGATGCCGAAGGGCGGCGCCCCCCCCCCGTCCGACGCGGCCCCCGCGCCCAGCATGGTTGACATGCGCATCGGGCGGATTGTCGAGGTCGGGCGCCATCCGGACGCGGACGCGCTGTACCTTGAGAAGGTTGACTTTGGCGAGCCGGATGGCCCGCGGGTCATCCTCTCGGGACTCGTGCACTTTGTGCCGGTCGAGCAGATGCGCGGCCGCCTCGTCGTCGGCATCTGTAATCTGAAGCCCGCGGCAATGCGGGGCATTAAGAGCTACGGCATGCTGCTCTGTGCCACCAGCAAGCTCGGCAGGGACGGCGGCGTGGAGCCTGTCGCGCCGCCGGCGGGCAGCGAGCCCGGCGACCGCGTGTATGTCGAGGGGTACGATGACATGGAGCCGCTCGATGTGCTGAACCCGAAGAAGAAGGTGTGTGGGCGGCAGTGCGCGCTGACCGCAGATTTTCGAGGCGATCCAGCCGAACTACATGACGACGGACGACTGCACTGCGGCGTGGCGCGGCGTCGTGCCTGGTGGTGAGGACATTGCGCCGCGTGTAATTCGCACCGCACGTGGCGTATGCACGGCGCCCGGGTTTCCTGGTGCTACGCTTTCGTAGGGGGCGGGGCTGCGCGGCCCATTTTGTAGATGCACTGCAAGCAGTGCTGCGCTCTCTAGCGGGGGGGGCTCCGCCTGGCCGCCCCGCTCCGGCCGGCGCCTCCCGCAGCCCTCTTCCCACGGCGCCGCTCCCGCCGCAATGCACGCTGCCCGGACCCCTGCCCTCCACATGGCACGTGCCACCGGAACCGCAGCTTGCCACCCAACCACGATGGCCGACACGAAAGCACTGCGCGAGCGATATGCCGAGGCAGGGCAGGACCACGTGTTCTCGTTCTGGGACAAGCTCTCCGAGGCGGAGCGCGGAGGCCTCGTGCAGCAGCTGCAGCGGATCGACCCGGTGCGACTGAACGACACGGTGAAGGCAGCGTTCGCTGCGGACGAGGCCGCGCGGAAGGCGGAGGGGTGCAAAGTGGAGCCACCGCCGGCGGACTCCCTCGTGTCCACGGTGAATGACAGGGAGGCGGCACCGCACTTTGGCGAGATCGGGCTGAGGGCCGTGGCCGCGGGCGAGGTCGGCGTGCTGCTGCTCGCCGGCGGACAGGGAACGCGCCTCGGCTCGTCCGCGCCCAAGGGGTGCTACAACATTGGTCTGCCGAGCGGCAAAAGCCTGTTCCAGCTGCAGGCGGAACGGATTGCGAAGCTGGAGCAGCTCGCGACTGCGTCTGCGGACGGACAGCGCGTCACGGTGCCGTGGTACGTGATGACGAGCGGACCGACGCGGACGCCGACGGAGGCGTTCTTCCGCGAGCACAAGTACTTCGGCCTCGCCCCGGAGCAGGTCGTCTTCTTCGAGCAGGGCACGCTCCCATGCGTGTCGAACGAGGGCAAGATTTTGCTCGACAGCCCGTCGCGTGTGGCCACCGCACCGGACGGGAACGGCGGTCTGTACGCAGCGCTGCGCGCGCCGCTGTCGCCGGGCGGCGGCTCGGTCGTGGACGACCTGCAGCGGCGCGGCATCAAGTACCTGCATGCGTATGGCGTGGACAACTGCCTCGTCAAGGTCGGAGACCCTGTGTTTCTCGGCGTGTGCATTGAGCGCCGCGTCCCGACAGGCGTAAAGGTGGTGAAGAAGACGGATCCCGCGGAGGCTGTTGGCGTGGTCGCACGCAAGAACGGCGCATTCAGCGTCGTGGAGTATTCAGAGATCCCGCCTGAACTCAGCGAGGCACGCGACGACTCCGGCGAGCTCCTCTTCCGCGCGGCGAACATTGCGAACCACTTCTACACAACCAACTTCCTTGCACGCGACGTCCCCGCGTTCGAGCCACGCATGGCGTACCACATCGCACGCAAGAAGATCCCCACGGTTGACCCCGCGTCCGGCGAGCGCATCAAGCCGACATCGCCGAACGGCATCAAGATGGAGCTCTTCATCTTCGACGTTTTCCCCTTCTGCCAGGAGCTTGCGATCCACGAGGTCGCGCGCCGCGAAGAGTTTAGTCCGCTTAAGAACGCGAGCGGCTCCGCGTCCGACACCCCGGAGACGAGTCGCCAGGACCTGCTTGCGCAGCACCGTCGCTGGCTCGAGGCCGCCCGTGCCAAGCTCGCGGACGATGCAGCCGTCGAGCTTTCCCCGCATGTCACGTATGCGGGCGAGGGGCTGGAGAAAGCAAGGGGGAGGGAGTTTACCCGCACGACGAACGTGGAGGCTCTGTAGGTAGGGGGAAAAAAAAGGGGGGGGGGGGGAAAGTAGGGAGACACTGGCACTGGGGCAGTGGAACGCAGCCCGTCGTCTCTCCTGCAGCCTGTCGTCTCTTCTGCAGCCCGTCATCTCTCCTGCGCAGGATCCATCCCAGCTTGCTCCACCGCACGCGCTTTCGCAGGGGACGGACAACCGGAGTGTGTCTGCGGCAGAGTGCGCACGGGCTCCCATTCCCGGCGCATAATCTTGCCACGGGTGTCTCCGCACAGCACGCATGTGAAAGCGCGGGTGCATGCGGTGCCGTGTTCCCGGAGCCCGCATTCCCCACGGTGCACCGTCGCGCCTACGCGCCGCCGAGCCCCCCATCGGCCAGCGTCCCCGACACCACCTCCCTCCGAGCGACCCGCGCGCGTAGTTCTATCCACGCCCCCGTATCGTGTGAAAGGCGTAAACCCGAGCACGTGCCAGTTTCGTCCACATCTGCAGCAAGCGCCTCCACATCCGTGTGCAGCTGCGCATACACACTGCGGTCCGCATCCGACGCGTCGGCAAGGCCTGGCGTGCCGCGCTTGAGGCGGCGCAGCGACTCTAGGTTCCGCGCGACCGTGTCAACTGCGTTCGTGTATCGACGCACGGTGGCGTCAACCACGTCCATGGCCCACGCGGTGACGAGGGCTTTGTCCAGCCGGCCGAGTGCATCCGGGTCCCACACGCCCGTCGCCGTCTCGCCGAGAAATGCGCGCAGCGGGCGGAGTATCTCCGAAACGTACGCACTCGGCGCGGACACCGCGGTGTCTGCACGTGCGAGGGCCCCGTATTGCGAGCCTGCACGTACCTGGCTGAGTGGCGCCGCGCACAGATCACGCAGCGTCATCTGTACGTCATCGGCGACCGCTGGGAGGTGTGCGGGGAATGCGCCGAGCGAGTCGTCCAGCGCCGAGCGGCATGCGGCAAGGAGTGCAGTGGACGGGGGTGCGGAGCGCGGCGCCAGCCGTTTGGCGGCGGTCGTTTCGGCCGGCCCGGGTGCAGTGCCGCCGCCCCTTGTTGTCTCACCAGCCGGCGGCCCTGGGTGTGTGTCACAGCCTAATCGTGCCACGTCATCGCCGGCCGCGGCACGTGTGTGTCTTCCCTGATCCTCTGGCGCATCGCCTCCCCCCGCGGGCGTGTCCCGACCCCCTTTTTCTGCGCCCCTCTGTCCCACAGGTGGCTCCCGTGCCCCGTCTTGGTCCTGTGGCGTACCTGGAGTGTCTTGGTCCTGTGGTGTATTTGGGGCGGCCCGTATTGCACCGGAGCCGTCCTGCGGCGCATCCAAGGCGTCCTGCGGCGTACCTGGGGTTTCTTGGCCCTGTGGCGCACCTGACCCGTCTTCGTGCCCTGGGCCCTCCTTCACCCCCTCGTCTTTCTCCCCCCCTCCCTCGTCCCCTCCTTTTCCCCCTTGCCCCCCCTCCCCACCATCCCCGACCGCACTTGCGAGCTTCCGCACAATCCACTCATCATATACGCTCCGGACACACCGCTCAAACGCGTCCACATCCGCAAGAATGGCCGTCTTGGCATGCAGCCGGGCAATGCCCGCGGACAGCGACGTGTCGCTCCGGTTAACGGCGGACTCGGCGAGCGCGTGAGCGAGCCACGTCCGGTACCGACTGAGCACATGCAGACTGAACCGCCACTCGCGCGCGGCAAGCGTCGGGATGTGCTGTACGGCGCGCCACGGCGCAAGGAACGCGGTGAGCAGGTGGCTGAACGCGGGGTGGGAGAAGAGTGGTGTCGCGGTGTGCGCAACGCGCGGCTCGTCTCCCGCATTGCTGCCGCCCGCGCGCTCTCCCGCCAGCACGCGTTCCAGTGCTTGCACGCGCGCGCGCACATGCATGTGGAAGAATGCAGAGAGCTGCCAGCGCCGGTCCCATGCGCGGCGTTTCGGATGCGCGCGGAACGCGGCGGCCGCGCGCGCGCTCGGAGCGAGTGCCTCCCAGGCAGCTAGCATCGCGCAGCCGAGCGTATGGCTCTGTGTGTGAGCATGCACGTGCGCCAGCGTACACGATGGAACTCATATGGGCGTCCGACGAAGAAGAGATGTGCGCCGTGCTTATCCATGAGCGCAGTGGCCGCGAGGTGCCATGCAACGTCGTTATACACGTCCAGGAAAGCGCCGCCGACCTTTTCCGCCACCGCCGCGACATGCGCCGTGCGCACGCCCACGGCAAGCACGCCATTGTACAGGCGCACGATGCGCGCAGCGTCCACCGCGTCCGCCGGCGGCCCGAGCGCGAGATGCGTCATCGCCTCGAGCTCGCGCACCTCGTCCGTGTCGTCGTACAGGCGTGGGTGTAGCCCCACGGGCAGCTCGGGGAGCGGTGCATTCGTGCCGACCCACGCGGCCACACACGGCGCGACGAGGTCGTCGCGCAGCACCGCGAGCGCTTCGCGCGTGCACGTGGGCGGCCCGTCGCGGTCCAGGGCGAGGCATGTTTGCAGCGCGACAAACAGCGCGGACGCGCCCGGGGGCGACGCACACGTCGATGGGGTGTCTGCGGGCGCGTGCGGAAAGGGGGGGGGGGGCGCGCTCTCTCCCGGTGCCCTATGCACCTCCGCCGCGCTGCTGTCCCCACGCGCCTCCGACCGCAGCGCCTCGCGCAGCAGCGCCAGTGCATCGCTCCCCAGGGCGTCTTGCACCGTGCGTATGCGCGGCGCTATCGCCGCGAGGAATGCAGCGTGCGTCGTGCTGTCGATAGATGCGAGCAGATGGAACTGCATCCACGTGTAGGCTTGCAGCGTGCGTGCGACGCGTTCTGCGCTCGGTTCCCACTCGGGGTGTGCAGCTGCGGCGGGTCCTTTCGACCGTGGCCGCGCCACCGCGTCGTCCACAGCCCGCACAGCGGCGCGCAGGTCTCTGGCATCGTCGTCGTGCGCGGCGGGCATGTCTCCGGCGGCCGCGGACGCCACACGTGCGAACGGCGACGCCGCGGCCGGCGAGGCGGGAGGGCTCGCTGCATCGTCCCGGGCGTGCGCTGCTCCGTGGGAGCCCTGGCGCGCTGCGCCGGAGAGCGCGCTGCACCCCCGGCTATGTCCGCGCCGCGCGCGATCCACATCCCCCTGCAGCTGGGAGAGCACTTGCTCGGTCTCGAGGATGGCGTTCAGCTGGCGCTGTCGGTCAGCCGCGCACGCCGCTGCACCGCAGCACCCCTGCACGCACCCTCTCCGCGGCATCGAGGCGCGCTGCCTGCTGGAGGCGCACGACCTCGCCGTCGACAGCGCGGAGCTCATCGCGCATGGCGGCGAGGGACGCGCGCATCGCGGCGGCCGTGGAGACATCGGCCACGGCGCGGACGCTGCTCGCGTCGCCGGCGAGCAGTGTCGCAAGGCCGACAAAGTCGCGGTACTTGTCGTTGATCACCTGCACGAGCGCCTGCTGCAGCGTGCCGCTGTACGCGCGGAGGTCATGCAGCACATGCGCAACGTCCTGGCCGCGCACGCGCGAACACAGGAACGCATCCACGTCAAAGTGCGCGTGCTGCGCGGGGTCCAGAAGCGGCATGCCACGGCGCAGTGCAGGCGGCATGTCCAGCGCTGGGACAGGCGCATGGCCCTCATATGTATCCACGGGGCGCGCCCCGGGCGCCATGGTCGTGCTCGGCGCGGGTCTGTGTTGCGTTGGCTCGGCTCGTCGCGGCGCGAATGTCTTATCACGTGCTACGTATCGCAGGGGTCCAGAGCGCGCGGAACTCGTCTAAGCACGGCGACGCGCTGCGTCCCCACTCGCTGATGCGCCCGAAGAGGCGCGCACTGACCCAGTCCTCCCACACGATGCGCCACGGCCGCACGAGTGGGAGGCGCATCAGATACGTGTACAGAAAGTACAGGCGCGCGTCGTATGCTGGTGTGAGCGGGGGGGTTGGAGGGGAACACAGGGTAGAAAAAGGGGGCACGGAAAGGAAGCGAAGGCCCAACGAACACGTACCGACAACGAGATCCGGACGCATATAAATAAGCGGGCGTTTCGGGTGCGCGAGGCGGTGCATGTCCAAACTCGTAAGCAGGCACTCCGACGCGCGGCATGTCGGGCTCGTGCGGAACTTGATGGGGAGGGTGGCGGGCACGTCGACTCGGCGCGCAGCGGCCGGCGCAGGCTCAGGGAGCGACGCGACAACCGGGGCGGGGTGCTGCGACTGCGGCGATATACGCACCGCCGCTGCGGAGGTCGCGGTGAACCAGCGCGCGTCGAACACGGTGAGTCCGTTCCAGCACGAGTTCACCAGCACGGGGCGCGCGCGCCGCACGGCCTGCTGATCGCGCGGATGTGCAAAGAACGGCCAGAGCGGGCGCAGGCGCCGGTGCTCTAGGTCGCGTGTGACCCAGCTGCGGTGAGCGCGGCGCGCACGCAATGCGTACGTGTCGTAGAAGCCGATCGAGTATACGTCCAGCGCACACGCCTGGTCGAACGCACCGTCGTGCGTCTGCAGGAGGGACAGCACAGTGCGCGCGTCGAACACAATGTCGTTCACCCAGATCACCTTGGAGAAGGGCCGGCTCTGGAGCCCGCCTGCGGTCTCATTGTACAGTGGCGCCATGGCCAGGTTCCGCAGATAGGCAAGGCGGTGGATGCGCTCCATCTTCTGGAACGACGGCGGGAGGGTGTCCGATACAATCCGCCGCTGCACACCGCGCTGCGCAAGCGTGTCGTCGAGCGCCTGCAGGAGCGCGCGCGTGTTGTCCTGCGAGTTGTTCTCGTAGATGGACACGAACACGTTCTCGGCGCCGAGCTCCTCCGTGAGCTCCAGGAGCGCGCGGCTGTACTTCGGAAGGATCGCCTCCGAGTTGTACAGATTCGACGCGATGAAGTACACGCCGTCCGCAGGGAGCGGGGCGCCCGGCGCCGCCGCTGCGTCCACGTCGACGGTGCCGAGGAACACGCACAGCATCAGGTACGCGGTCGCCGACGCACACGTCGCAAACGCGACACTGCGGCACGGCGACCACGTCGCCTTCAGCCGCCCACCCGCGCGCCACTCGCGCGCCACATCAAGCGCAAGCGACAGTGGTGCGGCGACTGTCACAAACGCCACGTACAGGAACAACGTCGATGGAACGCGGAAATAGACCGAGTACGCGACAACCTGGGCAATAGTAAACAGGACAAGTATGTGCCTCGCAGCGAGCGCGCAGAGCGCATCCCATACCGGCCGCGCCACGCCGTGCGACGCCCGTCTGCTCGCATCCAGGAGCTGCGCGTCCTCCGAAGCATCCTCGCGGAGGTGCTCTGCCCCCGCGCCGTGCGCGTCCATCGCCACCGCACAGTCGGTCTCCATCTCAATCGCACAGCTCCGCTGGGTATTCCGCTCGCATGCGGGACCCATGGGCCCCACAGAGGCGGCACTCCGGTCGCCCTCCGTGCTCTCTTGCGCGGGTGGCCCCATCGCGGTGGATCGCCAGAGCGCAAATCGGGGCTATCGGGTCGGTTAATTAGGGCTGTGCAGCGATGCGTGCGCGACGCGCGCAGCCATCTTCTAAGCAGCATTCCTTACGCAGCATGCACGTGGCGCCTGCAAAATGACAGCCTATCTATGGAAGGCACGGCCGCTGTCTGCGGAATCCCCCTGCGCAGTCGTACCTGCCGCGCACGCCCCCGCCCACTCTGGTCCGCCTCCGTCCGCATCCGTCACTGCACTGCGGCGCCTTGGCACTGTGCCGGCCGACACTACCGTGGAGTGACAGCGCGTGCATCGGGCAATCGGGCCCTGGGTGCCGCGGCGCGCGTCGGCACGCGCGCGAAGGCTGTGCCGCAGCGGTGGCCGGTGTTGCGCGCGACGCGTCGATGCACGTGGGCACAGCGGGGGAGCGGCGACGCGTGTGTGCCTGCCGCGGCAAGGCGATCAGGCGGCTGCTGCGCACGCGGCGAGCTCCACGCGCGCCGCTACGGGGAGGTGTGCCGCGCAATATTCGCCACGGCACGCAGGGCTTCCATCGCGAGGACCGCGGGCCGCTGCATCTGCACGCGCACATAGACATACGTGACGAGCACCAGAAAGAGCGCGTGGCGGACCAAATGCATGTTCGCGTGCCACTGGCGTCAGCGTGCGGCGGGGCTTTTACGCACATGTTCCCAGCGCCCATGGACGAGCAGAGCGTCGCCTGCGTATAGGACGACCGCGGTGTCCACCGCTAGCATGCCAATCAGCAGACCGAAGGCCGCAGCGCGCAGATCCTGACGTGTGCGCACCGGCAGGGGCAGCGCGGCTTTGTCGTCGCCCAGCGCACGGTTCACCAGCTGCGGCAGGACACCGCGCGGTGGCATCGTCAGCGCGGCAAGCACGAACGCGTGGCAGAGGTACACGGGGACGAGTGCGGCCACAGCGAACGCGGCGTAGTCGCGCTCAGACATGCAGAACGCGCAGGCAAGGAACGGCCATTCGCCGACCACAAGGTATAGTTTCTGCCGTTAGGCAGTCACCGCACATCGCACGTACGCGGCCCTCCACGCTTGAGAGGCGGGCGAGTAGCGTGTTCACGGCGTCCTCGCCAAACAGTGCGTGCCACGCCTCCGCGACACCGAGGCGCGCCAGCGCGCCGCTCGGCGCGAACGCCTCTCGCAGTACGCGCGTCGAGACTGTCGTCTTTGCGCCGAGCGTCAGAAACAGGTCGCTGCGGTAGCCGCAGTGCGCCGCCACACGGCTGGGGAGCCACCGCGCCGGGATGAGGCTCGCCACATCGTACACGACCGCGAGCCACACGAGCGGCGCCATGACCCATGTTTCAAAAGGGGGCACGGCAGCGCGCGCCGTCGCGGCCGGCACGGCGTGCGCGCCACTGGACGTGGATGCGCGCGGCCCATGCTGCGGCGGCCCCCGCGCGTGCGCGCGACCACTCTCAGACTGCGGCGGCTCCATGACCACATGAACGCCAACGGCCGCGCGTGGCGGGCAACGTGCATACATAATTCCCCGACTCGGGTATCTACGCCGGGCGCTCAGCCAACAGGTGACGCGGCGTCACGGAAACGTGAGGGAAAGGCTGGATCGTCGCGCCCGTCGGTCAGGATAAAGGGGGGTGGTGGGGAACGGGGCGCGGGCTCGACCACGTTCCCTGTGAGCTCGAAGCCATCCCGGAGGCGTTCCTCGCTGGGGGCACGAGGCAGGCCACTGAAACTGCGCCCCCGCTCCCCGTGGCGCGCCGTGAAGGAGCGGCGCGGTGTGCTGGGCCCGTCGGGGTGGCGGTTTACATTGAGGAGGTGCACACCGATGAACGTAACGGCGAACCCACCGAGCAGCGAGACAGCCTCCGCGCCGGTCGTGTTGAAGCCCTGGAACAGGAGCACGGACGCGAAGATCGTCGACGAGGTAAACATGACGTAGTACATCGGGTTCACGCTGAGGGTGAGCGCGCGGCACGGCGCGCACGTACACATTCGTGGAGAACTGGTCGAGCGCCTTGTTGAAGTAGTTCATCTGCACCATGATGCACATCACGACGACGAGCGCAAACACATAGGTCGACGGGCGTGTGAGCTGGTTGTTGCCGTTGAATGTGAGCTTGAGCGCGACGCCAAACGCCTTGACGCTCATCACGGAGATGGAGCCGACGAGCGAACACACGGATAGGTACACGAGTGGCGAGCGCCGGCCGTATACCGGCGCGACGCGCCACATGACCACCGTGGAAAACACGGCAACAAACAGGCAGTACAGGAGAAAGGGCGTGTGCATCGCATACGCAAGGATCTCGTCCACCGTCTGGATGTCCCGGTCCTCCGGCGCGTTCACGATGATCACCACGGTGCCGATGAGACAGAGCGCACATCCCACCTGGCCGAGCGGGCCGAGCCGCTCGTGCAGGATGAACGAGGCGAGCACGGCGCTGCGTGTAAGAACGCACCGCAGCGCGCCGCGCACGCACCCGATAAGCACGCTCAGCGCACCGAGCGGCGTGACGAGGATCGGAGGCGCAAATGTGTACGCGATAAAGTTCGCAACTGCGGTTAGCGCGACACGCGACGCGCGCACCCTCGCCGACGACCACTGCATGTCAGTACCCCCCGCCCCCCACGCACTCGTCGACATGCCCGCCCACCAGATCGGGTTCCGCAGGTAGCTCAGGCGGTCGGATGCGAGGCCGGCGCTGTCCTCGGCGGCGCTCATGAGCCCCTGCCGTGAGGGAGCGTGTAAGTGCGCACGCACCTTTTTCGTAATGATAAAGCTCGTGCCGATCGCCGCACTCGAACTAACGGCCAGCACGAGGCCGACCCACTTGTCCTGGCTCATCGACGTCATGCTCGCAGGGACAGCGTTGCGGCACGCTCTCTCCAACATACGTTCTGCATGTGCCACGCACGTGCTGACTCAGCGACACACCCGCGCGGATTGGCGGGTCCGTGCGGCGGGCCCCCAACGGTCGGACGAGGCAAACTTCTGCTGTGGCCACCACGACCACCTCTCTACGAACGCCCGCTGAGACCGCTGTGTGGAGCATTTGGCCACAATGACGTCTCGGAAGGATACGCCTGCATCGAGCGGGTCCACGGACCCTCATGTCGTGCCGGACGGGCATGTGGCGTCCGACTCGAGCAAACTAAAGACGCTCATGAACATACTCAAACAAACGCTCGGCGTGAAGGACCTTGCCTCGCTGTGCGTCCGTGATCCGTACCCGCTGACGACGCAGTCGCCTCTCTCTCCCTGCGCATATGATGGAGCCTGTTGTACGCCCCCGCCACACGCGCGTCTCACCGCAGCCGAATCTCGAGTACTGGAACTACCAAGGTGGGTACGGAGCCCTGCCGCGCTTACCGAAGACCGTGCGGACTTTTTCGTGAGGTGTGTGCGCCGCCCGCCGTGCTCACCGCAGCATCGGCGACTTCGAGGACCCGATGGATCGCATGCTTGCCACCGTGCGCTTCACCATCTCCACAGAGCTGAAATTTGCCGTGCGTCCTCGGCGCCACCACGCTCACCGCAGGGAGGACGCGTGTGCAAGCCCTACAACTCCATCCTTGTGCGCACGTGCGGCGCGCCCGCTTACCGCAGGGCGAACACTTCCGCTGCCACTGGGACGCACGCGCGCTGAAGCGCGACGGCGGCCGCGACGTCCTCCCGCAGGCGGCGCTCGAGACGCCGACACCGACGCCGCTCCCGCTCTTCGCCAGCGGCGCGGCGGATGTGCCGCAGCAGGACGGACCCATGCGCGTCGTGTACCTCACGGAGCAGGTGTCGCACCACCCGCCGGTGTCGTCATACTACTATGGATGCCCTGCGGCGGGCATCTATATGGTCGGCGTCGACCAGCTCAGTGCGCGATTCACGGGGACATGTGCGTCGTGCTGCGGCTGTGCTCACCGCAGCGGTGCGCATCTATCCGGGGAGCATGAACAAAGGCATGTTTGTGCACCTTTGTCCGGGTGTTCGCACGCAATCTGCGTCAGGCGAGCAGTACCGCATCACGCACCCGACGGGCGCGATTTTCGGCCTCTTCCGCGGGAGCTTCTGGCCCGCGGTGACGGACGTGGCGACAGTGACATGCACGCCGGCGCCCGGTTCCGCATCGGAGCCCCTTCGCGCGCTCATCGAATACAAGGAGGAAGGCTGGCTTTCGCGCCCAAAGCATGCCGTCGAAGGGTGCATCTACCGCTACGAGCCCGGGGGGCCCTCCGAGTCGTACCGGAGTATGCGCGAAGTGCCCAAGGACTGCATCCGCGCGCATCTGCAAGGCAACTGGCGTGGACTCGTCACCTGGCGCCGTCCAGGCGAGGACACAGCGCAGCCGCTGGTAAACATGGCCGATCTCGCGCTGTATCCGCGGGAGGTCCGTCCCGTGGCATCTCAGGATCCGTACGAGAGCCACCGTGTCTGGGAGAGTGTCACCAATGCGATAACCGGCCGCGACTATGGGCGTGCGACGCGTGAGAAGCAGGCGATCGAGCAGGAGCAGCGAGAAATCGCCTCGCGCCGCGAGAAGGCCGGCACCAGGTGAGTGCAGGACGCGTGGCGAGAGACCGTCGAGCGCCCGTCGATGCTGACAGCAGCTATGTTCCGCGCTTCTTCGTCTCCGGACTCGACAACGGGCAGCCGCAGCTGACCCCCGAGGGCTGCGCAGCAGTCGAAGGCGAGCTCCGCCTTGATGGGTATGCGGGGGACTGAGCGGGTGCACAGGCGCGACAGTGGCGGGCGACGTACAGTGATCTCCTCCGTGTCGGTAATATGCCGGCAATGCGTGCCGGCGGGAGGGAGACGGAGGCCGGGAAAGATGCGCACAGCACCGTGTGGACGATGGCTGCGAGGGGTACCTCGGTGAGTTGGTCGGCAGTGCGGATGCAATGGCGGTGGTCCCGGAAGAAGAGCACGGGAGATTTGAGCGCGCGGCGTGTGGTATGCGGCGGGCTGGTCGGGCTGGGGACAGGGGGGAGCGGGGAGGAGGCTGAGGATGCTGCCGAGGTAGTGTGGGACATCCACGAGGCACGTTTGTCCACCGATACATGAATCACGTGGCCGCAGCCACGGACATGGCCGCTCGCAGCACTCGCGCATGGCGCCCTTTCTCCCGGCCCGTCACGAACTGCGCCGCCGCACTTATCTCCCGCTCGGCCCCGACCGCACTCTCCCATCGGCCCCGACCGAGCGCTTTCCCGCTCCGTCGTGCACACCTTCACGTAGCCGCTTACATCCGTACCACGCATACTTCCCAGCCTAACGTGTCGCATACCATTCATGCGCGCCGTTCAGCCTCACCCTTCTGCAGGATGGGCGACGTCGGCGAGACATGTACGTGTGCGCACAAATACACATGTGCTCACAGGCAGGCGCCAAGCCACCGAGGCGGGATGCGCATGGTCCAGATAGCGACGTCGACGCACGGATACGTGAGGCGGATGCGCAGCTGGAAGTATACGCGCGAGGGGAGGTGGTGGAAGAGAGGTGGGGGACGGTGTGTGGCGCGCTGACGAGGAGCAGGGGCATGCCGTGGCCACCACTGCGTGATGCGATCATGCGACGCATTGCACAGGTGCGGCGCAGGCGGCCAACGCGCTCACCACAGAACGTGCACTCCATCGACCCTGCGCCGTGCCCGATTCTGCATCGCGCCGCGCCGCTGGCGCCGGTGCTGCGCGAGCTGCGCGAGGCTGCGGGCGATGCGTCTACGGACTCCGATGCGCCGCGCGCATCGAGCGCGGCCGTCGACCTGCTTGTCGACGAGTATGGGATCACGCCGCAGGACCAGCAGGACTTCTACCCTGCCAAGCGCGCACCACCGAACGAAGACGCTCCGACATGGGACACGCTGCTCCAAGGCGCCGATCTGGAACGGGAGGAGAGCCGCGTGTATGGCATGCTAAACGACTTCCCGTCGTACGCCCGCCGTCCGCACGCGCTCACCTGCAGCGCACCGCCGTTCACGATCCAGCGTCTTGCAGAGCTCGTCACCGACCCGCAGCGCTACTACCATACACGCGCCAAGTACCTGGGTGCGCTGCGCCGTGTGCTCGCGGTCACGGCAACAGCGAATGCCGTGCCGCCGCTCAATGACGGCGGCGATGACGTCGGTGACGACAGGGACGCGCACTGGCCGTTCCAGAAGCGCGCAGCACTGCACGGCGACACGATGCTCACGCCGATTCCGTGGGCAGTGGGGGGTGTGGGGCAACGCACGGGGCGGGGGGAACACGATGGGAGCGAGGGCGCGCAACACGCGCAGGACGCGCGGGCGACACGGGACGAGGAAGGGACACAAACAGAGAGCGCGCTGCGAGACGGGAATGGGACGAGCGAAAAAGACACGCCTCTCGATCAGCTACAGCATGCTGCAAAAGCCGATCACATGGGACAGGACGACGTGGACGACCTGTGTTCGGCCGATACGTGGCCGCGCCTCGCGGGCGAGCATCTCGGCGAGCGGCGTGCGCTGCACGGATTGGAGACTAATGGTGACGCGAGAAATTCGCCCCTCGGCACATGTACGCGCGAGGATGACACGTTATCCGCCGATAATGACCACCCCCCACCCTCGCTCGCCCACGGGAGCGCGTCCCCTGCGAAGCGTGCGCGCGCAGCGCCATAGACTCTTCCTGCATACCCGGCACAGGTGGTAATCCCCCCTCCCCCCCCACTCCATACAGGCCTGCCGCGCCACGACTTTTTCTTCCTGCACATCGCAGGGCTACAGAGACCCTAACCAAGCGCTACCCATCACATTATATCCTACCACTTGCCCCGCACCCCTTACACTGCGTGGAAACGGGAGCGGAACTCGCGCTCATCCAGTTTCGACGCATCCTTTGGAACTTCGTCGAGCTTGTGGCCATCGGCAGGATTCCCGGAGCCCTTGACACCGAAGAAGGACGCGGGGCGGTCCTCCGGCAGCACCCAATCCGCCGGATCGGACTTGGGGCGGTCCATCATTGTATAGGGGCGTCCCGTGTAGCGGCAGTACAGCCAGCCGAGAGAAAGGCGCACGGCACAGGACGCGAGTGCGAAGCCGATGCCGCCGAGCGGTGCAGCAAAAAAAGCGCCGAGGACGCTGTAGTCGTCCACGTAGAGGCCCTCGGGCAAGCCGATGAGCGAGCCGCCCTTGATCGGGTCTCGGAAGTAGATGGTGCCGAAGATGAACACGGTGAAGAAACCGCCGCAGCCGCCGACGACGACGTCGAAGCCGTTGTAAAAGTAGAGCGCGGGGATCAGCCCGAGAAGCACGCACGGAATGACCGCCATGCCGGCGAGGTCCGCGACGACGAACACCTCGAGAATATCGATCTCGATTGCGGCGAGTGCGACGCACGGCACATTCAGTAGGAGCAGGACAATGCGGCACCACCAGATGTTGACGCGCCCGAGAAACAGGTCGCTCTCGATGACGCTGATCTGCGCGGACTGGAACGTGTCGTAGGCGCTCGACGACAGGACGCCGGCGAGGACGAGTACAATCGCCTGCACCCAGTTCGGCATCACCACGAGTGCCTTGAAGAGCGCGTCGCTCCCGTCGTCGTCGTCGCTGATCGGCGGTTGCACACCGGTCCACAGGGCGAGCGGACCGGCCATGCCGACAATGAACACGATCGCAAACAGCGGAAGCGACGCGAGCAGCACGCTCGCATACAGCTGCGTGTTGTTCTTCGACGCGAATGCACGCTGCCAAAAGCCCTGGTTGAACATCTGGGAAAAAGCGATCGAGACCGGGAGGATGTACCAGAGCTCGCCACCGAGCTTCTGCGCGCGCAGCAGGCCACTCGCATCGACCGCGCCCGACTGGATTTCGAGCTTTGTCGCGAACGTCACCACGCCGATGATAATGAACACGACGACGGCGACTGCATTGAAGTTGTCCGTCCAGAGGCTCGCCTTGAACCCGCCGTACGCGGTGTAGATCGTCGTGGTAATCGCGATGATCAGCGGGGCGACGATCTTGTTCACCCCGGCGATGGTGTTCACGATGGAGCCGTACGTGTTCAGCTCCACAATCATGAAGCAGAACATGAACCCAATAAACACGAGCGCGCTGAACACGCCGATGGGCCACCCGTAGCGGCGGCGTATGTACTCGGAGAGCGTGAACCCGTCCGGGTACAGGCGGCGGATGAGCGGGCCACAGAACCCGAACGCCCACACGGGCGCGATCGTCGCAAAGCTGTACGCGGCGAGCCCGAGGATGCCCGCATTCGGGATAAGCGCCAGCTGCGGATAGCTCTGCAGCAGGGACGACGACATATCTGCCGGTCAGTACGTAGACTCACCACAACACCGCGCAGCCAGTACACAAACAAACAGCACTCCCTTCGCGAGCATGAACTCGATCAGGTATAAACAATGGGGCCCGTTGCGGGCGCATTGCTTAACGGTATAATCTCAGCGCATTGTCCGCAGCGCGCCTTTCCAAGGAATAGGCACGCCACCGGCGCGGCGCGGACTCTGCGGCACAGACTCTGCGCCGCGGACTCCGCGCCGCTCGCAGACAATGGCACCCGTAGCTGCCACTGCGACGATTCCCCGCCGCGGATTGCGCCGGGCTAGGGGCCGTTGGTGATGGACGCCGGTACAGTACCTTCAGCATTCCATGTTCATCATGTTCATGTTTGTCCAGTGTGGCCCGCGCGTGACAACACTAACTTGACGAGATCCAGTTCAGTGCGAGGGGGAATGCTGCGCGTAAGCGAGCGGGCCAAGGGGGGGAAGCGGGGGGGCAAGGGAGGGGAAAAAAAGGGGGCAAAGAGGGGGAGGAATGCGAAGAAAAAGGGATGCGAAGGGAGGTGCGGGAGGGAGAGGATGCAGAGGGGAAGGGCTGCTGAGGAGAGGGGATGCGGAGAACAGGGGACGCAGGAAAGAGGGGATGCAGGGAAGAGGGGATGCAGGGAAGAAGGGACGCAAAGAAGAGGGAACTCAGGGGAGAGAAGACGCAGAGAAGAGGGAATATGGGGGAGAGAGGACGCAGGGAAGAGGGGATGCAGGGGAGAGAGGACGTAAAGGACAGAAAATGCAAGGCAAAGAAAACCCGCAGAGTCCGCGCGGGCAACGCAGGTGGAGAGCCAAGCAGGGACGTCCAAATTCGCAGCCACATGGCATGCCCTGTCGTCGACAGGGATGGGGACGCTGTGGCAAGTACGCCAATTCGCCGCCCCCCCCCCCTCCCCACCGCGGCGCACAGAACTCTGCCCCTGCGCCTGTGCACCAGCGCCACCAGCGCCACCCTCTCTTGCACCCCTTCACCCCCCTCCCTCGCCTCGCTTCCACCCCCCTCCCTCCGGCCCCCGTCGCCCACACCTCCACCCGCCCCTTTCTTCCCCGCCTGCTACTCACCGGACTGCGTCCGCACGCCACTGATAAACTCCCGCTTGCTCTTCGTGCAATATCCAGCATAAAGGCCAATTAGCATAAACCCACACAGCGTGGAGTACACCAGTGCGTTCGCCTGCGACAGGTCGAGCATGGTGGCGGCAAAAAAACCTCGCGCGTCTCGCGGGGCGACGGTGCCACAAGCCAATCTTGGTGATCCAGAGACTGCGAAATTGTCACGTGCACCACGTGGCCCGGGCAGAGGGCGTGGCTGCGCGGCTCGCATCCACGCCGGCGACTTGGCGATGCGAGGGCCGAGCAATGCAGGCGTCGTGCCTGCAGCGCTGCGGGATCCTCTCCCTGCGGCACTGCGGCGGCACGTTGCGGCATCCGCGGGCGGCATGCCGCCCGCGGATGAACTCGGCCAGCTCCTCGTGCAGCTGCAGGCGCTGCGCGACGACACCGACGCGCGTCTCGCGCAGCTCGTGGCGGACCGCGCGCAGACGCGGACCGCGGGCACCACGCGGGCCAGCTCCGGTGCGGCGTCGCCCGCGGGCTCGGGCGTGCGCATGAAGATGCGCGAGAAGACGAAGCTGGGGGCTGCGCACGTTAAGCACGAGGACGGCAGCGACGCGGCGGATGGCGCGGGCACCGGCGACGGCGACGGCGGGGACTCGGACGTGGAGTGGGACTCGGACACGGGCGCGATGCGGCCCGCGCCGGTGAGCCGGACGTACGCGCGCACGCAGCGCAAGGGGCGCCGGACCGGCGCCAAGGACGGCGCGCGGCATCCCGGCGGCGACGGCGACGCGCTGCGCACGACGCTGGGCGCGGACGCGAGCAGCAGTGAGCTGGACACAGACATGGACGAGAGCGACGCGTCGCTGAGCGCGCGGCCGCTTGCGCGCGCGGCGCTGCGCGCGACGCCGCTCGGCGTGAAGCTGAAGATGAACAGCAGCGAAGATGCGGCCCGTGCGGACGCCGGCGGCGGCACCGCCGTCCCACGGGGCGTGCCAGAGACGGCGCTGTTCACAGATACCACGAAGTTCAGCTGGGCCGCGCCGCCGGATGTGACGACGCAGATTCTGCCGCGGAAGGAGCGCGTGCGCATACCGCGTCCGTACCCGACGCATCCACTGCAGGTGCATGACGACTTCTCCTGCAAAGACTGGCGCGACCGGGACGCGGCGCGCTCCGCGTCGCCCGCCCCCGGCGTGCTGAGAGACGGGGGCGGCGCCAGCGGCGCCGGCGCGGCCGGGCGCGGGCGACTGGCGAAGGAGACGACGCAGGTGCCGATGACCACCTTCTACAACTACGCGGACGCGTACTTTAAGCCGGTCACCGAGGACGATCTCGCGTGGCTCTCGAGCCGGGCGGACGACCCGCATCCGTTCGAGTTCCCGGAGCTCGGCACGCACTACCGCAAGGTGTGGGAGAAGGAGGACGCGGAGCTCCTCGGTGTGCTGCGTTCGCTGGAGAATGCGCCCGCGCCGCCGGCCGCGGCGAAGAATGCACGCGCGCGCGCGCGCTCCGCCAAGGACGACGACGATATCCCGCTCGCCGCGGGGGCCGGCGCCGAGAGCGCGCCCGCGCCCGCGCCAACGCTCGCGCGCTCCCTCGACCAGCTTACGGACGCGGACATGTACAACCGCACGGCGAGTGCCGGCCCGCTCGTCGAGCGCCTCGCCGCGTCGCTCCTTTTGCCGGGCGGCGGCGCGTCGTGCGGCGGCAGCGACTGCGCGTCGTCCGCGGACAGCGCGCGGGACGCACCGTCGCCGAGCGTGGCGCTGGCTGTGCCGCCGCGTACCGCGCCAGCTGTGCCGCCGAGCGCGGCGCTGTCCATGCAGCTGTCCGCACCGCCGGCCGGGCCGTCCCGCGCGCATCTTCCGCCGCCGGACCCGCACAAGAGCATGGCCGAGGTGGAGACGCAGGCGCGTGCCGAATGCGAGGCGATCGGGCTGCTCGACACGGACATTGCGATCCCGTGGGACGAGCACATGGACAGCCCGATCGCGTCCGCGCTGCGGCTTGCGCAGTCGCTGCTGAAGAAACAGATTCACGCGAACGAGCAGCGCAAGGCGCGTCTCTTCCGCATCGCGCTCGACCGTATGGCATACCAGGACTACCAGGCCTGTCTGCAGGCAGTCGACCGTGAGATTGAGACGTGCTGGACGAAGCGTGTGCGGCAGATCAAGGCGAGCATGGGGAAGAAGAAGAAGGGAGCCGCCGCTGGCTCCGCGGGTGACAGTGCGAACGGGACGAGCACGCCGGCGGGCGACGTCGGTCCTGCCCGCCCGCAGCTGCCCGACTCCCTCCCCGCCGCCTTGCAACGGCGCAAAAAGCTCAAGGAGGCATTCGAGCCCATGTTTGCGAATATGGAGCATGCGTGTGGGCCCCCGTCGGAGAGTATATACCAAGGGATTGACGATGGGTAGGGAGGTGGGGAAGAGGGGGCGAGAGGGGGGAAGAGGGGGGAAGAGGGAGGAAGAGGGGGGAAGAGGGGGGAAGAGGGGGGAAGAGGGAGGAGAAGAAAGAGGGGCAGAGGGGCTGAGAGGGGGTGAGAGGAAGAGAAAACACGGGGGCGACGATGGGTGAACTGCGTGGAGGCAGCGAGGGACGGTTTCACTAGGCGTACCGCTGGGGGGGGTTTCGCAGGGCACTTCATTCAGACGCTTCCCACAGGATGCTCTACTCGGGAGCCTCCAACTGGGCGCGCCGTGCGGGCCCTTTTACTGGGTTTGACGCTCGGGGAGAGGGAAAAGGGCAACCCACTGAGACGCCGCTGAGGGAGAGGAAAAAGGGGGATCTTTTACCGGGCGCGCCACGCGGGGGCTAGTCACTGGGTGTGCTGCTCGAGGGGATGGGAAAGGGGGCAACTCTCAGGGAGGCCCCACAGGAGCTCCCTTGAAAGGCCTCTCGCAGGGGCTCCCCTTGGGGGCAACCCACAGGGCCTCTTTCTAGGGGCCCCCCTTGGGGGCAACCCGTCAGGGGCTCTTTCTAGGGGCCCCCCACAGGACCCTCCCCCCTCTCTGGGGCCCCCTTCTGAAGCCCCCTTCTGAAGCCCCCTTCTGAAGCCCCCTTCCAAGGCGCCCCTTACCTGCCCCCCATCCCCCCACTCACCGCCAAACTATCCCCGACACGTACAGAGCCTGTCGTCTATCCCGCCGCAGGCGTCGCTGTCACGCCGGCCGTGCGACACGCAGCGCCTCCTGCTTCACGCAGCCGCATTTTCCTTGCCTCCACGGCTCCTCCTCTCTCCTATAACCCCAGTTCCCCCTCTTTTCTGTCCCCCTCTTCCCGCCCCCCCCCCTCTTCCCCTCTGCCACGCCCATTGGCCGGCCCACGTACGCCATCGTGCCTCCACCTCATTTCGCCTCGATCAGAACGACCATAGATTCACCTCCGCACGCGACATCCACGACATGCCCAGAGACGTTGACGCACTGCGGCGTCGGCACGCGGCGCTCCGCTGCGTCGCACGGCGTATCCACACCGCCGGGCCCAAGCCCCAAGCGCCCGTCCTGGTCAATCCCCCACACGTACAGGCCGTCGTCCGTGGCCGCGGCCGCATAGTGGAGCCCCGCAGCAATGCGCACGCATCGCGCGGGAAGCGACACGCGCGACACCGTGCGGTCGAGGCCGGCGGCGAGCGCGTCCGAGTGCCGTGCGCGCCGCCCCGTGGCGCCGTATCCCGCCGAGTATACCGCACCGTCGGCTGGTGGTCAGCGGCTGTACACGCAGGTGCGGCAATGGGTCAGGGGATGCCCAGCCAGACGCCTGCCGCGCAGACGCCTGCGGTGGGCGAATGTCGTTCGTCACGGATGCCGATGGTCTCTACGCAACATCGTTCCCGCGCCGCCGTGCACGTACCGTCGAGGAGCAGGACAAAGCTGCCGCCGATCTGCGCGTCGACGAGACGCGCGGAGAGCATTTCCAGCGCCGCGCTCTCTGTCGGCACCCGTATCTGGTCCGCGGTATTCCCCGCGTCGAGGCCCTGCCCGTACTCGTTATTGCCCCAGACAAACACGCGGCCCGCGGACGTCGCGGCTAGTGATGTGTCGCCGCCAGCCCTGACAAGCGCAATCTGTTCGTCCGCATGCAACGGAAGCGGCCTGATCGGCGCGAGATACGCGGAAAAAGGTGCGCCTGTGGTGCGGCCGAGCTGTCCGTCGGTGTGTACTGGGTGTCAGGGAAAGGGGAATGGAGACAAAACAGGGGGCAAGGAGGAATGGGGAAAGGGGGAGCAGGGGGTCAAAGGGGAGAGGAAAAGGGGGAGGAAAAGGGGGAAGGAAAGGGGCGAGGAAAAGGAAAAGGCGAGAAAAAGGGGAGAGGAAAAGGGGAGAGGAAAAGGGGAGAGGAAAAGGGGAGAGGAAAAGGGGCGAGGAAAAGGGGGACGAAAGGCAGAAGGGGCAAGGGACGAAATGGGGGAAGGGGAAGAGTAGAAGTAAACGAAAAAAAAGGTCGCCCTCTTCCCCGCACGTCCTCTTCCTCGCGCGCCCTCTTCCTCACACCCTCTTTCTCGTACGCCCTCTTCCTCGCACGCCCTTTTCCCTCCCCCCCCCTCCTCCCCCCCCCCCCCCCCCACCCCCCCCCCCCCCCCACCAAAGTTACTCACACCCACTCGTCCACACCTCCTGTCCGCGCTGCGTACGCGCCAGCACCACAATGTGGTCCAGCCCCGCGGCGACAGCCTCGATAAGAACGTCCTCGTCCGGCAGCTGCACACGTGCCGGAACATGCACCTCCTCGCGTGCACCAAGCGCTGTCTGTCCGCGCACGCCCGCTACCGGTGAGTGGCGAAACGCTTGACGACGCACTGCCCCAAGCATACAGCGCACGTCCCGTCGATGCGCACGAGAACCCATTGCCCGCGGCCACTGCGAGATGCGGCGCGCCGCGTGCCCAGTCCGCGTGCAGCAGCGCGGTGGAAAGGGACGCGCATGTGCCGCCGCCCAGCTGCCCGTGCACGTCATGGCCCGCGCCCACAATGCACCACGTCCGCGCAGACGAGCTTTCCGCAGCGCATGCGACGAGCGCGTGCGAGACGGACGCGGTCACGGACTCGGGCGCGGCGCCGTCGGGAACGCGCTGCGGTATCGGAGACAGACGCGGCATGGGGTCTGCGGGACCCCAGCGCCCCGCATACAGGACGCTGCGCGCGCATGTGCGCGCACACGTCGTGAACGCACGAGACATGCGGCGCGTCGAACAGCCGCGCAGGCGGGTGGATGCACTTTACGTAATCCACGCAGGCATTCACGGGTCGCCGCTGGGGTATCTGAAGCAGAAGGGAGGCGTGCGGGGTCTCGCGCCGTCGGCCGACGGCGCGCGGCGTGCGGCGGCGCGCACCACTCAGGCGTTCGCATCCTCGCTGTGCCATGCCTGCGCATTTCATTGCCCGCGGCGCCACGACAACCGCGGCGCAGGAGCACTACGACAAGGGGGCAGCCGCTGGCGGCGGCTACATAGCGTACCTGGGTGTCAGCGCGGCGGGCGGCGCGCACGCACTTCCTGGTCCATTCGCGCGCGGTGTTCTCGTACGCGGCCCGGTCGGTCTTGTACAGGTGCGCAATGTCGGGAACGAGAGGGTCGTCCGGATTCGGATCTACGCGTGAGCATGCGGGCGCGCTGGACGGGACGCACCGGTGAGCATCGAGCAGATGGAGAGGAGGACTGGCGGTGAGCACGGCGCGGCGGCACGCACCCTTCGAGATGGTGAGGGCCGGGCTCCACTGGTCACGCAGGATATCGAGACAGATGCTGCCGTTCGCGTTGATGTTCGGGTGGTAAATCTTCGTGGAGAAGGACACCTTTGGCGGCTTGAACGGGTAGTCCGTCGGGAATGTGATCGAAAGGAAGAACACACCGCCCGAGTACGGCGAGTCGCCCTGTCGTCAGTGTGCGCCACACGGCCGCCTACCGGACCCATGATCGTCGCCTGCCACTGCGCGCGTCAGTACGCGTGCACCTTCTGCGCACCTGGAACATGTTGTCGCCCGTCGGGCCCGCGCTGCACGAGGACGGCGGGTCGCGGCCGAGGTCCGCTAGTTCCTGAAACCAGGCGTCAGTATGCGTCCACAGCCGCACTCCACACACACCTTGCTAATACGTTTCATCGCCATTTTGCACAGGTATATATCAAGCTGCAGTACTTCTCTCCTCGGTAGGTGGTGACTAGGAAGTCCAGAGTCAAGAGACAATCGCTGCCGGGGCGGTTCGTCGCCGCGCCCCGCCGCCGCGGCCGAGCGCTTTCGGCCGACACCCGACTGCGCGCGGCAGACCGACGACCGCGTCGCAGGTGGCGTCACGCCTTTCGCGTCCGACTCCCTCGGCGACGTACGCGGCGACCCATGGACCCCAAGGCGCATCTGGCGCCGCCTCACAATGCTGCGTCTCCGTCCCCGTGGGTCCCTGCGTTCCGCGGCGCGCGTCCCGCGCGCCCGTGGGCCGCGCCCGCAGGTCCCCCGCGTCCGCCTCCCGCGGCGTCCGGTGGTCCGCCGATGGGCAGGGGGGGCTGGCCACGCATGTGGCGTCCGTGGGGAGGGCGTCCCGTTCCGATGCCGCGCGAGCGTGCGCGTGCGCCCGAGTGGGCGCGCCACAGGGACCGGCGCGGTGGCCAGCGCCGCTTTTGCGACGACCGCGTATATCACGACTACGACCGATCCGATGCGGGCGCCGCGGGACTGGGCCCCGCGCGGGCGCCCGGTGCAGAGGTGCACGCGCCCGGTACGGCAATGGATGCGCTTTCTGCAGAGCACCTGTATGGGCGTCCGGAACCCCTGTCCGGCGGCGAAACGAGCGGCGCGAGAATCCGGCGTGGGGACGGAGCGGCCGTGCGAGGGGAGGCGGGGACGACGCGGCCGCCCGGCGCGAGTACGGAGGGGCAGGCCGCGGGTGCGCATCCCGCGGGCGCGCAGTCCCCGGGCGCATTCGTCCACGCGCGCAGAGATGCACCCCCGGTGGGAACGACGCCGGCGCACCGCGCGATCGCAGGGCGCACGTATACAGCGCCCGCGCTACAGCCGCCAGCAGCCGCCCCAGGAAACGCGGCCGCGGGACTGCCGCATCGCCCGATGGACCCACTTGCGCAAGCGGCTTCTGAACCGGTAAGGCCCAGACCAGCGCCGCCGCCCTACGTCGCGCCGCCCTCGGCGCCACCACACCAACTTCCGTACCCCCCCGTTCGCGCACCATTCCGACATCAGGCGCTCCCGTCGATCCCGCGATTCCACAATGCAGGCATGCGCAGTGCGGAGAACGACGCGGGGGACCCGGTCGATGAACGGGGAACCCATCTGGAACGGGACGCGAGAACCGAGATGCTCAGAAAGGAAAGACCAGAGGAGGAGCGTGCGGCGGCCGCCGGGGACCCGCGGCGAAAGGCGGACAGTACGGAGGCGTCGCCGCCGCTCGGGACGCCGCAGAGGGGATGCGTCCGGATCGAGGAGCAGAGCGACGCGTCCGACACGGCAGCAGCGGACCGTGGTGCGGAGGAAAAGGACGTGGGCGCGGAGGGGTGCATGGGAGTGCGCTCGCCCGTGCCGACGCCAACAGAGAGCACAGATGTACGTGGGCTGCCGGCAAGCGCCGACCTGCGGACACCACCGGGTGTTGCAGTCGCACATGCACGGCCGGGTGCCACAGACGTGCACCTGCCATTGGACGACGACGAGAAAAAGGGCATTGCCTCCCTCGAGAGTGGGGGCACAGCGCCGGGGGCCGTCGTACGGCTCGAGGCCGGCGGCACAGTGCCCGCTGCGGCGCCCCAGCGGGATGCAGACCTGGGGCTGCCGCCCGCGCCCCTGCAGCAGGACGGAACGAGGTCGCCGCCCGGCCCCTTGCAGCAGGACGCAGAGCAACGCTCCCTATCCGACACCCCGCCGCAAGAAAGCGAGAGCGGAACACACGCGGGCGACTACGAGGACGCTGGCGCAGCGACAGCAGCACCATCGCCTGCCGTCCGGGAGGCGGTCGAGGCGCTGGCGGCGCAGCTGTTGGAGCGGTTCCCCCTTACGCAAGAGCATATCCACGCCATCGTGGGAGCGAACCGGGAGCTAACCGCATCGGTGGCGACGCCGGGGGCGCTCGCATACTGCAAGGAGGTTGGCCGAGACGCCCTGGGGGACGCGCGCGCGCGCGCGAAGCCAACGCACGACTGCGCGCGCGAACAACGCGTTTTAGCATACCTGGAGGCAGAACTGGGCACGTCGCGCGCCGCGTTCACGTCCAAGATCGCGTTCCTGCGGGACGAGTACCGCGCACAGTACCGCGCATGGCTCAAGTACTGCGAGCGTCTCGGCCAGGTGTACGAGCGGCGCGAGCAGCAGCGGCACGCATCGCAGACGGGCGCCGGCGACGGCGATGCGCCGCCGGCGAACGGGAGCGTGCTTGCGCCCGCGCTGGCGACACCTGCGTCCACGTCGCGTACGCACCGGCGCGGCGCGGGGCCGACAGGATTCAGCGACACGGTGCGCAGCGAGGCAGAGTTCCTGGAGATCCTTGCGTCGCTGGAGAACGCGGAGATGCAGGACCCCGTCGCGCGCGCGGCACGGACCGCGGCGACGATACCGGACATGGTGCTGCGTGCGGACCGCGACGAGGCCAGGACCCGTGTGCGCGCATGGGACGACGACAACGGATACATGGCGGACTCGATGAAGACGTACTTTGGCGGCTTCGACCCGGACGTCTGGAGCGAGGAGGAGACGGCCACGTTCGCACGCCACTTCGCGCAGCACCCGAAGCAGTTTGGGCGCATCGCGGCAGCGCTCCCGCACAAGACCATGCAGCAGTGCGTCGCGTACTACTACCTGCACAAGCACCAGGACGGCTGCCGGTTCAAGGAGCTCGGCGCCGCGCGCAGCCGCGAGCGCAAGCGCAAGGCGAAGCCGCGGAAGAAGGCCAAGGGCAGCGCATTGCTCACGGACTTGGCGAGCAGCGCGATCGACGATGCGGACACAGACGACCGGCCCACGGACGCGGAGACGCCAGCCGCGCCCAAGACGGCGAAGCGCGGGAGGTCCGAGGACCACGGCGCGGCGGTACCTATGTCCGGCGCCGTCGAGACACCGCGGCCGCGGACGACGTCCGCGAAGCGTGCGAAGTCTGCAGCACGCAGCGTGCGCCGCGCGGACAGCGGGGACGACGTCGAGCCGGACGACGACGTCCCCCACGACTCCTACCCCGCGCCCCCCTCGGACGCGCAGCAGACAGAGATGGCACGTGATCTCGCCGCCGCGGAGGCGCTCGAGGCGCTGGCGGGCATCGCGACGCCGACACGAGACGCGCAGGAAAAGAAGCCGCGCGCGCGCGCGGGCGGCGCGAAGAAGAGCGCGCGGGATGGCCGTGGCGAGGAGGTGAAGAGCCGTTCGCGCGGCCCGCACTGGTCGATGACGGAGCGCGCGCAGTTCCTGCGTCTCCTCGCGCTCCACGGCAAGGACTGGACCGCGCTCGCTGCTGCGCTCCCGCCGAAGACGGCCGCGCAGACGCGCAACTTCTTCGCGCGCCATGCGAGCGAGAGCACGCACTTCCAGTCCGCTGCCGCGCTCGCGGTGCAGAACGCGGCGCTTCCCTGGGAGCAGCGCGTGAAGGCTGCCGTTGCGTTCGTCAACGCCTGGTACATGGCGCTGCCCGACGACGCGAAGAGCACGATCGCCGGCTGGCCCGTCGACGTGGCCGAGAGCCATGCCGCATTCCTGCCGCAGTGCGCAGTCGTGCCCGCGGACATGTCCGCGGACGACGACGAGACGGACGACGAGGACGCCGGCGCGCACGTGCCGCAGTTGCACGCGCCATGGGCGGATGCGCGAGCGCCCGTCCCCCGCATGCATGCGTCTGCGCCTGGCGCGTACGGTCCGTCGTCCGCACCACGGTACTACGCGCGGGAGACGCCACTCCCCTCGCCCAGTCCGTACGCGCCGCCGCCGGTGGGCATGTACGGGTACGGATCAGTGCCCCCGCCGTATGCGACGAGTCCATCGCCGTCGATGTATGGCGCAAGCCCACCCGCGCTGACGTACGCGGGCCCCTCTCCGCCTCCCTTTGCGCCCAGGCCGCCCCCGTCCGTTGACGCCGACGAGCTTGCGTCGTATGCAGACCGTTTTCCGCATGCGCGTGACATGGGCCACCAAAATCGCGGATATCCTGCGCCGTTTCCACGCATGCCCCATGGTGCCTCGCGCGCACCGGCGCCGAACATGGGGTACTTTCATACCTCGCGTCCTATGGATGGCTGGGCGCCGCAGTCCCGCTGGGGTGGTGCGGGGCAAGAGTGATGGGGGGGTGGGGCTATTGGGCGTGCCGCTGGGGGGAAGGGAAGGAAAGTTTTAGGGTGGGAGCGGAAGCCGGGGGCGACTGTCGCAGTAGGACAACACGCCTGGCCGACAAGAACCCGAACCCGTCTGCATCCGCAATAAAGCGGCGTATATACCCAGATACCCCTGCGGTACGCCAATGCCGGAATCTAGCCCTATAGCACGTGAAAATGCCGCGATATGCACATGTACGCAATCGGGCGCGTGCCTCCACCATGGGTGGAGATCCGCCTGCAGCGTAATACCGATCTCCATCGAAACGGGCACCCAACACGCCACAGTCGACCATGACACCCGCGACAGATCTACTCAGCAAGCCGCTGGTACTACAGAATGGAGCGACGATGCCGAACCGGCTCGCAAAAGTGCGCGGATGCGGTCGTGTCACTGACGGCAGGCGCCGATGGAGGAGGTCATGGCCAAGTTCGGCGGCGGACCGCCGAACGCGGAACTGTTCGAGCTCTACCGCGCATGGGCGGACGCGGGCTGGGGCATGATCATCACGGGTGCGTGTCGCGCAGGAGGTGCTCATGCCAGGCAATGTCGGCGTGGACCGCCGGTTCCTTGGCGTCACATTCGATGTGACCTTCCCGGATCCCGGCAATGCGCAGCAGAAGGCCGAATACCTCGAGGAGTTCAAGAAGTATGCGCGTGTGTCGAAGGGATACAGCATCACGGACGACAGCGGTGACCACGACGTGCCGGGCACGCGCGGAAAGCGCCCACTCGCCGTCGCGCAGATTGTGCACGCAGGCCGCCAGTCGCCGCGTGCCGCTGGCCGGCCGCCGTGGGTCCCCGCCGTGGCGCCGTCCGCGGTGCCGATGCGGTCCGGGGAGAAGCAGACGATGATGGACTACGTGACCTTCGGCGTGCCACGGGCGCTGACCGTCGACGAGATTAAGGACATCATTGAGCGCTTTGTGCGCGGCGCGGAATTCTGTGTGGAGGCCGGCTTTGACGGCATCGAGCTGCATGCGGCGCACGGGTATCTGCTGTCGAGCTTCCTGAGCCCGACCACGAATCAGCGCACGGACGAGTACGGCGGGAGCGCTGAGGGCTGCTTCCGCATCGTCCGGGAGATCATCGAGCAGACGCGCCGTCGCGTCCCCGCGTGGTTCGTCGTGGGCATAAAGGTGCGTCGCGCCTGCGTGCCACACTCACCGCAGCTGAATTCGAGCGACTACATCGCTGGCGGGCTGTCGGAGGACGATGCGCTGCAGAACGTCGGCTGGCTCGCGGCGATGGGGAACGTGGACTTTGTCGAGCTGAGCGGCGGCAGCTACGAGAAGCCGGAGATGGTCAAGGATGTGGACATGTCCGTGTCCGCGCGCACGAAGCGCCGGGAGGGCTTCTTCACTGCGTTCGCGCAGCGCTGCCACGAGGTCATCCCCGCGTCGTCGCGCATGCGCATCATCGTCACCGGCGGCTTCCGCACGCGCGTGGGAATGGCGCGCGCCATCGAGGCAGGCGATGCGGATGCGGTCGGCCTTGGGCGCCCCGCGAGCCTGGATCCGACGCTTCCCCGTGCGGTGCTCGACCCGTCGATCCCAGACGCGGACGAGCGCACCGAGTCCCCGTCGTGGCAGCCGCCGAAGCCGCCGGCCTTTTTCCCCAGGTCGCCCATGGTTGGCACCGGGTGGAACACGTGTGTCTCAGCGCCTGCCTCTCTTACCACAGTCTCTGGCACAGCGCGCAGCTGCACCTCATTGGCCGTCGCCAGCCGACGACCCCGGGTATCTCCATGCTTGGTTTCTTCACGGGACTCAAGTTTTGGTAGAGATAGTGTGTGCCGTCGCCCTGCGGTGCGTGTAGTTTCCTCCCACGTAGATCAGCTGCGCCACGCACGCGCACGCCGGCCACACTTCCAGCTTGACGGCCGCTGGTGTCCCCCGGCGCACCTCCACTTGCTTGCTCCACATCCCCGCCTCGCCACGCCGCCCCCACCCTCAGTACGCAGTCCGCCAACGCTTCACGCAACCATCTCCGGGCGATGGATGACGCTGCCTATCAGCCCACTCCCCGCTCCCCCACGCTGCCGACGGCATGGACGGTGCCGCTCGCGGAGCTGCGGAGCCTACTGGAGGTACGTCGTTCCGCGGCATCCCTCACATCAGCCTTCGCGGCCGTCGCCGCCGACCGTACTAGTGTACGCCCCACACAGCGCCGCAGGGTCCAGCGCGGTGCACGACACGACCGCTGCGTGTGCTCATGACGGCGCCGTGCACGTCGCACATGTGTCGCCCCTCACCGCGTGTACGCCCCGGGTCTTCTTTGCCCATGTATTGCGACAATGGGGGATGCTGGGGACGGAGCGGTGCGCAGACCTCGGGGAATTCCTCGCCTGTATACAGGAGAGACACGACATACGGGGCCTTGGGCGCACGAAGGACGGCGGCGAGCAGGAGAACCGCAACTGCGAGGGACAGCCAACCCATGCGGACCCCCTCCCCGCTGCCGCGAAGCGCATCCTTGCCGTGCATGAGGCGGAGCGGATGCGTGACCTGTGGCCGGAGCATCTCTGGGAAGCCCTCCCGCTACTCGCTGAATTGGTGCGGAACGGTGGCGCCCCTCTCACCGCAGACGCGGTCACAGGGCTATCTCACAGTGGTATTCGTGTCTCGGCTCCCGTGGTCCGCGTTCCGCACGATCAGTGCACACACCACGTCACTGACGCCCGTCGTCGTGCGGCTGCCACGGCTCGGCCAGCAGGGTGCGTGGGTGTCGGCGTCGCTCACCGCAGACGTCGTGCGCCTCCTGGAGCGCGCCGCGCCGCCAGGGCTCGACAGCGAGCGTGCCGTGCTGTATCGTGGCGTGTGCGCGGTGCTGTACGACACGGTGAAAGCGTCCGTGCGCGACGAGGAGGAGATCGTCGCGCTCGCCCGCACAGTCTGGCGCGTCGTCGCACGGGTGCTGGACGGCGGGCACATACAGCCACTGCTGCCCGTGGCGATGCCGCTGCTCTCCGAGCTGATCCGCGATGCGCAGACGCGCGTCGTCGCACGGGTCATCGGCCCGTCGCAGTGGGCCGCTGAGCAGGAAGCGCGCATTCTGCATGGTGCCCCGCCGCCCGCCGACGGACACCCACCCCATCCCAGCCAGCGAGCAACGCACGCACGGGCTGATGCGACGCAGCCGGTGGCGTGGCCCGCGCGCACTGGCTTTCCCGCGATGCAGGCATTTTTGCTGGTCTCCGCCTACCTCGCGTCCTACAACCCTACCAAGACGGATGCCAAGTACTTTGTGCGCGAGCTCGGTGCGTCGCGCAGGCGGCGCCGACGGCGCGGTAAGGCCGTCACCGCGGCGAATGCCGCCATGCAGGATATGGAGGAAGAGAAGGGGATTTGGGTATGTGGACGTGGCGGCTTCGGTGGCGCGGCGCACCGTGACTGGGCACCGCGCCGAGTTAGCTGTCACATGCACTGCGGCGTAAATGTGACATGGGCTCATCACAGAACCGGCCGCAATTTTGGGGCCCGCGCACATTTTCCCTCGAACGGCTGGTTGCGATATATCATGCGCTGCTCGCCGACTTCCAGCAGGATCTAAACGAGGACGCACTCCCTGCGTCTGCGGAACGCGCGGCGCGCACGAGTGACAGCGCCACAGAGCTGCATCTGGAACATATCGCGGGCGAGTTCTGGTCGCGCTCGTGCACCACAGCCAGTCTGGTGCGTCGGCATGCCTGCCGCTCACCACAGATTAACGCGCTCGTCGCGGATAAACTCCTCATCCGCATGTCGCCCGCTGGGAGGCTCAGCGCGGTGCAGTACCGCGTGAATGTGCCATACCTGTACGTGCGTTCCCTCGCGCACTCGGTCGGCTTCCCGCTGGATGCATGGCTGTGGGACTGGCATCCCTAAATGGATAGGGGGGATGGGCAGGGAGAATGCTAGTGGGGTGAAAGTCGGATACGAGAGCGCCGATGTAGTAGTGGCAGGCACCATTGTCCCCCTGTGGCAAATCGCGTGACATGCGTATGTCCGCAGGAGACACGTGCCTCCACAATAAAAAGGAACGCCTGCATTCTAGCTTGGATCATCATCTGACACTGGTATCCCACACGCCACAGTCGACCATGACACCCGCGACAGATCTACTCAGCAAGCCGCTGGTACTACAGAATGGAGCGACGATGCCGAACCGGCTCGCAAAAGTGCGCGGATGCGGTCGTGTCACTGACGGCAGGCGCCGATGGAGGAGGTCATGGCCAAGTTCGGCGGCGGACCGCCGAACGCGGAACTGTTCGAGCTCTACCGCGCATGGGCGGACGCGGGCTGGGGCATGATCATCACGGGTGCGTGTCGCGCAGGAGGTGCTCATGCCAGGCAATGTCGGCGTGGACCGCCGGTTCCTTGGCGTCACATTCGATGTGACCTTCCCGGATCCCGGCAATGCGCAGCAGAAGGCCGAATACCTCGAGGAGTTCAAGAAGTATGCGCGTGTGTCGAAGGGATACAGCATCACGGACGACAGCGGTGACCACGACGTGCCGGGCACGCGCGGAAAGCGCCCACTCGCCGTCGCGCAGATTGTGCACGCAGGCCGCCAGTCGCCGCGTGCCGCTGGCCGGCCGCCGTGGGTCCCCGCCGTGGCGCCGTCCGCGGTGCCGATGCGGTCCGGGGAGAAGCAGACGATGATGGACTACGTGACCTTCGGCGTGCCACGGGCGCTGACCGTCGACGAGATTAAGGACATCATTGAGCGCTTTGTGCGCGGCGCGGAATTCTGTGTGGAGGCCGGCTTTGACGGCATCGAGCTGCATGCGGCGCACGGGTATCTGCTGTCGAGCTTCCTGAGCCCGACCACGAATCAGCGCACGGACGAGTACGGCGGGAGCGCTGAGGGCTGCTTCCGCATCGTCCGGGAGATCATCGAGCAGACGCGCCGTCGCGTCCCCGCGTGGTTCGTCGTGGGCATAAAGGTGCGTCGCGCCTGCGTGCCACACTCACCGCAGCTGAATTCGAGCGACTACATCGCTGGCGGGCTGTCGGAGGACGATGCGCTGCAGAACGTCGGCTGGCTCGCGGCGATGGGGAACGTGGACTTTGTCGAGCTGAGCGGCGGCAGCTACGAGAAGCCGGAGATGGTCAAGGATGTGGACATGTCCGTGTCCGCGCGCACGAAGCGCCGGGAGGGCTTCTTCACTGCGTTCGCGCAGCGCTGCCACGAGGTCATCCCCGCGTCGTCGCGCATGCGCATCATCGTCACCGGCGGCTTCCGCACGCGCGTGGGAATGGCGCGCGCCATCGAGGCAGGCGATGCGGATGCGGTCGGCCTTGGGCGCCCCGCGAGCCTGGATCCGACGCTTCCCCGTGCGGTGCTCGACCCGTCGATCCCAGACGCGGACGAGCGCACCGAGTCCCCGTCGTGGCAGCCGCCGAAGCCGCCGGCCTTTTTCCCCAGGTCGCCCATTGTTGGCACTGGCTGGAGCACGTACGCCGCATCGCTCCTCTCGCTCACCACAGTTTCTGGTACAGTGCGCAGTTGCACCTCATTGGCCGCCGCCTGCCGACAACGCCGGTTGTCTCCATGCTTGGTTTCGTTACAGGGCTCAGGCTCTGGTAGGGCGGCGGGCCTCATCTCCCGACTGGCACGTCGGCCCACACGGTGTAGGGCCCTCTCTCGTGTGACGGCTTGTACATCACCTGCACCGCACTTAGGCACACATCGATGCCCGCGGGCGCACGGCGCTCGTCAGCCGCACCCCGGCCCTCCCCATCACAGTGCAGCCATACCCGTGCGTCGTGCACAATGTCCGCACGGTCTTCCGGCGTAGGCGCCTGACCGAGGCTGGCGTGCGGCACGAAGCGGTCGCGCTGCCGCCGCCGCGTAGGCGCGCGGGGGAGGAGCGGGCTCACTGCCGCGTGGATCGCGCGCTGCAGGGAAAGGAGGGGACGAGCAGATGTGCGCGACGGACGGAGGTGGATATTCTCGTAGTTTCGGAGGCGGAAAGCGCCGATGTCGGTGAGGTGGACGACGGCAGGCTCCGATGTGGTGCACGCTGCGCGCACCGCGGTGGTGATGCCGTCGAGTGTCTCGGTAAGCCACGCGGGCGGAGCGTACCTGCCGCTGGCGTCGCTACGATGCGCACTGTGGCTGCGCGGCGGAGAGCCTGCACCCTTGCTTTCGGCGCTGCCCGGCGCACCCCGCTCCCTCTCCACAACGAAGGGGGGAATCAGCGTCATATGCGGGAGCCAGCGGGCGTAGGCAGCATCATGGGTGTGGCGGATCCGCTGCAGATGCTGGATGCGCTGCGACGCTAGGGCGCCGTGCGGCTGCAGCAGGATGACGACGAGCGCCGTATACGATGAGCGCATTAGGAAGGCCCGATCGCACCCGATGCCGACGCGGCGGCGCCCGATCAGACGCCGCGCGGGCGTTTGCCATCGCCACCGACGACCATCGCCCATGGCCCGCAGCAACGCGCGCGGCGAGGACGGCGATGCGGTCGCGTATGCACGGCCTGCGCGGCCGCAGATTACGTATGAGGAGCTCGAGGAGATCCGCACGAAGGCGGAGCGGCAGACGGGGCCCGGCATGATCTACAACATTTGGTTCAACAAGATGTCGGGCGGCGACAGCGCCGATCCATATGCATCGAAGACCAAGTCGCACACCCGCTGCGACATTGCCCGCGATGCAGGGTACACGCGCGCGGACAGACGTGCGGCGCGGCAGCCCGGATACGGCGATGCGCAGTACACGTGCCTCTTCTTCGCGCGCGGCTGCTGTCCGAAGGGGTGCGTGGTGGCGGGCGCCAGCTGACCGCAGCGCGGACTGCACGTATCTGCACCGCCTCCCACGGACGAGCGAGATGTCGGAGCAGGGGCGCGACATCTTTGGACGCGAGAAGCACGGCACGTACCGCGACGACATGGGTGGCGTCGGCTCCATGCTGCACGTGAACCGCACGCTGTTTGTCGGGCGCATCAACGAGGACACCTCGCTCAGTTTCCGCCGCGCACAGGCGAACGGGGATGCGGAGGACGCGGTGGCGGACGAGACGTCCCCGCTCGCCAAAGTCGTCCGCCGCCACTTTAGCGAGTGGGGCGAGATCGAGCGCGGTACGCACCGCACCGCGCACGCCAACGCTCACTGCAGTGCGCGCGCTCACGGGACGGGGGATGGCATTCATCACGTACAGGTATGAGGCGAACGCGCAGTTCGCCAAGGAGGCGATGATGAACCAGTCGCTGGACCACAGCGAGGTTATTAACATCCGCTGGTCTACGGACGACCCGCGCCGCGGCGCGACGAACCACGACGAGGAGCAGCTCGTCGAGCAGGGAGGACGCCGCGTCGCAGCGGTGGATGCCGCGGAGGCGGAGCTCGAGGCGGATGCGCATCTCAAGAACGATCCGTCTGTCGACTGGGACGAGCACGCGCGCGCAAAGCGACAGAGGGTGCTCCTGTCCGACGAGGAGCGCGCGCGCCTCGATGCGGCGAACCAGCGGGGCTGGGCTGAGATCGAGCGCACCGAGAAAAAGGGCGCGCGTGCATCAGAAGCACCCGCCGCGGACGCGGCGCCTGCAGCGCCCGCACCTGCACTGGGCAAGGGGCTTCTCAATGACGAGGCTATGCGTTCCCTCACTGCGCTCCGGCGCGTGCCGAGGCCGAGTGCCCTTGGCGGGCTCGCCTCGTATGCAAGCGATAGTGACTGAGGAGGACGCCGGGGAAAATTGGCTACATATGCGGAAAGTGGAGGCCCGCGGGTGCATACCTCCACCACCCGGTCCTTCCCCCACGTCGTGGCCGGGGACGGCCCTGGCACGCTGCCGTGCCGCGAGGCTCGCACATGTCCCACCTCATGTCTGGACCTCCGCGGGCATTTCAGACCCGTCTGCCAGCAATCCCAGTGCGCCAAGCCCATTGCGCGCGCACAAGCTGGCCATTGCGTGGCGCGTCTCGATCGTCCCGCTGGCGATGTGGGAGAGGAGGACGACCTTGTCAGCAAGCTCCGGCGCCAGCAGCCCGTGGTCCGCAGGGATGTCTGGGCGTGAGCAGGCATCCTCTGTGCACGTACTCGGCTCTCCCTCAACGACGTCCAGCGCCGCGCCGGCGATTTGGTCGGCGTGCAACGCGTGAATCAGCGCCGCGGTGTCGACAAGGCCGCCGCGGCTCACATTTACGAGATATGCGGATGGTCTGTGTGAGTGCAGTGGAGGGGGGGACATACTTCATCTTCTCCAGGAATGCCGCGTCAACGACATGGTGCGTGGACGCAGAGAGGTTCGCGAGCACACTGGTGTGAGTGGAGGAGGAGACAGGAGGACGACAGGAAAGGACGCCGTAGGGAATGTGCATAGTGTGCACGGACGGTGCGGCACATGACCCCTGGGGTACTTACACAACAATGTCACTCTCCGCAGCCAGCGTGTGCAGGTCCGGTTCGTTCTCAACCGGCACCGGAGGGCTGCCGTGGACTTGGATGTAGCTCGAGAAAAGCGGGTCCGCGGCAAGGAAAGAAAATGCGGGATTCTTCAGGTCGAACGGCTTCGGGGCCGACGTCTTGTAGAGGATACGTCCCGGATGGAAAGCCTGCAACTTGGTCACTAGCGTCTGGGCAACTGTGGGAGTGAGCGCGGTGAACAGGCGGCGACGCACTGCCGCCGAATCCGATCAGTCCAATCGTTTTTCCGTGCAGCGACGGACCAGTGAATCCCTGCGGTCAGGTGCGGTGCGCGGGGACGTGCCATCGGCGACCATGTCATCCCGCCCCATTCCCCCCTCTCCACAACACGCGCACTTTCCATCGCCCTGCGTGTGATCATCAGCATGAGGAGGAGCGTGAGGTCCGCCACCGCGTCGTTGAGCACGCTTGGTGCTGCGCGTGAGTGGGGAGGTGCCCGCAAACGCACTGTGACCGACGCGGACGTGGCGTGCCTTGGCGGCTTCCAGGTCGATGTGGTCGAAGCCGACGCTCATTGTCGACACGACACGGAGCGACGGCCCCGCAGCATCCATGATTTCGGAGTCCATCTGCCGTCAGCGGTGCCCCGGTCGCATCTGGCGCGCACCTTCACATTAAGCACGCAGAGGATCGCACTCGCCCCAGGCACCTGCTCCAGGACCCATGCTCGGTTCGCACACAGGTGATCCGATGGGCCCGGCTTCCAGACACGCAGGCGGATCTTTCCCTGTACATGGGCGGCACGGATCTCGTCCGTGGGCATCTCGCAGCACTGCACAACGAGCGGCAGCACACTTTCCGTCATGTCGCAGGCGTTCGTGAAAGATGGATGATGTGGAGGGAGCGGTGTTTTATGTGGCGCAGAGGGGGTCCACACAGCTCTGCCTTGGTGGTCACCGTGCCGCGATGGGCGTTACCCGGCATGTCTATTGCACTGCACGCCATGCCACTCGGAGTGTCTGGACCTACCCTTTGGATGAGGCGTGTGCTTCTACATCCGCTACCCTCCCTACATCAGCTCGTCCACATAAGGCAGATGGCTGAGGTCGCCGAGGCCGACCATAGTCGGCATGGTCTTGAGCATGCTCTGAACAGCCTGCATGCGTGAGCCGCAGAGCACCAGCCTTGTGACGTACCGTGGTGATGTCCGAGGCCTTCACGCCGTCGATCGCCGCGAACACGTCGGCGGTCTCCAGAGGCTGGCCATCCAGGAGCTGCAGTTAGCCACCTGCACGAGACCAAAACACATACCAGCGAACCAATCACCTCGTGACTCTGCGCGCGCGGACCCTCGAATTCCGCGGCCTTGTGGAACTTGGCCTGGTTCGCCGCGCGGGTGACCATCTCCGCAGTGACGGAGCCCTGCGCAACGCTGTCGAGCGCCTGCGTCGCGAGCGCGGCAGCGTCCCTGACGCTGCCGTTCGGCGCCGCAACGTGGAAGCCGAACAGGCCCGAGTCAGAGTACCCCGTGTTGAACGCGTGCGCACGCGCACCGGGAATCCGCTCCCGGAGCACGCCGAGCGGCGTGCTGCTGACGCACCACTTCACCGCCGGGTTGCCGCCGAGGAGGCACTCGAGCACTGTAAGTGCGGGCGACTTGTCGCGGGCCGCACCCTCGTACGCGAGGAAGAAGTGGTCCTTCGGCAGCGGATGGCCGTGCGCATCGCAGGTGCCCTGGCGGCAGTCGCCACCAAAGTACTTCGCGGGGGCGTTCCGCAGCGCGCGGCCGGACGGGACGGAGGCAAACGATGCATCCACGAGCTCCTCGAGCTCCGCACGCGTGATGCCCGAGCCCACAATGGCGATGTTCTCTTTCGTGAACGCATCCGCCGCGAACTTCCGTACGTCCTCGACAGTGACGGGGGTCGAGGGAGCCGCAAAGAGGGGAGCGCCGACGTTGCGCTCACGGAACGCCGTTGCCATGAGTGCCTCAAGGCCTGCCACGACTGGTGTGTTCGCCGCCTGTTCCGCGTCGGCCACGAGAGAGGGGACAATGTCCTCGTTGAACTCGAAGCGGCAATACTTGCCCTGGGCGACGACCTCGCCAAGGAGCTTGACGAAGAACGCCTCGTCACCGCGGAGGAAGTCAGCAGTGAGGAAGAGATGCTCCTTCGACAGCGATGCAGAAAGCACACCACCGTTCAGCTCTACCTCGCGCACAATGCGCAGAGAGGAACGCTCCTTGGTTGATTTGAACCCAAAGTTCTTCAGCGCATGCGCGACGCCCGCATTTGGCTCGTAGCGAGAGCCCGCACGCACAGCAACGGTGACAGACGTCACCGGCGCGCCCTCACGCTGTCTCGTTAGTCGGGAACGCCCCGCGGCTGCGTACCTGTACAGCAATGGGGATCGGGCCCGCCGAGGTCGCGAGCGAGCGCGAAGCACCCGCAGTGCGCAGCGCCTTGGGCACAGCGCGCAGCATGCTAGTCGAGGAAACAGACATACTCTCAGTGCTAGCCAGTAGCGGTGCTCCTACGCTCTGCAATGTAGGTCGTGGACAGGCCCGAGGGGCCAAGCGAAGAACAGGGAAACGTGCCGCGGTGCCTACTAGGCCTCGGCGCGCCCGGTGCGCCAGCAATCCCCGTATTATTCCGGATTCAATCCGCACGTGACGGGAGGGTGCGGGCCACACGAGTGGCCGCGATTACAAACGAGGCCGCACGGCCACTAGAACCGCGTCCGCTTCGCGCCACGCTCCATTACGGGGCCATATTTCCCAGCCTGCGGTCCCCCCCGCCGCGCGGTCTCCTCCATGATGATCCGTTCCGCGGCGCCCACGTGCGTGGGCGGCGCCCGCTTCGTCCCTCCCTTGGCTGTCTCTTTCACAGGCTCCGTCTTCAGCGCGTTCGCCTTCAGTGGGTTCGCCTTTGCCCCTGCTTTGAGTGGGTTCGCGCGGACACCAAATGGCCCCGGTGACGGGGTCGCCGTCGCAGATGTGGTAGCCAGCAGCGCCGTAGGTCGCCCGTCACCAGTCTCTTCTTTCCCCGCCGTCGGGACGCGCGCCTCGTCGCGCTCTTCCGGCACGCCTTCCTCCGCTCCGCAAGCAGCACCTGGCGCCCGCAGCCCCAGCGCGAGCTTCACAGGCTCCTCGCCGCCCCGCACGATGCCGACCTTGCGGCGCGCCTCGGCAGCCGGATCCTCGCCGTCGCCCTGCTCCTTCGCGCGCCGAATCTGCTCGTCGAGCAGGCGGCGTGTCCGCTGCTCGTCGTCCATTTTTGTGCGGTCCATCTTCCGCAGCGCGTCCTGGCGGGCGAGCGCAGAGGGCGAGTTGTCGATCCACGAGATGAACCAGCCGAGGGGACTGTCATCCACCTTCACGATGCCGGCGCGGCCGAGGTGCTTTACAAACTCGGAGAGCGTCACCCAGCGCGTGGCATTCATGTGCAGATGGTGTCGGTCTTGGATAAACTCCTGGTATACTTGGTTCGCGAGCACGCGGCGCGTGCTAAACCTATTTTCGTGAGTGCGCGCCGCGGATCGACGCACCTGCGGCTGAGCAGCGAGATGAACTGGCTCTGGAACTGCGAGCTGAAATCGTGGACCACCTTTCCTGCACGCTGTCCCTTGGACCCCGCGACGGCCGCGATCGCGCGCATATGCGCCTCGGACTCGACATGGCACTTGTAGCCATTCGCATCGCGGCACGCCTTCGAGCAGACCTGGCAGTACCAGCGGAGGCGCGTGAGCCCACGCGCCTTCATCGAGTTCGCGATCGCCTTCCTGGGCGTGTCAGTCGTGCCGGCCTGCGCACATACGGTGTTCCCGCCTCCGCGCGACCCATGGTGTGGCGTTGTGGAGCACCGCGTCGACACGGCGGCGCCTTGCGATGCACTCGGCCGACAGATGGCTGGTGACTGTGTGGGCCGGTTTTCACCGCGGGGGCCTTCCCAACCCTTCTGTTCCCCAGTATGTCCACACTCGCGCGCAGTGCCCGGGCGGCCGTACTGATCCACCCGTTCGTGTCCAGGGCAGCTAGGATCCCTCTTGCACGGAACATCCACGCATCGACCCGCACAATGAGCGCTGTTCCTGTCCCGACCGACTTCGTGCGTGTGAACGGCGCCCCGGCTGACCGCAGAATGCGGTGCTGTACAAGCCGCTGCCCGAGGCAGACCCGGAGATTCAGCAGCTCATCGACAACGAGACGTACCGCCAGTTCACTGGTCTCGAGCTGATTGCGTCGGAGAACCTGACGTCCCTCGCGACCATGGAGGCGAACGGCTCCATCCTCACGAACAAGTACTCCGAAGGTCTCCCCGGCGCTCGCTACTACGGCGGCAACGAGTACATCGACCAGATTGAGCGCCTCACGCAGAAGCGTGCGCTCGAGGCATTCCACCTGGACCCGAACGTGTGGGGCGTGAACGTGCAGCCGTACTCGGGTTCCACCGCGAACTTCGCGACGCTCACCGCACTCATCAACCCGCAGGACCGCATTATGGGCCTCGGCCTCCCTGACGGTGGCCACCTCACGCACGGGTACTACACGGCGAAGAAGAAGATCACCGCGTCGTCGATCTACTTCCAGTCCTTCCCCTACCAGGTGGACCCGAAGACGGGGCTCATCGACTACGAGCGCCTCAAGGTGAACGCGAACCTGTTCAAGCCGCGGGTGCTCATCTGCGGGGGCTCCGCATACCCGCGTGACTGGGACTACGGCTTCCTCGCGGACGTCGCGAAGCAGCACGGCGCGTATCTCATGTGCGACATGGCGCACGTCTCTGGCCTCATTGCCGCGGAGGAGCTGGAGAACCCGTTCGCGTACTGCGACGTGGTCACCACGACGACGCACAAGACGCTGCGTGGGCCGCGTGCCGGACTCATCTTCTACCGCAAGGACCGCGAGAACGACATGGAGGCGCGCGTCAACGCGGCCGTGTTCCCCGCGTGCCAGGGCGGCCCGCACAACAATACGATCGCCGCTATCGCCGTGTCGCTCAAGCAGGTGATTGACCCCGCGTTCAAGCAGTACGCGAGCCAGGTCCGCCGCAACTCGCAGGCGATCGCGAAGAAGCTGCTTTCGTACGACTACAAGCTGCAGACCCAAGGCAGCGACAACCACCTTGTCCTCTGGGACGTGCGCCCGCTCGGCCTCACCGGCTCTAAGATCGAGACGCTCTGCGACCTCGCGCACATCACGCTGAACAAGAACGCCGTCGCGGGCGACACCTCCGCGGTTGTTCCCGGCGGTGTGCGCATCGGCACGAACGCGCTCACCTCGCGCAGCATGACGGAGAAGGAAATGGAGTCCGTCGGCGAGTTCCTTCACCGTGCCGTGGACATTGCGGGCGTGATCCAGAAGGAGGCCGGCAGCAAGCTTCTCAAGGACTTTGTTGCCAAGGCGACCACCGGCGACGGCGAGGGCCGCAAGCTCATCCTGCAGCTCTCAGACGACGTCAAGGCGTTTGCCACCAAGTTCCCGCTCCCTGGTGTCCCCGACTCGAGCACCATCAGCACCCCCGCCGGTGCTCACTAAGTGCTGTGTCCAGCGTACCCTTGGATCCTCGTTCATTCAACCTGACGTAGATGCATAGCCTGCGACGTTCAACCGTATACGGCGGCCGCAGCGCCCCCCCCCCTGCGCACGTGACTGCCGCGCATGCGCGGCCTCGGCGGGGAGATTTTTACGCGCCGAGACGCGTTGCAGCATTTTTTCCGCGACACGATGCGTCCTCTGCAAGGAGTCCCCGTGCACGGAGCCTGGTGGCGCGCGCTGCGCCTGCGGAGCGCCGGCGTCCGCAACCGTGCGCTCCATGCATCGACACGCGTCCACCGCGGTGCGCGCAGTGATGCTGCCGACCGTCCGCCGCGGCCGCCGTCCCCCTCGCTGAGACATGCGCTCGCCGACACACCCCGCGGCGGGCCGCTGGCGCACGGGCGACGCAGCCAGGGGCGCCCGATGCTGGACCCGTCCGTGATGCAGAAGAACGACCCACACGCGCAGCTGCCGCTGCAAGCGGCCCCGGAGAAGCGGCAGAGGCCGTACAATGTGCCGCTCAATCTGCTGCACCGTGTCGCCGACGTGCAGCCGGGCGACTTTGTGGAAGTACGCCGGTACGTGTAGCCGGCAGGCTGGTGGCCCGCGCTCACCCTTCGCCTCAGTTCCGGGCGCGTGTTCTCGGGCGTCGTGCTTCCCATCCCGGAGTCCGCTGGGGGGGAGGGCGTTGGACAGGGCACTACACTTGCAGTCGTATTGGCGACGGGTGTCCTGGAGCAGGCGCGCACAACGGATGTGATGATGCAGTTGCCCGGGTTCGTCGACAGGGGCGCAGCGGCGGCCGCTGCGCCACTCAAGATGGGGTACGTGCTCGCGTCTGCGACGCGCGCTGCCAACGAAGGGGACACTCCGCTGTCCGCGCCGCTCCCGCAATGCGACGCGCCCGACAGCGCACTTACAGAGGAGGAGCCACGCGACGAGCCGCGCTTCCTGCAGCGCGCAGCAATATGCAGCAAGATCCGCTACTTGCAGCGGGAGACGGACCGGGAGCTCCGCCGCATATTCCCCGCATTCCGCACGCTATTCTTCCAGGAGCATCTGGACCACACGATGGACTGGAGTACGGACCGCATCGTCGTCGGCCACGTGCACAGCCACTACATACAGAGCGCTCTGCGTCTGCTGCACCGCGGCAGCCTCAGCACGCCGGAAGCGGCTGCGCTCGTGCAGCAGTACCTCGCGTCGTCGGCGAGCCCCGCACCCACTCACGTGTGTGCGCAGATGTACTTTGCGGTACATGAGCTGCTGATGAACCATCCTGCGCAGTTCCTCGCCGACGGCACCTCTCACCGGCGTAGCCAGATGTTTGTGTACCGGTCCATTGAGGAACAGCAGATTCTCGCCCGTGTCTCGAACTGGGTCCTTACCGCGACCAACCCGCCGCCAGAAGACGCTACCGAGGCGCTCGCAGCGACCGCTGTGCTCGATGGATTCAGTGACCGCGTTCGTGCGGCGATTGCATGGCACGAGCTCGGCCGGCCCGGCACGGGCCGCCCTGCAGCTTCACCCCCCGTGCCGTTGACGCCGCCGTGCCCTGTGTCCTGGACGAAGACGGACCGCGACATGATCGAGTTTTTAAAGATCAGCCTCGGGACGCGTCGTGAACTGCAAGAGGACCCCACGGGCAGCGTCGCTATGGCCATCATCAAAGCAGCGCGGTCCCATGTGCATCTGCTGCCGGACATGCATGCACCGGATGCCGCCACGATGCGACACGGCAGCTCGCATGTGAGCGACAGCCGGGAGGGGCCGGGCGACACCGACGTCAGCGTCAACATGGGGGGCGTCGATCTCCAGCACGCTCTCGTGTACAATTTCCTCGTGCGCATCGGGGCGCTGTGTCCATGGGAGAATCCAAACGCCCTTGACACGTACCTGCGGAACATCGAGCGGAGCACCGCGAGCGCGGCGGCGCAGCGTGGCGCAGCCCGCACGCGTCTGACGCTCGATCCCGCGGAGGAGGAGGTCCGCCACGACTTCGGCTCGCTGCCCGTCTATGTGATTGACTCTGCGTCCGCGTTCGAGCTGGACGACGGCGTCTCTGTGGAGCCGGCCGGGGATGCGCAGTATTGGGTGCACATCCACGTCGCCGATCCGACCGCATGGATACCCGCACACCACACCCTCGCCCTCGAGGCAGAGCAGCAGTATGCAAGCATCTACTTCCCAGAGCAGCGGTGGCCGCTCCTCCCGGACTTTGCGTTGCAGCGGGGGATGGGGCTCGCAGTGCCGAGCACGGAGGGTGCGGGGCAGCGCGCGATGACCTTTAGCGCCCGCGTCGACGCGGACACTGGCAAGGTGCTCGACGTTCGCATCGGCGCGTCGCTGCTGCACAATGTGCGCATCCTCACATACGACCAGGTGAATTCGCTCTTCGCGTCAAAGACACCACAGCATGTCTCCGACACGCTCTGGGACAAGCAGTCCCAGACGGATTTAAAGACGCTCGCGCGTCTCGCGTCAAAGCTGTCCATGCGGCGAGTGCAAATTGGCGGCGGCTTTTTGGCGGACAGCCCTCATTGCGAAGTGTCCATCTCGCAGCCGCTGCCGAGCCTAGCGGCACGCATTCCTGATTCTCCCATGTACTACTCGGGGTTCCCGCACATCGATCTGAGCCTCCCGGAAAACGAGAAGGCGATGGAACCTGGGACCTTTGATGGACTCCCGGGTGGTATCTCGTCGACGACCATGGTCGCCGAAATGATGCTTCTCGCCGGACGCGTCGCAGCGAGCGTCGCTGTGGACCGCGGCGTCGCGCTTCCCTATCGTTGTCAGGACCCACTCGACGCGTCCCAATCCGCAGTTGTTGATGGGCTGAAACACGCCACTACAGGCGCATTGCACATCACTGAACTTCAGCAACGCGAAATTTTCTTATCTCAGGGTTACTATTCTGTCACTCCGCATGACCACTACGCCCTGGGCATTCGTGCGCTGAGTCGGAGCAGTCGTGACAGTGACGCTTTGTATTCGGGTGGCTATGCGCGGGTTACTTCTCCACTGCGTCGCTATCCTGATCTGCTCTCCCATTGGCAGCTCAAGAGTGCTATTTTTTCAAAGCCCTACCCATTCAGTATGAATGAAGTTGCGGCACAGTTGCCAAGGTTCGACCGCATGGACGCTTGGATCAAGCAGACTGAGAGAGCTTCCACACGATTCTGGATATGGACCTTTGTCGACCGTCTCCTTAAGAAGAAATCACAATATGATGCGGCCGAGATCCCATTCGAAGCACAAAATTATACTCCGACCGAGCGCGTGTTGCTCCGTCCGATTCAGGCTTTTGTGGGAGTGCCTGACCTCCGCCTCAATTACGACACACTCTCTGCCAACATCCGTGCGAACCTCCACGTGCTAGGCGGGCTCCCGATCGACTGTACATGGGATGCCCGATCACGGACACCAGAACGAGGAGAAAAAATCCAAGTTAATCTAAACAAAACGATTAGTGCAGGAGGCAAAAGAACAATAATATGCGAACAGCATATTTAAATAATTTAATTTTATTATTATAAAATTTTAAACAGTAAACATACAAATTCAAATAAATTTATTCTTTAACCAAATTACAATTTTTAATAATTATTCTATTTATATATTTACACAACGAAATAAATAACTAATATATAAAACATTTGTTTAAACTGTACTATTTAAAACAAATGTTTTATATTATAATAAGATATTCAAGTTTATTACATTACGTATTTAATACAATTTAAAATCATTTTATTTTATTATTTGTTTTGATTTTATCAATGTAATATTTATAATTATTTTTCTTGGAAATAGATATTCGCTGCTAGATCAGCATTTCCATTTGTTATTTCCAGTAATTCGTTTGCCAATTTATTTGGCACTCCCAAATTTGTCAGTTGGTTTACCGCATCATCAGGCCACGTGGTGCGCTGGGTAGAGGAGATGTGTAGAGGTTCTGGTTGGGCGGTGGTACGGTGCTTAGCCGGCAGCGTATTCTGGATGTCTTTTGGCGGTGGCACAGTTGGTTGCTTGTCATTCTCGATACCATTTGCCAGAAGCCGGGCATGTTCGGGTAACTCATGTTCGGCTAGAAAGGGAATAGTTTGACCATGAATGACCAGCGCATACTTCCCGAGGTCAATGCATGCCTGATACCTCTTTAGCATGTCCAATCCAAAGAGAAGCTCAACGTCTCGACCCTTGGGCGCACAGTTAATACGAAGCTCAGTCGAAAGGCAGAAAAGGGGAGAACGAGAAACGGGGAACGTGCGTTTGTATACACACCTCGAGGACGGTGAATGCGCAGGGGAGAAACATGGATCCAACTTGAATCTGAATACCCGTCAGTGCCAATGCGCAAATAATACCGCACCGGTGCACTGTGTATCCGACCAAGAATATTGGCAGTACCAACCCCTTTGGCGATACCTGCGAAGCGCTCGTCAAGAAGACGCATAATGCTGGAAAGTTAAATGTAAAGCCGCAGTAAAGCACGAACCCGCAGCGCTCTGCACAAGCCGGACTGACTATAAAGTTAGCCGAATTGGCTCGGTGGGACATACTGATGGTGGCTTGGGCGCCGCTATCCACAAACGCCTTGACGTGGTGAGCATTTACTTTGAGGTCGACATAGAGCATTGTGACGTTGCCGAAACTCTCGGGACTGTGCTCCATAGCGTGCTCCATGTTCTCGGCAACGCGCTCCTGGCGAATGGCTTCCTCTATGCGCCGCTGTGCGTCGACGTCGAATGGATCCGCGCTGGCGAGTGCATTGTACTCAGAGAACTGCGACATCTGCTGGCGCTGCAACTCGAACAAGCGCGCGAACTCGCCGGGAGAGGCAGTGACGGCATCCGCCAACTCCGGGTTTGCCTGCATGATGAGCGGCAATATATGTAAGTGCGCACCGATCGGAGCTGCTGCATCAGTGCAGGGTTTTGCTGGATCTGCCGCTGCAGACCATCGGCCATGCCATGTGACGACGTGGCAGCCAGAGACGCAGTTGTGCGCATGTCGACGAGCACCAGCATATCCTCGTCCTTCACACCCTGCACCGCGAGCGCCGCCTTGCCATCGGAGAGTTCACGCCCTTGGTGCTGCAGGCGTAGGAATTCACTCGGCACGCCGGACTATCGGTCAGACGTCAACGACGCGCACACGCACGTCGGCCTCTAGGATTGCCTTGAAGTTCTCCAATTCAATGGACACGTCCGCGTCGATAGCATACGTGCGCTGCTCGCGATCAACGACGGTAATCATGGTGGGCGCACGGAGGCATCCAGGTGGCGCGACTTTCTTAATGACGCGTCGGTTTGCGTCAGCCTCCACAGGCGCGTACACAGGAGGGGACGCCACGTGCCACGTCGCAGGCGACCACAACGACTGCAATGAGGGGCGGCGGCAGCGGGATGTCGCGTCGCCACGCAGGCAGCAGAGCGCCGCATGCAGACGACAGGACAGAGTATGCGGCTCTGACACCGTTCCTTGGATACGGGGACGAGACCGTGCGGCGGAAGCTGGACGACGACGATGCGCGCGTCAACGTCGCGGAGCGGCGCTGGGATGACGAGGTGGACGTGGACCGGGACTGGTACCTGCAGGACGACGGAGAAGGCGTCGCCGGCGACACTGACCACAATCCATTCGCGCAGTACGAAGATATGTACGGGCAGGTGTCAGCGCCGCTGGCCGCGCGGCATGAGCGGCTTACGGCACGCCAGGCGCAGTACAACAAAGATGCGGATGCGTGGGAAAACAACCGCATGCAAGTGAGTGGCGTCGCGGGGCGGCAGGCGCTGCGCGAAGATGTCGACGAGCACGACGAGGATCGCGTGCACCTGCTCGTGCACGACCTGCGTCCGCCGTTCCTCGACGGCCGCACGGTGTTCACGAAGCAGATTGCGCCGGTGAATCCCGTGCGTGACGCTACGTCGGACCTCGCTGTGTTCGCCGCAAAGGGGAGCCGCCTCGTACGCGAGCACCGGGAGCGGGCCGAGCGGCAGAAGGCGGCGGGCCGCGTCGCCTCGCTGAAGGGGACGCAGCTCGGGAACGTGATGGGCGTCAAGGACGACGACGACGACGAGGGCGCAGAGAAGAGCCAGATCGATCCCGCGCACGGCGAGGGGAAGGGCGACTCGCAGTTCGCGAGCCATCTGAAGCGCTCGCGCGGGGCGTCCGCGTTCAGCAAGGGCAAGTCGCTGCGCGAGCAGCGGCAGTATCTGCCGGCGTTCGCGAGCCGCGAGGACCTGATGCGTGTGATCCGCGAACACCAGGTGGTCATCGTTATCGGGGAGACTGGGAGCGGGAAGACGACGCAGGTATGCCAATTCCTGCATGAGGATGGATATACGTCGTTCGGCCTCGTCGGGTGCACACAGCCGCGCCGAGTGGCAGCGATGAGCGTCGCGAAGCGCGTCAGTGAAGAGATGCAGTGCCCTCTTGGGGGAACTGTCGGATACTCGATCCGCTTCGAAGACTGCACGAGCCGCGACACAAAGATCAAGTACATGACCGACGGTGTGCTCCTGCGCGAGTCACTCACGGAGCGTGATCTGGACAGGTACTCGGCGATTATCCTCGATGAGGCGCACGAGCGGTCGCTCAGCACCGACGTGCTCATGGGCCTGCTGAAGCGCGGTGCGTCGCGGGCGCGGGCCGGCTGACCGCAGTGCTCACACGGCGGCGGGACGTGAAGCTGATCGTCACATCCGCGACAATGAATGCAACCAGCGTGCGTGGTGCAGGGCGCGGCGGCTGACGCCAGTTTGCGACGTTCTTTGGCGATGCGCCAATCTTCACGATTCCCGGGCGCACCTTTCCCGTGGACGTGCTGTTCAGCAAGAGCCCATGTGCGGACTACGTGGAGAGCACCGTGAAGCAGATCCTTGCGATCCACCTGGGGCAGGGCACCGGCGACATCCTCGCGTTCATGACCGGGCAGGAGGACATCGAGGTGACGTGCGAGGTGGCGATGGGTGTGTACGGTGCTGTCGGCGCTCACCGCAGACCGGCTGAAGGAGATCGATGATGCGCCGCCGCTGCTGATGCTCCCGATCTACTCGCAGATGCCCGCGGACCTGCAGGCGCGCATCTTTGAGCCGGCGCCGAACGGCGAGCGCAAGTGCATCGTCGCGACGAACATTGCCGAGACGTCGCTCACCGTGGACGGGATCATGTTCGTCGTCGACGCAGGGTACAGCAAGCTGAAGTTGTACAACCCTAAGGTCGGCATGGACTCGCTGCAGATTACGCCTATTAGCCAGGCGAATGCGTCGCAGCGCTCTGGGCGCGCAGGGCGCACGGGGAGCGGCACGGCGTACCGCCTGTACACGGAGATGGCGTTTCGGAACGAAATGTTCCTCAGCACCATCCCCGAGATCCAGCGCACAAACCTGGCGAACACCGTGTTGCTGCTCAAGTCGCTTGGCGTGCGCGACCTGCTGGACTTCGACTTCATGGACCCGCCGCCGCAGGACAACATTCTAAACAGCATGTACCAGCTCTGGGTGCTTGGCGCGCTTGACAACCTTGGCGCGCTGACGCCGCTCGGGAAACGCATGAGTGAGTTCCCCATGGAGCCGAGCCTCGCGAAGATCCTCATTATGAGCGTCGAGTACGGCTGCTCCGAGGAGATGGTCACCATCGTAAGCATGCTCTCTGTGCCGGCCGTGTTCTACCGCCCAAAGGAGCGCCAGGAAGAGAGTGACGCGGCGCGCGAGCGCTTCTACGTCGCGGAGAGCGACCATCTCACGCTGCTCCACGTCTACTCGCAGTGGCGCAGTAACGGCTACCGCGACAGCTGGTGCAACCAGCACTTCCTCCATTCCAAGCTCCTCCGCAAGGCGCGCGAGGTCCGTGCGCAGCTCACCGACATCATGCAGAGCCAGAAACTTGCGCTGAGCTCCTGCGGCACCGACTGGGACGTCATCCGCAAGTGCATCACCTCCGGCTACTTCCACCAGGCCGCGCGCGTCAAGGGCATCGGCGAGTACGTCAACTGCCGCACCGGCATGCCGATGCACCTGCACCCGACGAGTGCCCTGTACGGCCTCGGATGTACGTCAGCAGCACCGCGCCGCTCATCGCAGACACGCCGGACTATGTCGTATATCACGAGCTCACACTCACGAGCAAGGAATATGTGCGTCGCCGCCCGTGTCGCCTGACCTCCAGATGGGAACCGTCACCGCCGTCGACCCGCACTGGCTTGCGGAACTGGGAAGGTGCGTGTGTGTGTGCATTTGAATGCTTACCCGCAGTGTATTCTACTCGATCAAGCAGCGCGGTGCACTGGCAAGCACGAGCCGGCGTGGGCGCGACACGGACCTGAGCCGCATCGTCGAGATTCAGGCGCAGTTTGAGCTGGACCGCGCGCGAGCGGAGCAGGAGGAAAACGACACTGTCGCGAAGCGCCGGCGCCTGATCGAGGGTGACCGCTCGCAGCGTGGCACAGCACACGATGGCATCGCGAAGCCGGGGATGCCACCGCCGCGGGGGGGGCGTCGCGTCACGTTTAAGTAGAGCCGCCCAGGGCGGGGCGCTGCTCGTGTGCAGGGGGATGGGTGTGGGGTTGCGGACGGCATTGGATATGTGCGGCTGCCGTCGCGCAAGCACCCAGCTTTTTCCCCCCTATTCCTCTGCTCCCACCTACACCCCGCCCCGTCTTTCCCCTTATCCTCCTACCAGTAGCCGCGAAAGCGGACATCTACGGACTTGACGCCCCGTCGTCGCGGAAGCATTCCCCGCCGTTTCCTCCCTCGATTGTCATCTTAAGTTGTTTACGTAGTATACCTCCACATGACGCGACTACGGCTGCCTTCCCCGCTGCCATGTCGGCACGTCTGCACACCCGCCAGGGGCCGTGGCAGCCAGTGATTCAGACTGCGCAGCCGATCCAGCTTGTGCGCTGCTGTCCGTCTCCACTGGCAAAGGGGCTCGTGGTGATTGGTACGTTGGTGAACGCGGTGCCTCCGTCGGAGACATGCTTATGGCAGCCACCGAGCACACAGTCCATGTACACGAGGCGCAGCTGCAGGCAAACCGCGCGACGCTCCAGTTCCGCGAGGTTGCATCATTCTTTATCGGATGTGGCGTCGTTGGTGTGGCGTGGAGTCCAGCGTGCACGTTCTCCAGTGCGGACGTCGACGAGGATGGAATGACGTCTGAATGGAAGATTGAGTAAGTTTTGGGAGCCCCTTCGTTTGGTGTCCTTGTGGCCGTGCTTTACAGGGTGCAGAGCGCGAAGCGAAGCTTTGCATGGTTGTATTTTTGCATGCGCCCTCCTCCATGCCCATTGTGTTTCCCTGCACTGCGCGGTGCGACTCCTGACTCGGCCCGGCCCGCATTCTGTGCCCAGTTCCACGCGTCTGTCCTCTTTCCCCGTGCAGCATGCTCTGCCCAGTTCAGCTTTCCCTGCATCCTTCTCGTGTTTTCTCTAGCACCGGGGGGGGCGTCTTTCCCGCGTTTCCATTCCTTTTGCGCATTCCTGTCTCTCTCCTGCACTCCCATTTCTCTCCCGCATTCCCACTCCTTTCGCGCACCCGCATTCCCACTTTTTTCGCGCACCCCCATTTCATTCTCGCATTCCCGCCCGCAATCCTCGCCCTCATCGCATCCTCACCACAGACTCATCGTCGCAACGGAGCTGCGCGAGCTGCGCCTTCTGCGCGCGCTCGGGCCAGATCCTGCGGAGGAGAATGTGGTCCTGTGCTGTGCACCGGAGGACATTACAGATGTGGCATGGTGCACTGCGGCCGGCTACGAACAGTATCTGGCAGCGGCGGGGCTCGATGGCACCCTGTTCCTATGCGATCTGGACGCGACGCATGTGCGCCTTGCGGGCGTACCGCTAGGCGCATCGCTGCTCGCCGTTGCGTTTCATGCGAAGCTGCCGAAGCTGCTCCTCGCTGTGGACGCGAGCGGCGTGAGCCGTCTCGTGGACTGGCTCGCGGCGATCGCGGCGCCAGACGACGCGTGCGTGGCGCTGTCCTTCTCGGACGCGCCGACGCTCGCGCGGTATACCGCACATGCAACGCTGGCGACAGGCGCGGGCGCATGGCAGCCGCAGGACGCGGATGTTGTCGGCACGCTGTACGGGACGCGTTGGGGCGTGTGGAACGTCGGGGGAAAGGGCAGCGCCGTTCCGCTCATTCACGGAGATGTCGGCGTGTACGGCGCGGCAGGACGGGGGCGGTTCCGGTTCGTGTACGGAGGGACTGTGCTTACCGCAGCTGGTGCCCGACGAATGCGCGTCTCTTTGCGACGCTTACGCCGTCGGTGCCCGGCGGCGGCGCCGTCCCCGGCGCCCCGATGCTTACGAGCGTCGCGCCGGTGCACGTGTTTGACTCCGCGTTCCCCACGGGACCACGCGCGCTGGATGCGAACATGCAAACGCCGTACCGCGCGGAGCCCGTGGACCTCGACACCGTCGGCGACGGTGACGCGGCGGCGAGGCTGTCGACCGAGGAGGCCGTGAGCGACGTGGACTGGCTTTCGTATCGCGTGGGCGTCTACGATGTGCTACTCATCGCCGTTGGACGCACGGTGGTATGCGTGCCGGCGTCGTAGGTGCAGGGATGCTGTGAAGAATGGGTGTCTCAAGGAACGCGCGGCTCCGGCGCGCGGCGACGAGAACTGCTGCGCAGCGCCGTCTGCGCACCCTTCGCCACGCTGCCTAAGACAGGTGGAAGCTCGTGAGCCCCTCGCGCATCGCTTGCGTGAGACGCGTGTGGAGCACACTGCGCGACGAGTAGCATGGCAGTTTCAGATAGTTGACACACGTCATGACACTCGGCAGGTAGTCATCCGGGCCGAGTGGCGCCTCGTGCTGGCGGCGGACAACGGTGAGCGGCGGATGCAACGCGCGGAAGCCGCCGACGGGGAGACGCGGAGACCCGGTGAGCCACTGCAAAAAGGTGCGGCGGTCCTCCACGCGGAAGGACGCGAGCACAGCAACAAAGTCGCTGAACTGCGGGCTCTCCCCCGTGAAGCCGTGGTCGGGGACGAGCGCGTACCGGAGGCCCACCTCCGTCCACTCGTCGTCTTGGTCGTGGCTGCCAAGGATCGTAGCAAGCTCGTGTGCGTAGAACACACGCAGCGCGGTACTTGGGAGCACCGCATTGAACCCAGCACGGAACGCGTCCACCGCGCACGCGATCCCGTCGACAAGCGTGTGCGTAAGGGCGGCGGCAATGTACGCGTGGATGTTCTCCGAGGACAGCCGCGTGTCTGCGCCGCCGGGGAGCAGCGCGACGTCCGGGCGCCCCGGCATTGTGCCGTCCAGTTCCAGCGCCGCAAGCTCCGCGGCGGGCAGCGCCCGCAGCGCCCGCAGTGACTGCGCGAGCGCCGGGTCAATGCACGCGAGCGTTCCGAGGTCCCGGCGCACCTCTCGGCCGAGTACCGCGTGCAGGAAGTGCGGCGAGAGCGGCAAGTCGACGATGCGCGCATCGAGCAGCGCCTTGGCGACGAACTGGCCGAGCGTGCGGAAGAGGGCAGCCTGGCGCTCGTCGGCACCCGGCGCGGGGAAGAGGCCATCGTGCGGATGCACGTACTCGGTCTCGTGCGCGCGGCTTGTGTGCGGCGCGTGCCAGAGGCCGAGGTCCACACGCGCAAATTCCCGCGAGACGAGCGCGTAGAACTCGAGCGTGGGGCCGAGGCCGGAGCCGACCTCGCCGAAGTACTCAACCTCCAGGAGCGTCGCGGGCGTCGCGTACAGTTCGAGCACTTTCTGCGCGCTCGGCAGGAGATTCGTGCGCGCGATCCGCACCTTCTGCCGCGGCAGCTGCCCGAGGAGCTGCAGCGCGTCGTCCGTGCGCGGCAGGCGGCGGCGCCACTGGTTCAGCACGCGCTCGTAGCCGAATGCAGTCGACTGGAAGTATTGCAGACGCGTCTCGAGCGGAAAGAGGAACGGGTAGAGTGTCGGCAGCTCCGACGCCCACTGCGGCAGGACGCCGCTCGCGACGACGAGCGGCTCGTCGAGCTGCTGCGCCAGCTTGGCGGTGAGCTTTGGATTCACGAACGCGGCATCCGGCGGCATGCACAGCGTGTCTTGCTGCTCGTCCCCGATCGTGTCTGGCTCTGCCTCCGCGCCCGCGCCCTGCTCTTCGACGAGCTGCCGCAGCGCGGCGAGCAGCTGGAGCACCTTCGCCACGGGCTCCTCCGCGCTGACGCTGGGCGGCAGCGCCACCGCATAGTCCGCACGCGCGGAAGGCACGGTGGCGGGGGTAGCCTCGTCGGCAGGCGCGGGGCCGGGCACCTTGGAAAACGTCACAGCGTACACGTCGGACCAGTGCGGTGCGTGCACGACGTCGGACGCACTCTGCTCCACGGCCCGCGCCGCGTGCCGCTCTGTCTCGAGATGGTGTACGCATGCGTATACCGTGGACGACGGCCGCATGCGTACGCCGTTCATCGAGAAGGAGAGGTGCCAGTTTGCGGCCTTCTGCGCCGCGCCTGCGTACGACTTGCGAGCGCGCGGCGCGGACACGGATGGGTCGATGGACGCGTCCCGCGTGCAGCTGCCGGCATCGGACGTGTCCGCTTCGCCGCTGTGCACGTCGACGGTCTCGTCGGCATCCGCGCGCCCTGTCGCGGCGTCGCCCACGTCTGCGGGCGGCGCGCTGGACGGCGGCGAGGGCGACCGCGACGTGCGCGCCGCGCGCGGCGCGCCCTTTTCTGCGCACGCGACAGCAGACTTCTCATCCTCGTCTTCCCGGTCGTCGTGCGCGCCGTGGTGCATCTCGTCTGTGCCTCCCAAGAGCCGCTCGAACAGCTCGGCATCGTCCCCCTCTCCGACGCCGGCAAGCGCCGCGAGCATGCCCGAGAGGCCCGACGAGCGCCGCGGCGCAAGCGCCAGCTCCACCTTGGGGCGCAGGAACTGCTGTAGCGACTGCACCGTCGCGACGCCGTGGATGGATACGGTCATCGCGCGGTACGCACGCGGGAGCTCGGCGGCGAGCGCCTCGTCCGCCTCGAGCCGCAGACGCACCTGCGTCGACAGCGTCGACGTGTCCGCCGGCGTCGGAAACACGACGCGTGCGCACGCGAGCGACTCCATGCGGCTGAGGTTCTCGTGCAGGAGGTGCACCAGACACGCAATCGCCGAGCGGGGCGGGGAAGGGGGCGAAGAGGGGGAAGAGGGGGAAGAGGGGGTCGAAGCAGACACATCCGTGCGCTCGGGTGCGCGGGGCGCTGCGCTTCCACTCCCACTAACCCCTTCCGCGCCCCCCAGCACACCCCGCAGCAGCGCGCGGCGGCGCGGAAGAGCGATCACGTGACTGGATGCGTCCGTGGCGAGCGAGTAGAGGGCGTCGACGAGGCCGGACTGGCGCACTTGGAACGAAGAGGTGGGCGCGCTGGGATGCTGGAGCGCGGTGCGGAGCGCGGTGAGCGCAGCGCGGATGTCGTCCTCGCGTGCATGCGCATCGCGCAGGGCGCGCACGACATCCGCGAGCGCGTGCGCATCCGCGGCGGCGGTCTCCGGGCGCGCGGTGAGGCGCTCCAGCACCGTCTTGGCGCGCCAGACGACGCGGTCGTCGGGGTCCGCGGCGCCGTGTGCGCCGACAATGCGCTCGATTTCCCACACGGCACCCTCGCGCTGGAGGAGCGCCGGGTAGTGCTGCGGGAAGCGTTTCGTGAGCAGCTCGACCGCTTGCAGCGCGGCGATGACGACGGGCGCGGGCTGCTGCGCGGAAAGGAGGCCCGCGGCGAAGCTCGCGAGTGGGACGCGCTCGAGCGCGCGCATGAGCGACGCCTCGTCGACAAACCAGAGGGTCTTGTGCAGCGCGACAAGCACGCCGGTGCGCACCGCGGGCGACACAGACGCCGCATACACGCCGAGCAGCGTGGGGAGCAGCGCCACATAGCGGCCCAGGAAGCCCCGCCACGCGCGCTGCGCGTCCATGCGCTCCTGCGCCGCGCGCTGCGCCCGGAGCGCCCCGGCGCCGAGGCGGCGGGGCGCTTCGTCGTCGTCCACGTCGCCGGGGGTGCCGTCGCGGTCCGCACGGCGGCGGCGCTGGAGGAACGCCTTCTCCGTGTACGCGCGCGCGTCAAAGATGCCATCGCTTGGGAGCGCGGGGAGCATTGCGCTGACGAGCGTGAGCGTCTCGGTGAGCGGCGCATCCCGCGCGGGCAGCGTCGCAGAGACGGCGCCCTCCCCAGCCGCATCCACGTCGCGCCCCGTGAGCAGCGCGTCGGCGAGGTCCAACACGCCGTGCTCATACAGCGCGTGCGCAAGCGGCGCACTCGCATGCGCCATGTGCGCAAGCGCACGCAGCAGCTCCGCATAAACGTCGTTGGCGAGCAGCGGATGTGGGCCCTGCGCGCCGGTCCCACGGCGGAGCAGCGCGCAGATGGGCGGAACCATGTCCGTGTCGAGGAGGAGCTCGTTGAGCAGCGCGCTGTCGTCCCTGTACGCGTGCGTAATGCGGCACACGGCGCGCGCGGCGGACTCGACGAGGCGCGCGTCCGCATTCGCGAGCAGCCCGCGGAGCATCGGCGCGACGTCCGCGACCCGGCGGGCGAGCGCGGGCGAGAGGCGGCGACAGCAGTGCGCGACGACGGCCGCGGACGTGCGCTGTACGTAGAGGTTGAAGAAGTCAATGTACTGGAGTGCAGCGTGCATCGCACCCTCGCGCACGAGGGCCGCGGGATGCAGCGGCGCGAGCTTTTCCAGCGTCTGGAGCACCTGCTCCGCGAGGTCGATGAACGTGATCTCCATGAGCTTGCCGACGAGGAGCGGCACCGCGCCGTGGCGTACGACGGTGTGTCCCGCGTCTGGGGACGCCTCGAGCAGGTTCGCAATGCAGCGGCACGCAAGCAGCGCAGCCTCGCCGTCCACGTCGTCCGCGGGACGGCGCGCGCCGAGCGCGCCGCCGAGGGACCAGAGGAGCTCCTGGACGAGCGCGTCCGTCTGGCCGTGCATCGCGAGGGCGTCGTCGGTGCTCATACTCAGCACCTCGCTGAGCTCCTGCAGCGCAATGAGCCGCGCGGTCGGATCGTGCGCGCTGCGCTGCAGCGCGCCGACGAGCGCGCGCAGGTTGGAAGACGCGCCGGAGAGCAGCCCGGAGAGGCCATGCAGGTGCCCGGCGAACAGGCCGCCGGGCAGCGCGTCGTCGTCGTCGTCGTCATCGTCGTCGATGTCCTCGTCGTCGATGGGCCGCGGCGCACTGCCGCCGTCGTCGTCGCCGCTGTCGTTGTCGTCGAACCAGAGGTCGTCGTAGGCATCGAGCGCCGCAGACTGCGCCGCGGAGCCGGCGCTTGGCGGCGCGGCGTCGCTCGCGGGGGAGCCTGGCGCGGGCGCCGCGGGCGCCGCCTCGGCATCGCCGGGGAGCGGCTTAGGCATAGCGCGCGGCGACGGCGCGGAGAGAAACGGCGGGGGCGCGGGCAGACGGCTGCGGCGCGCGCGCACGCAGCGCCGGCGGCGCTTCGCGGGGGGCGGGCTGGCGTCGAGGAGCGGTGCACGCACGCGGGCACCGGACGCGGACACGTCCGTAGACAGGTGGCTGTGGTACGGCGGCTTCGCGGGCCGGCGTGGGTCCGCGCCGGCAGGGGCCGCGCTACTAGAAACGAGGGCGGCGTTCGTCGGCTGGTCAGTCGGGCTGCGCCGACGATCCATGAGCGAGCCAGTCGTCGATACGGCCGTGGTGCCGCAGCAGGGAACACTTCAGCGAGTACTCTCCCGGTGGCGTAGCGGTCCTGTGGCAACTCCGTGCCCAGTCCGCCGGCCACGGCGCCGCCGCTCACGTGGGCCGCACGCGCTACTGCGGCATGTGGAGGCTACGTTGCCCCGCGCGCGGCGTATGTCTGCGGTGAGGGCCCGCAGTGCAGGTGTGTACGCACCTCCACGAGGCGCGTCTGGCTGGCGCTCAGCGGCGCGTACATGGCGAGCACGCGGGCAACGCCGCCGAGCCGCGCCTGCGCCTCGACGAGCAGGCCCACGCATGCGCGCCGCACGCCCGTGTGTGCGTGTGCCAAAGCCCTGTGCACAAGCGGGCGCGTCTGCGGGAGCACATCTTCGAGGATCGCGCTTGGCATGCGCGCGGTGAGGCGGGTGAGTGCGTGGAGCGCGAGCGCGAGCGAGGGGGGCGGCACGGGAGCGGCGGAGCGGGCGAGAGGAAGAGGGGAAGGGGCGCGAGGGGCGGGGGGGGAGCCGCCTGGGAATTCCGAGCGACGAGGGTGCCTACGTGAAGGCTCCCCTCTGTCCCCCCCTCGGTCCCCCTCTCCTCCGTCTCCCCGTGTTTCTCCTTCGCCCCCCCCCCCCCCCTCACCCCGCCCCTTTTCGCCCGCTCCCTCAGCCCCCCCGGCCCCTCCTGCCACATCCACCGCAGTAAGAAGCACCCCACAGCCCAACACAGCATCCGTACGCGCACACCACATATCAACAAGCGCATGCCCCCCGCCGACGGCCGCGACATACGCGTCGCTGCGCGCCTGCGCGCCCACTGCGACGAGCACGAGCGTGAGCCACGCGAGCTCCTGCCCGCGGTCGACGAGCTCCGCGTAACGACATGTGATCACGCTCTGCAGAATGCGCAGCGCCGGCAGAAACGTGGGCTGCAGGTGAGCGCTGCGGACGGACACGCGTACCTCGGTGGGTGCCTCGACATACGCGCGCAGCGCGGCGATGAGCTCCGCGAGGGACACCGGAAACGGGGTGCAAACGCGTCCCTCTGCGTCCGACGCGACGTGCGCCGCCGCTGGGCTGCCGAGATGCCGCGCGAGCGCCACGAGCTCGTCCACGCCTGCCGTGTGCGACAGGACTGCCTGCGTGCATGGCTCGAGGCGGACGAGCTCCGCTGCGGGCGGCGGCACGTGCGAGAGCGTCTGTGCGCCGTCCGCGAGAAACCAGCGCGCTGCCGGGTGCATCGGGGGGGAGCCGCCACGGGGGGGCGCAGCAGGAAGGGGCAGGGGGAAGGGAAGGGCGCGTGCAGACGCAGGGGGGTGTGGAGACGCGGGGATGGGTGGAGACACGGGGGGTCGTGGCGGCGCGGGCGCGGCGTGCATCGTCGCGTCGGCAAGCGGGGCAGTAAGCGGGTGGGCTTCCGTGGCATCGTTCGTAGGTGCTTCGGGACGGGTGCCTGCGCGGTGCGTGGGGTCACTCGCGCGTGGCAGCGTCGCGCCAGAGACAGTGTCGCCTGGGGGGGAGGTTTCAGGGGGGTCCGGTATGCCAGGCAGCCCCATGCCATTGTCCCCGCGTGCCCTCTTTCCCCCCCCCCCCTCTTCCCCTTTTTTCTCGTCCCTCTGCTCGTTCCCTCCCAACGGCTCTTCCAACGGCATCCCCCACCCTCCCTCGGCGTTCCTTTCCTCGGACCCCCGCTCGTAAACCCCCGCCGGTCCCCCCGACGGCCCCCCCAGCAACTCGCACAGCGCGCCCGTACGCGCCACGGCATCCTGTGCCTCCTGTTGTGCTTCCCACTGCGCAAGCCGCTGCACCTCCTCCTGCTCCACCCCCGCCGCCTCCCTCTGCTCCCCCCTCTGCCCGTTGCTCTTCACCTCCATCTGCTCCCCCACCTCTGCCACCCTCTGCTCTTCCGTCTCCGCCTCCCCCTGCTCCTTCCCCTCCTCCGCCCCTTGCTGCTCCCCCGCCCACGGACTCCCAGGGCCAAGCAAATCCATCGACCGGTCCGAAAACGCAGTGGACGCATTCTCGTCCAGCGCTGGATGCCATACAGACGCACGCGGCGGGCGGTACTGCGGCAGCGGTGGTGAGTTGGCGCTGCGGCCGCCCGGCGTCCGCGCTGGCGTGTCCGGAACGCCGGGCCTCGTCGGCGTCGCGGGTGCGCCCGCGGCGCGCATGCGCCGCTGCTGCAACGCAGCGTGCTTTGCGGCGGCCAGCGTAGGAGAGGGCGCATGGGGTGAGGGGGCAGGGGGCATTCCCCGGGACTCCCCGCCCGTTCCAGCCCTCCCCCCGCCCCCCACACTCCCGGCGACCTGCTTCTTTGTCGCGGGCGGCAGCTGCTGCAGCAGCCCGTCGGCCTGCGCAGGATACAGTGCATGGAAGCGCAAAAACACGTCGCGCGCGGCGGCACGCACCTCGGCGCCGTGGTCGCCGAGGGCGCGCGGAAGATGCCGCATGAGCACGTCCACGCCCACACCGGTGGGCGGCTCCATCGCCGCGCGCCGGTGGCCATGAACAGCAAGGACGACGCCGAGGTGCCGGCACATGTGCACGCGCGTCGCGGGGCTCTTGTCGTTGAGTCCCGCAGCAAGGAGATGCCAGTGCGGCGCGCGCATCGGCGTCATCGCGAGGATCGTCGAGACGCCCGCCTGGCTCGCAGAGGCGACGAGCTTCTTCGTGAACCCAGCCATGCGCACGAGCGCGGGCAGGAACGCGTCCATCATCGCGTCCATCGCATGCGCTGCGCCGCCGCGCACGCCGCCGCCGTACGCAAGCGCCAGCTGCCGCGTGAGCTGGATCGCGTGCAGGGACAGCGTCGTACGCAGGCTCGCGAGCGCCTTGAGTACCGGCTCCTGGAACGACCGCAGCGCCGCGACGAGCGCCCCGTCAAGCTCCGCGGCGACGCCCGCCTTGAGCACCCCCCGCAGCACGACAATCGCCTTCTCCCGCGCCTGCCAGTTGTGCTCCGTCTCCTTGTCCACGAACGGCGGCAGGTGCCGTTCCAGCGCGTCCACGTCGTATGTTGTCGCGAGGTGCACTGCACGCACGCCGTCGTCCGGTACCACGGCAAGGTCGGCGGGCGGCGGCATGGGTGTGAGCGCCGCGCGCGCGCGCGGCGCAGGGGGCGCCCCCGCCTGGGGCGGCGCCGGCGCGTCCGCGTCCCCCGCCGCGCCCGCCCCCGCCACGAGGCCGCGCATCGTCTCGTCCACGGCCGCGGGGCGCACGCCGCGCACGGCGAGCTCCGCGCGTATGTCGGCAGCCGCGGGGGCGCCCGCCCCCGCCACCAGGTCGCCCAGCGACGCACGCGCCGCCGCGCGCACGCTGCCGTCGCCGTCCTGCAGGGCGTCCACGAGGGCGCCCAGCAGCGGACGCAGCGGGAGGTGCACGCTCTGCACGCAGAGCGCGGGAAGGACGCGCACGGCGCTCTCGCGCACGCGCGGCTGCCGCGCGCGCAGCCCATGGTGCAGGAGCGCGTGCTCGAGGAGCGCGCCGGGGGAGTCGTAGTGGCGGACGCGCGCCGGATCCGCGCGCGCCCCGCGCGGAGCATACACGGCGGCGGCGATGGCGTGCAGCAGCAGGGCCGCATGCTCGGTGATGCGCGCGTGTGCATCGCCGAGGCGGTCGACGACCACGGGCGCCACCGTGCGCGCCACCGTGAGGAGGTTGCGTGTGCTGAGCGGCGCGGCTGTGTGCGCGAGCGCGGTGTGCAGGGCATCGAGCGCGGCCGCGGCGATGCCCGGGTGCGCACTCGACACGTGCGGCTGCGCGGCGATCAGCACGACGTCCACGTCGTGCACCTGCGGTCAGCAGTGGCAGGACGCGACGTACGACGCCACCGTCCGTCCAGCGTGCACGGAGCGCCTCCAGCGCGCGCATGCGCGCGTCGGCATCTGCGGTGAGTGTGCGTCACGGTGCGCACGCACCCGCTGCATCGTCCAGCGCACGCACGCAGCGCAGCTCGGCGGCCGCGTCTGCAGGGTCCATGGCGGATGCGACAGCGCCGCGCCGCGCACCGGGCGACCAACACGCGCGTGTCCACACGCGCACGTGTCGGGCACGTGCGGTAATGGTACACGCTTCCACAGGCACGTGCGGCGCACACGCCCACAGGCACGCGTGGCGCGCGTCGGCGGCGCGGCGACGACGATGGACAAGGGCAAGGGGACTGCGCACGACGGCGCCGGTGGCGCCGCCGCCGCCGCCGCCGCCGCCACCGACCTGCTGCCCTGGTGCGTGCGCGCAGCGCGGGGCTGACGGCAGGGTGGAAAAGTACCGTCCGAGCACGCTGGACGACGTCATGTCGCACCAGCACATCACCGCGACGCGTGCGTTACTGCGCGGCGCGCGGCTCACGGCAGTGGAAAAATTCGTGGACGCTGACCAGCTGCCGCACCTGCTCTTCTACGGGCCGCCGGGCACGGGGAAGACGTCGACGGTGATGGCGCTTGCGCGGCGCCTATATGGGAAGTCGTTCCGGAGCCACGTCCTCGAGGTGCGCGCGTTCCGCGCCGCGCTCACCGCAGCTCAACGCCTCGGATGACCGCGGCATCGACGTGGTTCGTGGGCAGATCAAGTCGTTTGCGAGCACGCGCAATGTGTTTAGGTGCGTCGGGCACAGGGGCCCACGCGGCCGACGCGGCGCTCACCTGCAGCATGCAAACGGACACCTTTAAACTGATTGTCCTCGACGAGGCCGATGCGATGACGCAGGCGGCACAGGCGGCGCTGCGACGAGGTGCGTTTCGTTCGTGGCCTGTCGGGTGTACTTTTTGTGCAACGGCCATGGTGCCCCCCCCGATTCCCTCTGGTGGATGGAGCCCTTTTTCCCCTCTGCTCCACTTTGTCCCCGTCACCCAACCCCAACCCTATCAGTGCTCCTGGGGCCCGTTGCATATTGCCTCGTTTCGCCCCCCCCCCCCCCCCCCCCTTTCCCCCCCCCCCCCCCCCCCCCCCCCCCCCCCTAACCCCCACTCACCACAGTCATCGAGCAGTACACCCGCAACGTACGCTTCTGCCTCATCGGCAACTACGTGAACAAAATCATCCCCGCGATCCAGTCTCGGTGCACCCGCTTCCGGTTCGCGCCGCTGGACATTGGGCAGGTGGAACGGCGGCTGGACATGGTCATTGCCGCAGAGAGGTGCGGACGTCGCCGGCGCGCTGACCACAGGTGCGCGCTGGCGGAGCACGCCAAGGACGCCATCCTCCACCTGAGCAAGGGAGACATGCGCCGCGCGCTCAACATCCTGCAGGCGTGCCACGCGGCGAACGAGGTGATCGACGAGGACGCCGTGTACACGTGCACGGGGCACCCGCACCCGCGCGACATTGACGCGGCGTTCCAGGCCATGCTGCAGCAGGAGTTCACCACGGCGTACAGGAGTACGTGCGGAGATGCGGCGTCCCACTCACGCGCAGCGATCCAGGGCCTGAAGACGGAGAAGGGCACCGCGCTTGCAGACCTGCTCAATGGGATGCACGAGCTTGTCCTCTCCCTCGAGCTCCCCGCGCATGCGCGCATTTTTCTCATGGACCAGATGGCGCAGATCGAGTATCGGCTGAGTACGGGTGCGTCGGAGCGCGTTCAGTTGTCTGCGCTCCTCGCCGCTGTGAAGGCGGCGGTCGAGTTGTCGCAAAAGGGTGGGGATAAGGAGGGGAAGGGGGGGGCATAGGGGGGGGGGGATATGAGGAGGAGAGTGGCGGGATAGGGCGGGATTAAGAAGGCGGCGCAAAATGGGGGAAAAGGGGTAGAAAAGGGAGGACACAAGGTCCGCGAGGCAGGGCCTGTTTCGTAGGGGAAGGGATGCAGGGGGAGGCGGGGTGTGGGGGTCCCGCCAAGGGAGCGCACTTGGCTCCTCCCGCGCAGAAACTCTTTGCGCACGTACTACCGCGGGGGTGCGCACCCGGCATCTCTTCCCGCGAGAGAGCGCACCCAGCGTTTCCCCGGGCGCATGAACCCATTCCGCACGCTCCTCCCGCGCACGCAGTATTATCCCACGCGCAAGAGCCCCACCCGTACACGCCTTTCGCGTAGTACTCCCCCCCCCCGGCCCCAACCCCACATCCCACCGCCTGCGCGCGGGGGCGCAGGGGACCTCCACATGCCGCCACAATCCAGTAGGCCCGTTGCGGCGGCGGCGACCTCCGTCTCATCCCCGCCACAGAGGCGCAGCAGCGAGATGCCTCCCGGACAAGAGTATGCGGACGGCACAGACGCCGGACTCTCTGCGCACCGGATCACGCTACACGACGAGGGCGCCGGCGCATCCGCGCCTGCGCTGATGGAGAGCCACCACGAGGGCAAGGCACGTCCTCGGCGCCGCGCGCACTCACCCGGCAGGGCACCGCGTCCGCCGCGCCGGGCGACCGGATCTGCGTGCGTGTGCGTGCGCGCGCCGCTCACCGCAGATCACGGACGCGGTGGCGTCCACCGCGTCGACGACAAGCACGTACATTGTATACGTGATTGCGGCGCCGGTACGTCGCGGCGGCGCGGCAACGCTCACGCGCAGCACAGCGACGCGCGGCGGCGGTACTCGGAGTTCGAGGCGCTGCGCGACGCGCTGATCGCGCTGCACCCGACGCAGCTCGTCCCGCCGATCCCGTCCAAGCACACGCTCGCGGACTACGCACTGAAGCAGGGGCGCGCGAAGAACGACGCAGGCGTGATCGCAAAGCGGCGGCGTCTTCTGCAGCGGTTCCTGAACCGGGTCGCGGCGCATCCCGTCCTCGGCGTGGACCCCGTGTTCCAGCGCTTCCTCGACGGGCGCCTCGCGTGGGTGCGTCGCGCGCGCCGCGCCGCTGACCGCAGCACGAGATCGAGCGCTCGCCGCCGCTGAGCAACCTGCCAAAGAGCACGCTCGCCGCGCCGCCGCAGGACCCGGCGGCCACCGACGCCCCCGCGTGCTACCGCGCGCTGCCCGTGCCGACGAGCGCGCGGAAGCTGCGCGTGCAGAACACGCGTTTCCAGGACTCGGAGGCGTTCACGAACCGCTTCGAGTCGCACATGGCCGGCACGCTGGAGCCCGCGAACCGGCGGCTCGTGCGGCGCTGGTCCGGTGCGTAGTCGGTGCGCCGCGCCGCTTACCACAGACATCGCGAACGACTACGTGGAGCTCGGCGCGCTGCTCAACGCGCACAGCCTCGCGGAGGCGCAAACGATTGCGGCCGCGCTCGAGCGCGCGGGGCAGGCGGCGGACGCCGCCTGCATCAACACCAATGACATGGTGCGTCGCGCGGTGGCCGCACTCACCGGCAGCTGCACGCGTGGGACGCGCACGTCACCGAGCCGCTGCACGAATATACCCAGTACGCCGAGACGCTCCAGCAGATTATTCGCTGGCGCCACCTGAAGCACCAGCAGCTCGAAGAGGCGCAGGACATGCTGGCGGAGAAGCGCCAGCGGCTTCTGGAGCTCGAGCGCGTCGAGGCGGACTCGCTGCGCCTCAGTGTCGCGCTGGAGAATGGGGGGCGCGGATTGGTGTCGCAGTCGCCGCACAGTTTCGGCGGCGCGCACGCGATGCGCCACTCGGTGTATGGGGGTGCTGCCGAGGCGGGGAAGGGGGCGGGTCGGTGGGCGGAGGCAGAGGGGGGCGTCGGCGAGGAAGAGGGAGCTGGCGTCGGCGAGGAAGGGAAAACGGGGGGCGAAGACGACGAGGGGGGGCGCGGAGGGGAGGCGGAAGAGGGAGAGGCGCGTGCAGATAAGAGGGGCCCGTCGGCAAGAGGCCCGGCGGCAAAGGACTCGGCGGCAAGGGGCAGCCGAGGGGCGGTGGGTCCCGCAGCGCCGCCACCGCACGCGCAATCCGCACCAGCACCAGCGCACCCGGCACCAGCGCCAGCCGCGCACCCTGCAGCGCCCCCGGGCCCGCCCCCAACGCGACGTGGCCTCCTCGCGTCGATCACCGACAAACTGCAGAGCATCGTGGACCTGGGGCCAGAGAAGACGCGGCAGAGCACGATTTCACGGCTGCGCGAGGACGTGATCCTGGTACGCAGCGCGGGCGGCGCAGCTGACCGGAAGCTTGAGGAGGGCGTGCATGTCGCGGCGCGGGACCTGGAGCTCGTCACGACGACAATCCAGGCATCGCTGGACAGGTTCCAGCGGCTGAAGGTGGCGGACCTGCGCTCGCTGATGCTCGAGTTCGCACGCATGCACCGCGACTACTGCCAGAAGGTGCGTTGCGGCATGCCATGGGGGCTCACGATAGAATCTGGAGGCATGGCGCCGCGCACGCGCGCAGGTGGACCACATCAGCAGCGATGCATGGGAGGGTCAGCCGGACGCGCACATGACGCCTACCCCGCGCACGCCAAGCCAGTGGCGTTCCGACACATAATTCGGCCATTCCCGCCCGATCACCGGCGCTTGCGCGTCGCTCGGCTGTGTCATAGGCGGATAAGCAGCCTCCACATGCGCCTGCCCATATATACTCGATCCGCGTGTTCTGCATAGCCACCATCCCCTATCTGCGAAGCCGCGAGCGTCTTGAGGAGCCCAAGTGCGTGGGCCACTGCCGCCTGCTTACCCACAGATACAACGCACACACAGCCACTGCCGTCGCCACACATGCAGGTTTTTGTCAAAACACTCACGGGAAAGACGATCACGCTCGAGGTCGAGAGCAGCGATACGATCGAGAACGGTAGGTGGCGTGGGGCGCGCGCTGACGCGCAGTGAAGGCGAAGATCCAGGACAAGGAGGGCATCCCGCCGGACCAGCAGCGCCTCATCTTCGCGGGCAAGCAGCTCGAGGATGGCCGCACGCTGAGCGACTACAACATCCAGAAGGAGAGCACGCTCCACCTCGTCCTGCGCCTCCGCGGTGGCGCACGGAAGCGGTGCCAGAACGGCGCGGGCACCGACGAGCAGTGCCGCGATGCGGCGATCCAGATCGTCGGGCAGTGCCCGCACTGCACGCTGCTTTTCTGCGGGAAGCACCGCCTGCCCGAGACGCACAGCTGTGTGAACCAGGAGCAGGTGCGCAATGCGGCCTTTGCCGCCAACAAGGAGAAGCTCGAGAGCGAGCGCACGACGGGCACCCGCGGCCTCGCGCACTAGGCGGGCCACTACGAGACGCGATCTCGCGATATCCCCATACCATAGCCTTCCTATATGCGTAACGAGTCCAGAACAGTGCCTCGGCCGCGCCCCGGTCGGCCGTCGTGCGAGCCGCACCCGTCCGCCGTCGTGCGCGTCGCACCCGCTCCCCCCGACCCCTCCCCCTCCCCCCGGCGCTCCCGCGTGCCCGTCGTCAGCGCTCTGGCCACATGCACCCATGCACGTGACTGCGCCACCGGAGGCCACGGTGCCGTGCGGCGCGCCGGCCTCCACGGGGACCCCGGCTATCTACCAGAGACCATGCCAGAGACGACAGACACTTGGGCGAACGTGCCGGAGGCGCCGCCGGACAGGTGCGTGCTTGCGCCGGTGCACCCGCTCACGCACAGCATCCTCGCGATTGCAGCGGACTTCCAGCGGGACACGTCGGAGAAGAAGGCGAACCTGGGCGTCGGCGCCTATCGCGACGAGAATGGAAAGCCGTGGGTGCTTCCCGCGGTGCACCAGGTGGGCGCTCCGTGGCGCCGTGCTGACGACAGGCGGAGGAGAAGCTGCTCAGGGACCCGAACGCGAACCACGAGTACCTCCCGATGGAGGGCTACCACCCGTTCACGCGGGCCGCTGCCGAGTTCCTCTTTGGCGCGGACGCGAAGGCGCTCAAGGAGGGGCGCGTTGTATCGAACCAGACGCTGAGTGGTTCCGGCGCATGCCACGTCGCCGCCGTGTTCCTCGGCCGCTTCTATCCATTCCCGGGCGGGAAGAAGCAGATATACGTTTCGGACCCGACGTGGCCGAACCACTACGGGATTTTTGGGGGCGCTGGTCTTGACCTCGTCAAGTACCGCTATGTATGTTGCACGCTACCACCATGGGCCCTCTCTGCATACCCTATAATCCCTCTCTCCCCGCACCTTCCCCTGATCCCTACTCCCCATGACCCCCCTTACCCCCACGAGCCTCTCCCCATACCCTACGATCCCTCTCCCCCATCGACCCCTGATCTTTTCTCCTAATGATCCCGCTTCCCTTTATGAACCCGCGGTGTTTCAGTTCATAAGCCCCTTCCTCCTTTCTTCCTTTCCCCCTCCTTGTCCCTTGCGCCCCCTACTCACCGCAGTACGACGCTAAAACACGATCCCTCGACTTTTCCGGTATGACGGATGCCCTGCGCGCGGTGCCCGATCGCTCGGTCGTTGTCCTGCACGCGTGTGCGCACAACCCGACCGGCGTGGATCCGAGCAAGGAGCAGTGGCGCGAGCTCCTTAAGCTGTTCCAGGAGAAGAACCTGTTTGCGTTCTTCGACTGCGCCTACCAGGGCTTCGCGTCCGGCGACCCCGAGCAGGACGCGTTTTCGCTCCGTCTCTTCGAGGAGAGCGGCGTGAACATGGTTGTGTGCCAGAGCTTCGCGAAGAACGCGGGCCTGTACGGCGAGCGTGTTGGTGCGGTGCACTTTATCGTCGCGCGCCCGGCCGAGGGCGCGTCGGTGCGCAGCCAGGTGAACACGATCAACCGCAGCGAGTTCAGCACGCCGCCGGCGTACGGCGCGCGGCTCGTACACCTCATACTCACGGACCCGCAGCTGCGTGCGCAGTGGTTCCGCGACGTGAAGACGATGGCGGGCCGCATTATCGACATGCGTGAGCGCCTGTACGATCTGCTTGTGAACAAGTACAAGACCCCGGGCTCTTGGGAGCACATCAAGGACCAGACGGGCATGTTCTCGTACCTGGGCCTCGACGAGGTGCAGTGCCAGCGCCTTATGGACGATGGGCACATCTATCTGACCAAGACCAGTCGCGTCAGCATGGCCGGCTTCAACAAGAGCAATGTGGATTATATCGCGAGCTGGATCGACAAGGTTGTGAGGGGTGGATCGACAAGGTTGTGAGGGGTCCTTGGGGGGGAAGAGGAGCGGACGAGTTCGGGGGGGGGGGGGGGGGGGGGGGCAAGGCGGAAGAGCGGACGATGAACGTGACTTTGTAAAAGTGCAAAGGCTGCGGTGGACGTGAATCCGTAGAGGTGCAGTTGCTGCGCTGGACGACGGACAGTAAGCAAGTACCAAATTTGGGTGCGGGGATCCAGCGTGTGGAGGTGGAGGGCGGCCGTTGGGGGAATGGGAGGCCAATGGGATGCCAAGGCGAATGCGGAGCCATGCGCGGGAGCCTTGGGAGCACCAAAGGTGCGCACGTGGGTCACACATGGGGCCGGGCGAGCTGTGCGTCGGCGGCCCCTTTGTACGTTGCCCTCTACTTCACACCTCCCCCTCGACCTGGTCTTCCTCGCTCACATTGCCCCCGCTCAACTCCCTCCCTCGACGTCTCCCCCCCTCGAACTGGTCTTCCCCACTCACATCCCCGTCGCCCCCCTCCCTCGTCCCACGCCCCTCCCCCTCGGCCTCGTCTTCCTCACGCACACCGCCACCGCTCCCTTCCCTCTCCCCACGCCCATCTCCGCCCCCCACTCTCCGCGGGTGCCACGGCGCGTGGCACACAGGACAGTGCATGTCTTTGGAGCCCGCAGCCGCCACACGGCGGGCGCAGTGCAGATGCAGCGCACCTCGGCAGTCCCGGATGCCACACCGCTCACCAATGGTGACAAGTTCGTAGCATGCCGTGCATACAAGGATATGCTCTTCAAACTCCGCGCGGATGTATGTATCGAGCTCGCTGAGGGCGCGGGCGGTAAGGGTATAGTGTCCCGACGTGCGGGAGAGCTGGAGCCACTCGCGCAGTTCCAGATTGCGCAGGAGTCCAGCGGCCGCGCGTTTCGTCAGCGAGCTTGGAAGGTGTGTAGCGAGCTGCAGTGCCGCCGTCGATGAGACGGAGAACCTGTCCGCGGGAGCAGTGAAGATGGTTTCGATCTGGGTGTTAGAGGGGAATGGGGAAAGGGCAAAAGGGAGGAGAGGGAAAGGGGGGGAGGGGGAAAAGGGGGAAGAGGAAAAAGGGGGGGAATTGGGGTTGAGGAAGTGGGAGGGTTAAGGAAGTGGGGGGCAGGGAAATGGGGAAAAAGGGAAAAAGAGAGGGAGCAGAGGGAGGGCAAGAGAGTGGGAGAAAAAGGGAAAAGGGGCCAAGAGCGGGGATTAGTGGCGAGGAGGAGAAAAGAGGCCAATGTGGAGAAGGGAGGGTGGCGGGAGGGAGAACGCGGACAATAGCGGCAGCGCAAAGTGAGCGACGACGGGAAAGGCGCCGAAGCGCGAATGGCGAAAAGGGCGCACACTGCTCGCACTCCGTTCGGACACCCGCGAAGGGCGACGCCAGACACGCGGCCCCACTCCTCCTCTCCCTTCTGCCCGCCGTTCCCCCTTTCTCCACCCCTCTGCCCCCCCCTTTTCCCCCATTTCCCCCCCCCTGCGTCTCATCGACTCCCCCCCCAGGCCAACTTACAACACCTTTCACGAAACCCAACTCCACCGCAGAGTACGGCGTCGCAACCTCCGCGAGCGAATCTGCCTTTGTGTTCACCAGGACAAGAAAGGCACTAGACGTCGTCTGGTCATGCGCGGTGCGAATCTCCAGATGGACAGGAGCAAGGTCCGCATTGATCGCCGCGACGGTGGCGTCCATGGACGCGGACTCCGTCGCGGTTTCGTGGGCGAACGGCGGCGTGCCGTCCGCCGCCGCGCCACGCGCGCAGACGACACCGCGCAGGCGGCGCCACATCTCGTCCGCGTCGCCGCGCGGCACACACCGGCGGAGCAGGAGCGCCTGCAGAAACGCCTGCTCGGCCGTTGCAGACGGCGCCATGCGGGACGACGCGTCGCGAGACGCGCCGCAGGGCGACACGCGCGCTCTCGGCCGAGACGACGACACGTGGCGGGGATCGCGAAGGACGGCGGCGGAGGACGGGGGTTGGCTAACGCTACCACGAAAGATGGAGTCGCCGGACGTGAGCTGCAAGAGTACGCGCCGCGGCCGCACACACTGACGATGGCAGTCACGCACAAGCTGAAGAAGGCGAGGGACGAGGGGCGCGTGTGGTGTGTGGGGACGCGGGCCGCGCTGACGTGCAGGTGGAGCTTCGAGTACTTTCCGCCGCGCACTCCCCAGGGGATGAGCAACCTGCTGGAGCGCATCGAGCGCATGGGGAATCTCGGCCCAGAGTTCGTCGACATCACGTGGAACGCGGGCGGGCGCACGTCGGACCTGACGACGCAGCTCGTGAAGACGGTGCAGGCGTACTTTGGCCTCGAGACGTGTATGCATCTTACGTGCACCAACATGCCGCGGGAGAAGGTGGATGTCGCGCTGCGGGAGGCGAAGGAGTTTGGCTGCCGCAACATCCTGGCGCTGCGCGGCGACCCGCCCGCGGGCGCGAGCGAGTGGGAGCCGCACGCGGCGGGCTTCTCGCAGGCATACGAACTCGTCGAGTACATCCGCAGTGGCTACGGCGACTACTTCACGATCGCCGTCGCCGGATTCCCCGAGGGGCATCCCGAGGAGCAGGAGGGCACGGAGATCGAGCTGGCGCGCCTCCGGGACAAGGTCGCGGCGGGCGCGGACTTTATCTTCACGCAGATGTTCTACGACGTGGACATCTTCATCAAGTGGGTGCGCGACGTGCGGGCGGTGGGCATCACCGTGCCGATTGTGCCCGGCGTGATGCCGATCCAAAACTACGGCGGGTTTACGCGCGCGGTCGCGCGCTTCCGCACGCTCGTCCCGCCCGCGTTCCACGCGGCGCTCGACCCGATCAAAGAAGACGACGAGCAGGTGCGCCTCGTCGGCACGCGCCTCGTCGGCGACATGTGCCGGCGCTTTCTGGACGACCCGTCGCTGGGCATCCATGGGCTGCACATCTACACGATGAACCTGGAGCGCGGCTCGCGCATGCTCCTCGAATACCTCGATCTCACGCCGAGCGTGCACCAGCTCTCGCCGCTGCCGTGGAAGCCGAGCCTCACGCCGAAGCGGCGCGACGAAGGCATCCGCCCGATCTTCTGGGCGAACCGCGCGAAGAGCTACGTGAACCGCACGCACACCTGGGACGAGTTCCCGAACGGGCGCTGGGGCGATGCGCGCTCGCCTGCGTATGGCGACGTCGACGCGTACGGCACGCAGCTCCGCTTCTCGCGCGACGACGCGCTTGCGCTCTGGGGCGAGCCGCGCTCGCTGGCGGACGTCGAGGCGCTCTTCGAGCGCTTCTGCGCGGGCGATGTCGCCGCGCTCCCCTGGAGCGAGGCGCCCGTCGCGCGCGAGACGAAGACCATCGACCGCAAGCTCATGCAGCTCAACGCGCAGGGGTACCTGACCATCAACTCGCAGCCCGCCGTCGACGGCGCACGCAGCGACGACCCCGTGCATGGCTGGGGCCCGCGCGACGGGTACGTGTACCAGAAGGCGTATCTCGAGTTCTTCGTCGCCCATGACCAGCTCGATGAGCTGCTCGTCCGCATCGAGAACCATCCGCAGATCACCTACCATGCGGTCAATGCCCAGGGCGACATGCGCACAAACACCACCTCCGACGCGCCCAACGCAGTGACCTGGGGCTGCTTTCCGCACTGCGAGATCATGCAGCCGACAATTGTCGAGTCCATCTCCTTTCTAGCGTGGAAGGACGAGGCGTATGAGATCGGCCGTTCCTGGGCGAACCTGTACCCCTTGGACTCTCCGTCCCGCCGCGTGCTCTCGGGCATTTTTGATTCTTGGTTCCTCGTGAATGTGGTGCACAACGACTTTAAGCAGGAGCTCGCGATCTTTGAGCCGTTCCTTGGCAGCGGCGCTGCCGAGGATGCGAATGGGTGGGGGGCAGACGGGCAGTGATGCATGCGCGGGGGGGAGGAAGGGGGGGCGATAAAGGGGAGTGGAAGCGGCCCGCCTCGGCGGGGGGACGGGGGCATCGGCGCGAGAAGTGGGGATCCGTCAACGGGGGCTGGCGCGGCGCATGTGGGAAGCAGGGGGCCGGCGGCGCGACAACGCCATCTGTGCGTCGCTGACGCGACCCGTCGTTCGGCCGCCACCACCGGCGCGCCTTGCCTCTCCGAACTCCACGGGCTCTTTCTTACGATCCTGGAACCCGGCATCCGCCTGTATCTTGCGGTCCACATGCATTCTCCGCTCCTTCCCGCTCCCTCCCTTCCTTCGCCCCCCCCCCCCGTCTGCTCCCACCGTTTCCCCTCCCCCTTTCCCCCTTTGGCCCCCCTTATTTTCCCTAACCTCCCCCCCTCCCTGTCCCCCCCCCCCTCCATCAGCCACCGCACGATACCCTCAACGGAGCACGCCGCAGTGTATTCTACATGATTCAACTCCTGAGCGGCCACCTGGCCATGGCACGTCCTTGAGCCTACAAAAATAGTGACTTTTCCTTTAGCGCGCGATATCCCAGTGTCGCCCAGTCCGACGCATACACCCACAGCTCCTGCATGCTGTCCAGATGCGCGAGGACCGCGAGTCCCTTCCATGCAAGCAGCTCTGGGTCTAGGTTTCGCGGAGGCGGGATCACTGTCGCCGCAGGCGGCAGGAAGTTTGCGCTGACGGGCACCGCAGGGGAACGCGAGGGGTCAGAGGGCGCGTAGTGTTCCGCGAGGAGCATGGAGACGCTGTGTGTGAGTGGGAGAAGAGGGGGGAAAGGGGGGGAGGAGGGGAGAAAACGAGGAGAAGGAGGGGAAGAGGAGGAAAGGGAAGGGGATTGGAAAACAAGAAGAAAGAGGAGGAAACCGACGAGGGAAAAAGGGGGGGTGAAATAGAAGGGTTCCCGGGAGAAGGAAAAGGACGGGCGAATGGAAAGGGAAAAAAAAAAGGCCAAAGGAGGTACAGGAGAGGAGAAACGAGGACGAAAAGAGGAGCAGGAGGCGGGGTGAAAGAGGAGGCGGAGTCGGGAAAAAAGGGGAGGCGGGACAAGTAGCCAGCAAGCGTGCTTCTCGAAAGAAAACAGCACCCGAGACCACCCAGCAACGCCCCCCACAACTTCCCCACAACTTCCCTCACAACACGCCGCTACTCCGGTCCCTGTCGCACTTGTTCCCCTCCCCCTCCTCCCCATCCCCTTCCTCCCTCCTTCCTCGCCCCTCCCCCTCCCCCCTTTCCCCTTTCACTTACCGAGCCTCCAACGCATCCGCCAGCCCCGGCAGCCGCGCACATCCCCCAATACACATCACATTGTTCGCCAGTCGCCGCAAACGCTCTTCACTCCCCGCAGCCGAGAGCTGCCCCTGCAGCGAGCCCGTCGAGGCGAGGAGTGAGTAGAACACCGCGCGGTCCAGCGGCGTGCGGGACGCATCCTCCACAACGTCGATCCCCGCCTGCGCCGCGTGCGCCGCACCCGTGGAGCAGCGGAGCGCCTGCGAGGCGAACGCCGCTGTCTGCGGCTGCACGGGCACGGCCGCTGCGCGCGGCGTCGCAGTGCCGGTGCCCGGGGCTGTCCCCGGGGCAGGCGAGGGGCGCGCGGAGCCCGCGTCCGCCGCGTCCGGCGCGGGACTCGCGGTGTCGGCGGCGCTGAGGGCCGCGCCGGACGCCGCGGCCGGCACGCGGGCGGTGCCGAGCGCGGCGTGCGCGGCGCTGGGGAGCCGCGATCCGAGGGCGGCAAACATCGCGAGGGTCGCAGCGACGTCGCTCGGCGCGTCCGCACCGAGCTCGCGCGCCTCGTCGCCGCCGAGGGACATGTTGCTTGTCATGAGGTCGCGCTCGACAGGCTCCTCACCCGCCGCGTCGACGGCAGCGGGGCGCGCGTCGGCGCCGAGGCGGCGGCGCGGACGCCGCTGCGCGCGCGCGACGCGGGGGTGGAAAAGGAGGAGTGCGGCAAGGATCGGCTCGTCGTACACGCGGAGCGCATACTTGTGCGTCGGCTGCGCGGGGAGGCGCACGGAGAAGTCGTACAGGTTGAGGCCGACCTGGTTCGGGAGGAGCGTCGCGATGCGCTCCGTGAGGCTTTGCAGGAGCGCGGCATCCGCGAGGCGCCGCCCCGCGTCCAGCGCGCGGTACGGAAAGTGCGACGCGCGGAGCAGCTCGCCGAACCACGCGGCGACGTCGCGCCCGCCGTACGAGAGTGGGAGGCGCGTCTCCGGGAGGACGAGCCCCTCCTCGACGCACGAGATGCTCACCGCCGTCGCGCCGATGTCCACGATGCACGCCGCGCTGAGCCCGGCGCCAAAGATCGCACACAGCCCCGTCGTCTGCACGTTGAGCGCGGCAAAGCCCATGTGCGTGAGGAGGAGCGTTCCGAGCGCGCGCAGGTCGCTGCGGGAGAACGCGTCCGGCACGAGGAGCAGCACGGCGTACTCGTCGAACGTGTGCGGCGGGATGCCGAGCCCCGCGCTCGGCGGCACGTCGCCCGCCGCGTCGTCGCGCCCGCCGGGCGCCGCGGCGAGGGCGTGCGTGAGGATCAGCTGCAGGTCGCCCAGCAGCGCGGGCACCGCGGCGGACGCGCCGTATGTGTCCACGTACCGCTTCACGTCGAGGAGCCCCTGCTGCCACGGGCGGAAGAGCTCCCAGTGCGGGGCGCCGTTCTGCGGCGAGTCGTCCGAGAGCGCCGCGAGGCGCAGTGCCTCCTCGCCGACGAGCACGTCGGTGTGTCCCGCGTGCGTGCGTGCATACGCGTCTTCGTCTGTGTGCACCCAGCCGACGTGGTACACGTCGTTGTGCTCGGGCACCGTTTCCGGCTCCACACTGCTGTTGTAGCTGCACGCGGACTGCGTCCCGTTGGATACAGGGCGCAGTTTGTACTGCCGCATGATGGCGCGCAGCTCTGCGCGGAGCATTTCGATGTGTGGTGCGGCGGGCGGAGGCGTGGGGGAGGTCGCTCCGGCGGGGGATCCGCCGGGGTCGGGGGAGCCGGCGGCGGGCGGAGTGCCGCGCGGGACGGGGGCGCCGTTGGGGGGGGGGGCATCCGCGGGGGCGGGAGAGCCGGCGGGGGAGGAGGCGTCCGCGGGGGGGGGCGTGCCCGCAGCCCCCAAGGCGCCGGGCACGCCGCAAGCACGGGTCGCCCCGTCGTCGGCGCCAAGCGGAGCGCCCGCCGCGGGAGACCGCGCGCCCCGCATGCGGCGCGCCAGCACACAGGGCATGGTCGTCGGATACGGGTCCGTGGCGCGCCCGACGCGCACATACTCGGAACCGAGCTGGATAACGAGGCGCTGCGTCTCCGCACGCCGCTGGCGGTCAGCGCGCGACGGATCCGGGGCACGCACCAGACTATCCCCCGCGCCATCGTCCGCCGCGTCGTCACTCGCACTCGGCACGTCCACCGCATCGTCGGCGCGCACGCGCTTCGGCTTCTTCGTGGGCGCGCCCGCCTTGGCGGAGCGGGCGACCCACATCTGCGCCTCGGTCTTTAGGTACGAGGAGGAGACGTCTGCGCGCGGTAAGCAGGGGCCGCGGCTCGGACGCACTCTTTGCATTCAGCAGCGGTGGCGCGTGGAACGCGGAGAACTGCAGCGGCAGGTCGCGCGTATCGTCCCGTGGCGCATTGGGCGGTAGCATCTGCTTTGGCACCTTTCGGGACATGGTAGGGGGTGGCGACGCGCCACGGCGCCGCCGCGGCGCGGTGTTGCATGCGTTTAGTCATCCAATATATGGGTGGAGGGGCGCCTCGGCAGGGCAACGTTGCGGCAGTGGGCGAAGCGCGGAGATCCGCAGTGGCCGGTCGCACGCGCAAAGACGCAGCGGCCGGTAGCGTGCAAAGAGCTGCCGTGGCCTGCCGTGCGCCCCGTGCCCGCCCCGTTGTCTGCTTTCGCGCCTGGGACAGGACATGGCAGGGTGCAGCGACGCGCCGCCATGTCCCGCCACGCCCCGTCACGTTCCGCCATGCTCCGCCACGTTCCGCCACGCCCCGTCACGATCCGCCACCCCTCGCCACGCCCCACAGCCCCCCGCCACCCCCCGCCACGCGCCCCCACGCGCCCCCCACGCGTCCCCCCGTGTTGTGTACGCTTAGTCATCCGCCCCTGCGCCACAGCCCGCGCTGTTTTCCTGTGTGGTCCAGCACGACAAGATGCTGCCGATGAGCCGCGCTGCCACTGCGCGAGTCCTGCGTCCTGCGATCGTACGCGCAACTGCGCGGCATCCCGCGGCGCCCGCGGCGCCTGCATGCGTGCGGACGCTTGTGTCGACAGTGCTGCTGTCGAGTGAGGTGTACGAGGGGCGGCCCGTCTCCGAGCTGCGCTCCCTCCTGCGCCAGCGCGGGCTCACGACCGCGGGGCGCAAGGTGGAGCTGATCCAACGCCTGAAGCAGGCGGATATGCAGCGGTCCGGGTCGTCTGTGGGGGTCGCCGCGGAGACCTTACCGGGCAGCGCGCGTGCGCGAGCGAAGAGCACGTCCGCGACGGCGCCCCAGGCGGCGGACCGCGCGGCGGAGGCGGGCGCGCCGCGGACGCGGACGCCACGCAGGCCGACGGGCGAGGCCGCGGCGCAGCTCGCCGCGACGGAGACGCCCGCGGCGCCGCTGGAGCCGGGCACGATCCTCAGCGCGGCGAGCGACCGCGCCGGGATCCCGGGCACGGCGTCGCCGTCGACAGCGGCGCCCGCGTCGAAAGACACGCCGGGACGCCCCGCGCACAAGTTCCGCCCCGTCGCGGACACGTTCAATGTCCGCGTGCCGTACGAGCTGCCCGCGGAGCCCGAGCCACAGTACATCCCGCAGGTCCGCTCCTTCTCGGAGCCGCTGCACGACTACTCGGGCTCGTTCAAGCCGAGCTGGCACGTCCCGCGCGTGCACGCGGTGGCCGCCTCCGACGCTCTCTCGCACAATGCGGGCGTCTCGCTCGCGCAGCTCGAGGGATTCGAGCGCCCGTCGCTGGGGCTCACCGGTGGTCTGTTCACAGACGTCGCGCGCCAGCTGCTCCCGCGCGAGGCGCACCGCAGCCTCTCGGATGCCGTGCAACGCGCGCAGGAGTCCACGTCCAGCGCTATCCGCGGACTCATCGCCGACGTGCGCAAGACGCTGCCCGCAGATGCGAATGTGTACGTGAGTCCGTCGAACGCGCGCCCGTCCGCCCGCCGTCCGCTCAACGAGCAGGAGCGCCGCGGCCTCCTCGTTCTTGCTGCGATTGTTGCCGGCGGCATGTTTCTTGGCTCCGCCGTGCAGCATGCGGAGCGGCCCCTGGAGCCTCGTGCGTCTTCGTCGCGCCTTGTCCCGCACTATCTGCATGGTGGCGGCGTCGTCGGCGCGGGGCTGCGCAAGGTGTAAGGGGTGGGGGGGGGGGGGGGGGGGGGGGGGGGGGGAGAGAGGGGCGCTGCGTCTGCGGGGGGGGGGGAGCAGCGTCTGCGGGGGGGGGGGAGGCAACAGCGTCTGCGGGTGGGGTTGTGGGCTCGAGTGCGTAGTGTTCGGTAGTTGACATTGATGACCCGAGCTGCGGAGGGGAAAGGACGGGTGAAGAGGGGGGAGAAGGGAGCGTCGAGAGCCGGCGGCTGTTGGGAAGAGGGGGAGAAAGAGGGGTTGGCAGATGGGGGCGCGGGCTCGACACGCCGCCGCAAGTCCCCGAGGACGAGAATTCAGCCAAACAACACTTGCGCGAGAGGACATCAATAGAAACAGAGGGCACCGCGCGGGGAAAGAGACGCCACACACCGCGAGGGTTCGTACGTACGTATTCAACTACCTGGTAGTCGTTTTGCGGCGCTCACACCGAGCGCCGGACGCGGGTGGATTGCGCGGGATAGATTTTGGAGCCGCCGTACGCACGTGTTTGCGCATGCCAACGTGGAGGTTGCGGGAAACGGGATATGCGTGCGTGGGGTGCAGTCGTGGCAAGGACAAAACAAAGAAGGCTGCGCGCAGAAAATAGCAGCGTGTCCACGCTCCCGGAGTGCAAATGGGCCTAGCGGTCCTGCAAAGTGGGCGGGGGGGAAGCGACGGAGAGGGGAAGGAAAGGGGAAGGGGAAGCGAGGTAGAGGGACGAGGGAACGCGACTGAGAGGGACCAGGACAACAAGAGGGGGTAGGCAGGGCAACGGAAGGAGTGCGAAGGACAAGAAAAGAGGGGCAGGGAAGGCAACAGAGAGGGAAGAGGGAAGCAATGGAAAAAGGGGAAGGAACGCAACGGGTAAAGTAGGAAAAACGCCCTTTTGTACCACGTCCCCACCCCCCGTTTTCACCACCCCCTTCACTCCCCCTTTTTACCCCCTTTTTTCCAACCCCCCCCCCTTTCCTCCGTCCCCTTTCCCCCCATTCTCCTACGCCCCTCTCCCCTCCCCCCTCTCCCTTCCCCCCCCTCACAACACCCCTTTTGTACTCGGCACATCGTTCGTTCCAGTCCGCGAGATGGCCTCCTTGATCGCAAGCGCAGTTGCCTTGAACGCGCACTCAACCCTGCGGTCAGCACACGTACACACGCAGCACACACTTGTGGTGGTCATTCTCCCCATGCAGCACATCCACATGCAGCGTAATGCCGGCCTCCATGGCAAAGCTGCGGAAGATATGGGGGACCATCTCAGTAGACAGATCACCCAGCTTCTCGCGGCGCAGCTGCAGGTTCGTGTGGCAGTACGGACGCGATGACAGGTCCACCACCGCGCGCGCGAGCGACTCGTCCAGCGGCGCATGTCCCGTGCCGAAGCGGCGGACACCCTTGATCGTGCCGAGCGCCTGCTTGAATGCGATGCCGAGCGCAATGGCCACATCCTCGGACGTGTGGTGGTCGTCGATCCACAGGTCCCCATCACACGTCGCCTGCAGCGACATCGCGCCGTGCTTTGCGAGCGCATGCAGCATCTGCCGTCAGCGACGCGCCAGCGCCACACACATGGTCGAGGAACCCCACACCCGTCTTCACGTCGATCACCTGCGGCGCCGCCTCCGGATCCACGTCCAGCGCGAGCGCAAGCTTGATCTTCGTCTCGTTCGTGTTGCGCTCCACCACGGCGCGGCGCACTTTCTCCGCGCTCACGGGCATAGTCGTCATGGCTGCTCGCAGACCCCCTCGTCTTCAACAGCGCCACGCTGGATGTCACGTGACCCCGCGCGCTCCGCTGCCGTGTCGGCGCTCGGCGCCGCTCTGCGGTCCGTCGTCATGTCCGCGCGGCGCGCGGAGATCGAGGCGAAGCGTGCACGTCTTGCGGAGCTCCGGCGCGCGCGTGAGGAGCGCGCGAAGAGGACGCCTGGCGCGAGTCTCTCGTCGAGTCAGTCGGGCACCGATGCGCCGGAGCCGCGCCGCACGGACCGTGACGAGATCGATGCGCTCGTCACAGGCCTCTTGGGCGGCGGCGGCGAGGGCGCGGAGGGGGCCGAGGCGGAGGGGGGGGGTGGAGGAGAGGGTGAGGGGGGTATGCAGCGTGCGCCACCGAGCGACACGGGCGCGGTCGAGCGCGAGGACGCGGGAAAGCATGCGGCAGCGTCCGCGCCGCCGCCGCCCAGTGACGCTGCGCATGGAGAGACATCTCCCGAGCACGGTTCCCTGTCCGCATGTGCGGCAACCGGCCTGCGCTCGCCAAGCCCGCCCGCGGACGCCCCGGTCGCACCTGCGCGCGTCCTGTACACGAAGGAAGTGCAGACGGACCCGCTCGAGCTGCAGGAGGAGAGTGATTCCGCGGAAGCGGAAGGCGGGTCTGCTCCCGAGGACGACGCACGCGCGTCTGCGCGGCCGCCGACCCCGCCGTGTCCCGCACCGGCGCCCGCCGTCGACGTGCAGGCGGAAACGCAGTCGTCCGAATATGCCGACTTTGTGTACACGAGTTCGAAAGTGATTGAGCGCACGCTGGACGAGACATATGACGTGCTTACCGACTATACCAATGTTTCGGGCGGAGACACGGATGAAGGGTGAGTGTTTGTTTGGGTCCGGTATGCGGAGGATGGATTCGGGGGTCAATGTCCCGCGTATTTTATCCCGGGTGTGCCCCTTGTGCATCCCTCTCTATTTTTCGGATCCCCAGCATCGTGTTCCACACCGAACACCCCCCTCCTGCCCGACGGCTTGTCTCCCAACCAACGCTCCCCTCTTGGCCGTCTTTTCCCATGGGCTAGTCGCACTGCCAACATCTCCCTGCTTCTCTCTTCCTATCTCCTCTCTCCTCCCCCCCCCCCCTTTTACTCCCTCTTTTCCCACGGCATAATCCCGCTGCCAACGTCCCCCTGCTGCTCTCTTCCTATCTCCTCCGCCCTCCCTTCCTCCCCCTTTTACCCCCTCTTTTCCCCTTTTTTTTTCCTTCCCTCCCCTCCCCCCCCCGCTTTTCCCTCTCTCCCCCCCTTGCATGCCCCTCTCACACACAGCCACGACGCCCTGCAGCTCGCGCACACATTCACTGAGGAACGGCGCCTGGACTCGCGCTCCGTGACAGACATGGACTGGTCGGCCAAGGCACGTCTGCAGTGCGCAGCGCTCACCGCAGCACTCGGAGCTCCTCGCGGTGAGCTACAGCCGGAAACGGATGCTCTCCGACGAGCAGGACGGGCTCGTGCTCGTGTGGAACCGGCATTTGCGGGAGCGGCCCGAGTTTGCGTTTGTCGCGCCGGTGCGTCGCACAGACACCGCACTGACGGCAGACGGACGTCGTGTCCGTGCTCGCATCCCCATTCCACCCGCAGCTGTTCGTCGGCGGCACATACAGCGGGCAGCTCTTCCTCTGGGACACACGGCATGGCGCGCTGCCCGCGCAGCGCACGCCGCTGGCACTCGGGGAAGGCAGCGGGCATGCGGCGCCCGTGTACTCGCTGCGCATGGTGGGCGGGGCGCAGGCGCACCACCTCGTCTCCGCGAGCACCGACGGCGTCGTGTGCACGTGGTCCCTCGACATGCTCGCGCGCCCGCACGAAACGCTCACGCTGCGGAATCCGCTGCATCCACGGTCCGCGGACGTCGCCGTGTCGACGCTGGACTTTCCGCGGCGCGATGCGACGCAGTTCCTGCTCGGCACCGAAGAGGGCAATGTGTATGGCGCGTCGCGGTACGACCGCGCGGGCGTGGCCGCGGGCCTTGACGCGGAACACATCTATGTCGCGCACTCGGCGCCGGTCACGCGGCTCGAGTTCCACCCCGCGGCGCACCGCGCGGACCTCGCGGACGTGTTCCTGACGAGCAGCATGGACTGGACGTCCGCGCTCTGGCGCACGCACACGCCGCAGCGCCTGGCGCCGCAGCCGCTCCCCGCAGGCCACCACTACCCGCACGCGAACACACGCATCGCGACGAGTCTGCGCACGAACCCGCTGGCATTCCGCGGCGCCGCGTCCGGCACGTCGTGGGCGCCTGTCGCCCCGCTTGCGCGCTTCGAGAGCCAGCCGGACTATGTGATGGACATCCGCTGGCACCCGCAGCACCCCGCGCTCTTTGCGCAGATCGGCGCGGGCGGCCAGCTGGACGTGTTCAACGTGCTGCATTCGATGGAGCGCCCACTCCTCAGTGCGCAAGTCCCGGGCAGACTTGGCGCACAGCGCATCTCCTGGGAGCGCGGCTCCGACGAGCGTCCCAGTGTGCGTCTCGCCGTCGGCGGCATGGATGCGCGGGTGCATCTATATGAGGTGTCGGAGAGTGTCGTCGCGGTGGGGCCCGATGATTGGGACGCGGTGGCTTTTCTATTACGGGAGGAGGAGGGCGGGGGGGGCAGAGGGGAGGGGGAGTAGGGGTAGCACAGAGGGCACCCGCGCGAGCCACCGGGGAAAGAAGGGGGGTGCATGTCGGACAAGTAGCGGAAAGCACCCTCAAGGTAGGCCCCATAGGACCCCTGCCTCCCCTCCCCGCGCGACCTGTGCAACACAAAAGGCACCGGCATCTGCAGTGAAAGAAATGGGAATGAACGCCCATCAATGGAACCGCTGGTTGGCCGACGGAGATTTTGCCTTTTTTAGCCAGGGTATGATATTGTGCCTGAACAGGATTCTATGCAAGGGGGCGTAGGGCACTTGGAATAAACGCATGCAGTTGACATGCGCGTGGCGGGAATGGCGCCGGTTGTGCATCCCTGGGCCCTCAAGGGGGACCCCCGCAGCCCCGCGCTCCATCCCCCCCGCAGCGCCCTCCACCCCCCCCACCCCCACGTATCCCCCCGCGGCCGCGTCCCCGCCTCACTCCCCCCCTCCCTGCCTGGCGCCCGCCGGACGTCCTCCCCCTCTTCGCCCCCGCATACACCACCTCGCCTCCCCTCGGCTGTACGGCGGCAAACAGGCGCATGAGAACCGTCCGTAGGTACGCTGCGTCGCCCGCGCGGTCGACGCCTAGCCGCGGGAGCGCTGCCGCATGGAGCACGAGCATCGTGTCGAACCCCTCGGGCCGCTCCGCACTCGGATACACAAGCGACCCGCGGAACATGGCGAGCACGCTCCCAGTCAGCGATCCCATGCGCGCACGTACCGGAACGCGTCCTGCGGCGTGCGGATCGTCGGGTGGTCCCGGCGCGCCCAGAGACGCGCGCGACACAGCTCCACGGGAGTGTCGAAAAACAGCAGGGAGGTGACCAGGCGGCGCTCCGGCGCAGGGGAAGGGGGGGCGGGTGAGGGGGCGGAAAAAGGGAGGGATGCCGTCCCGGCGGAATGGGAGGCGGCGCGCGTCCCGGCGCGAGGGGAGTCGGGGCGCATTCCGGCGCTGTGTACGAACGCCGTGCGCTCTGCTCGCACCGCGCGCGCAAGCACGAGCCAGTCGGCGCGCTGGCTGCCGCGTGAGTGGAGCACGGGAGCCGCACGCACCCACGGTCGATGTTGGTCCTGTCGATCAGGACATTTTTCCCCTCCTGCAGCGCCCTGCGCGCCGCTGCGTATACCGTGCGCCGGTTCCCCATCTCGTCCTGGTTGCACCGGACCCACAGCTGAGGTTAGGGGGAAAGGGGGGGGGGGGCGAAGGCAAGAGCCATAGAACGCACCTCTGGCCACGTCTCGACGACTGCCGCGGCGACTGTTGTGAGCGGGCACCGCGTCACCACCGCCACATACACGACGACTTGCCACTGCCGATCAGCTGCGAGTGAGCGGTGCGAAGGACGCCGGCACGAACCCCGCTGAGCACGACGAGGTGCTGTTCGTCCCGCAACGCCTGGAGGGGTGCCAGAAAGGGGGGAAAGGGGGGTTGCACATCCGAAGCACTCTGCGCGTGCTCCCCTCTCTGCATGCATGCGGTGCCGACGCCCGCCTGCGCGTCCACCTCGCCGTCGAGGTGCGGCGCTGCCATGCAAATGGTAGAGGTGTAGTAGGGGGGGGAAGCTATGATGTGGAGGTGGAGGAGGGTTAAGGCGGGGGCCGAGGCAGGTGTGGTGGTCAGGCGCGTGAATGGGCTCGCTCGACGGCGACTGTGGGAGACGCTCCGCGAGGCAGACGCTCCGCGAGGCAGATGCCCCGCAAGACAGACGCCCCGCGAGTCAGATGCTCCGCGAGACAGACGCTCCGCGAAACATACATGCCGCGCACATACACCCTGCCAACCATCTGCCCCCTCTATACCGCTCCGCCCCGGCCCCCTTCTCCCCCCTTTACGGCATGTCCGGGGGATCCGCCCCGGCCCCTTTGTCCCATGTGCCCTCCTGCCGTGACACGTGTCCCGCGCCTCTTCCGTCACTTTCTCCTGATACCCCTCTTTCCCGACGCCCTTTTCCCCCCTCACACCTGCCCTTTTATCTACCATCAGCACAGCCCCGCTCCCACATACATCCACCTTGCGGAAACGGTCCGCGGCAAGCGCAAGCGGTGCGGACGCGGCCTTCGCATCCCAGAGCGCATCGAGGAGGGGACCGTGCGGCGGCGTGTACACGGCGGCACCGAGCGTACTGAGGAACGCGTCGGCATCCTCGGGCGAGTCCCAGCCGAGCTCCGCGACAAGGAACGCAAGCGGACACGAGGGGCGGAAACTGCGCGAGACGACGGCAAGCGCCTGCACGCGCGCGCGCTCCACAAAGTGATCCATGATGTATGCATTCATATTCGGGGCGTCGTAGTACAGGCGGAAGAAGCGGTGGAAGTTGCCCGTGTGCATCGCGGTGCGCACTGCGAGCGCATGCGCGACGCACGGCGCGTGCTTCATCGCGGGCGTCAGCTCGGTCATGAGCGCATTCACCTCGCGCTGGTTCCGCGTGTGCAGCAGATACAGGATGCGGTACGCGAGGAACTCGAGGACGCTGCCGCGCAGACCGTACGCGTACAGGCTGCGCAGCTGCGTCTGGCACTGGTTGTACTCGCCGAGGTCGCCCTTCTCCAGGGCGATGCGTGCGTGGATCTCGTACACCTTCACCGTGAAGTCGTTCTTGATCCGCTGCACGGTGAGGTCCTGCCGCATCGACTTGAACTGGTCGCAGATGTATGCGTAGTTGTGCTCCGCGCGCCACTTGCCTTTCAGCAGCTCCAGCGTATCCCGCAGCGTCGTGAGCGGGCGCACCGTCTTCGGGTCCGGCGCCGACGTCAGCCGCAGGTACGGCTTCTCGAGCTTCGTCGATGTGCCGACGACCGTGTGCTCGTCCCAGTCGATCACGTTCGGGTCCGGCGGCGTGCTCGGCGGCGTGGCCATCGCGCCGACCACCGCGCGCATGCGTGCGTCCGTGCCGCGCATGCCGGGCGCGAGCCGTCCCGCGAGACTGGTCGTCGCAATCGCCGAATGCATGTCCGCCTGCTGCTCGCGCTGGAATGCCGCCTGCTCCTCCTCAAACCGGCGCAGACGCTTCTCGCGCCGCCTGGCCTCCTCCGCGGATGCCGCGGCCGGCTCCGCACGCGTGCTCGCATCCGCTGCGGATGCGCGCGCCGCGCCTTTTCGCCCCTTGCCCTGCGTTTGTGCCTTGCTGCCTCTCCCGTGCCGTCCTGGCGTTTTCGCGGGGGTGGCAGGCGTCGCGGGGGGCCGGGGGGGCGGCGGGGGGGGTGCAGGGAGGCCTGGCACCATCGGCATGCTGCGTCGTACAGGCGTGTCGGCGGCCGCCGCCGCATATGTGGGGGCCGAAAGGGGCACGCTCTCCGCGGGCCGCTTCTTCAGCGGCCGTGGAGGAAGTGCACTGGAGAGACTGCGGGTTAGCCGTCACCATCGCCAATCCGACCGGCGCCCCGCTTAGCCGCCTCCCACACCCACCTCTTTAGCTTCGTCGCCTTCCAATCACGCGTGTGAAGGGAGCCATCCTGGAACGCTTGGAATATGAGTGTTTTGAGTTCGTCGCTCACTTGCTGCCTATTGGCATCTGAGCACGCCGCAAATGTCGCCCGCGCAAATTCGCTGCGCGTCAGCGCTTGTTCCGAGGGAGGGGATGCAGGGGGCGGAGGAGGGGGGCGAAAGGGGGGTAGGAGGAACCGCGGGGATGGGAGCGTGGCCTTTCTCGCCCGCCCTTTTTCCCCCGCCTCTCCACGCCCTTGGCCCCCCTTCCTCCCCCTCTCCCCCCTTTCCCCTCCCCCCTCCTGCCCCGCGCGACTCACCGCAACGACATGGGCCACTCGCCCCCCGCCGACATGGAGAGCCGATACGCTGCGGCGGCGGCGCGGCTATATAGGCCACGTGGACCCACGTGCACTTCTTCCTCTCGCTCGTGCTTCGCGCGGCGGAGGGTTCACCGTGAGTATGGCGGCCCGCTCGTTTGTTGTGCAGGTGCCGGGCACCTCGTCGAACATCGGCCCTGGGTTTGATGTTGTGGGACTGTCGCTCTCGCTGTATCTGCGTCTGCGTGTGACCATAGACCCGGGGAAGGGGAACAGGGTGCCGGAGCTGACGTACTCGGGGGAAGGCGCAGATGACGCGCCGCTGAACCCGTATCAGAACCTGATCACCCGTGTGGCGCTGTACGTGATGCGCGTGAACAAGATGGCGAACTTCCCCGCGGGCGTCGCGATCCACGTGGACAACGAGGTGCCGTTCGGGCGCGGGCTCGGCAGCTCCGGCGCCGCCGTCGTCGCTGGGCTGCTCCTCGGCAACGAGCTCGGGCAGTTCGGCATCCCGCACGAGCGCCTGCTCGACTACGCGCTGATGATCGAGCGGCACCCGGACAATGTGACGGCGGCACTCCTGGGTGGCTTCGTCGGCTCGTACCTGCTGGAGCTCAGCGGGGAGGACGCGCAGGCAACGCAGGTGCCGCTCAGTGAGGTGCTCCCCGAATACCCCACGAATGCGTCCGAGGACTGGGGGCGCGACCCGCCGATGCCGCCGCACGGCATCGGACACTATATACGCTTCGGCTGGGCGCAAGAGATTAAGGTCCTTGCGATTGTCCCGCGCTTCGAGGTGCTCACCGCGGAGGCGCGGCGCGTCCTTCCGGACGCGTACTCGAAGAAGGACCTCGTGTTCAACCTGCAGCGCCTCGCGGTGCTCACGACGTCCCTGGCGCGCTCTCCGCCAGACGTGAATCTGATCTTCCAGGCGATGCAGGACAAGGTGCACCAGCCGTACAGGAAGCATCTCATCCCTGGTCTCCCGCACATCCTCGCGTCCGTCACGCCGGCGACGCATCCGGGTCTCCTCGGCATCTGCCTGTCCGGCGCAGGCCCCACGATCCTCGCGCTCGCCACTGACAACCTGCAGCACATTTCCGACACCATTTGTGCGGAGTTTGCGAAGGAGAACATTGCGTGTGATGTCAAGTTTTTGGACGTGATTGAGGAGGGTGCCACGGTGAGCGACTTGGGCGGGGGGGAGTAGGGCGCGGAAGGGATTGGGGGGAGGGGAGGGGGCTTAAAACATAGAGGGGAAAGGAAAGGCAGCCAAAAGCTGGTATACTGGAAGGGAAGGAGGGGGGAGGAGCGGACAGAGGCGAGCGGACAGGCGAGCAGACAGAGGCGAGGCAATGCGACGCGAGGGACTGTGACGCAAGGCGACGCAAGGGACTGTGACGCGACGCGACGCGACGCGATGCAAGCGAGGGCGCCAAAAACATACAGAGAAAATAAATAACAACCCAACGCGCCTGGCATCTACACCGCTGGTCCCGAGCGGACATCCTGCATAGGAAAGACCGTGTACAGGGGACTCTCTCGCAAAGATCTGCCTCACTGGGATCTCCATCCCGGGGAGCACAACCCACAGCGGCTCGTGTATTTGGCGCACGGCGCGCAATGGGAGACTCTCGCTCATGCAAGGACAGTGCCTTTCCAGCGAACCACACCCCACGGCACCGGGATGCCATAACCCATTCTCATCCGGCCGGCAACGAGTGCGATATCGCATCCATGTAAGCGTCTGCATGTGAGCGCGACCTCACGCCCCCACCTACGCGCTGTGCGGCAGAGAGACTCCTTCTCGAGCTGCATCTTGGAAAAGTGCGTGTCGTGCTCCTGCAAAAGGGACTCGAGCTGCGCGTGAGCCATGTCGGCATGCGACATACCTGGCGCTCCACATCCGTGCCCTCGCTGTTCCGCAGCTCGGCGAGCGCGTGCCGCTCCTTGCGCGCGCGTGTGACGTCGCCGAGGCGCGCCGTCAGCGCCGCTATCTTCTCCTGATGCACGGTGCGTTTCTGGTCCAGGTCCTGGTGTGCGCGGGCGAGGCGCTCCGTCGCCAGCTTCACCTGGCGCTCCAGCTGCTCGCTGCGGTGCTGCAGCACAGTCTGCTCGTGCTTGTGCGAGGCGATCGTAGTGCGCGCGTCCTCGACGGCGCGCGCCTCCGCCGTCGCGCGGTCCATCTCCACGGCGACCTGCTCCATCGCTGCGACGGCCGCAGCGATGTCTGCCTCGAGCTGCACGAGCACGTCCATTTTCGCCTGCAGGTCCTGCGCCTTGCGCGCGCTCTCCGCGAGCGACGCGCGCTCGCCCTGCACCTGCGCATTCATCTCGCCGAGGTGCTGCCGGATCTCGTCCGGGTGCGTCACAATGCGCGCCTGCAGCTTGCTCAGTTCGGCGCCGACGATCTGCAGCTGGTACTGCACATCCGTCTGCTTCTGCACGGCGTCCGCCTTCTCCGCCTTCAGCGCATCCACCTCCGCAAGCAGCTTCCCCTGCTCCTTTTTCAGCTGCAGCAGCCGGTCCGAGTACGCCAGGTTCTCCGCCCGCAGGCGCCGGACCTCGGGCTCCTCCGCCTGCCGCTGCGCGCTGCGGTAAGCGCGGTCCCGTACGCCACGTACACAAGCGCCCCGATCGCTGCGCGCGTCTGCTCCGTGCCCTCGTCGAGCTCGAGCCTCCGGTTCTCGAGCTCCTCCGTCTCCACGACGAGCTCGTCGAACTCCGCCAGTCGGTCGGCGCGGAAGCGGAAAAAGTTCACGAGCGCGGACATGTGCCGCTTGAACCGCTTCGCGTTCGGTCGCGTGAGGTCCTGCATGTGGAAGTCTTGCACCGTCGCGGCGTCCATCATCGCCTGTCTGCGCGTGAGTGCGCGCCCGCCGCGACCTACACCTCGCGGAAGAAGAGGAGCCACGCGGCGCTGTCCTCATACATTTCCTGCGGTCAGCGCGCGGCGCACAGCACGCACCGGGTGTTCCAGGCGCGCACACACAGCTGCGCGCCTCCGCTCGAGCATCTCCGGCACGGTCCCCGCGAGTGTGTCGAGAAACGCGACATACACCTTCTGGACCATGCTGCTCTGCGGCTTGCTGACATCCTCGGCGGTGACGACAATGCCCATCTCGTGCAGCACGGCGACGAGCTCCTCGGTGCGCACCGCAGGAAACGACGTGTAGTTCTGGTCCGCACCCTGCGGCGCACCGCCTGCAGACGCGCGTGGCGGCATGGCCGGCGTATGCAACAGGGGACCGCGCGGGATGTGGCGGCGCGTGAACACAGACGCCGCGGACGCGACCAACACGCGCCCCCTACCGCGCGACGCGTCGTCACGTGCATCATTCTACTCTACGCGCCTACCAGGTCCTTAAACTCTCCACTGGCGACCTGCTCCTGGCGGTCAGCGACGCGGCGCGCGTAGACGCACCTTGACAATGTCGAGGCCGCCGACCAGCTCGCCGTTCACGACAATCTGCGGGAACGTGGGCCACTCGTTCAGTACCTTGAGGCGCTGCCGCACATTCTCGTCCGAAAGAATATCGTAGTAGTCAAAGTCCACTTTTTGGTCCCGCAGCAGCGCGACCGTCTTCTGGCTGAAGCCGCACCGCGGCATGCTCGGGTCGCCCTTCATGAAGAGCATCACCTTGGCGCGGTTCATCAGAGCCCGGCACCGCTCGTCCGTCCCCTCGGGGGTCTCCTCGAGCGGGGACGACGCGGACGGCGCATACGCGCGCCCGTTGCCATTCGCCGCGCTGTACTGCGCCGGCGCCGTCTGCGGCATTGCATTCGTGTGCGCGAGGCCACCACGCGCGCCCGGAGACGCCACATGCTGCGCGAGCGCCTCCCGCACGGCCTTCACGTTCGCCCCGACGACCTTGGCCAGAAGCGTGTGCCCCCGCAGCAAGACGACCGTCGGCACGGCCTCCACCTCAAACGACTCCGCCACGTCCGGCTGCTCCTCCGCCTCGACGTTCATCAAGAGCACCTGCGGTAACTGCGAGACAGATTCCATCAGCTCGTGCTTCATCTGCTCGCATGGCTGCGCCCACGGCGCCCAAAAGTTCAGCACTGTCACCCGGTTCAGATCACGCTGCATGATCTCCATAAATGCCTCCGGCGAGGTGATCGCAACGACATTTTCGGGGGCGGCCGTCATCGTGGGCTGTGGGGAGATCCCAATGTCGCCACCGGCCACACGTGATGCATGCCAGCCGATGGGGATATATACCTGAGGCCCTCTGATTCCCGCTTGATTACCAAGCGGCGGGAAGTAGAAGAGAAATTGGCACGGTTGGCGGAGAGGGGGGGGTTAAGGGGGAGGGGGGGTAGGGGGGAGGGGGGGTAGGGAGCATGGGAAAGGGAAGTTGGCGCGAGCGCTGTGTAGCCGAGCACTGTGGCGGAGCGAGCCCATCGCACATGACCACCCGCCGTGCATTCGTAGTACCATTCCACATTTGCTTCTCTCCAGCTACATGTCTCCCGAGACGGAATGACCGCTCCGTTCCTCGCATGCATGCATGCTAACGGGCCGGTGTCTGCGCGGGTGTTTGCTCTTCCCGAACGTGAAAATTGGTGCCAGCAACATGTGCCCGAGGGCCACTGGCAACAGAGTGTAGTCGGGAGCAGGGAGGAGAGTGGTAGGAGAGGGGTGGGGGAGAGAGGGGGGGGGGAGCGAGGAGGAGGAGTGAAGGGGAAAAAAGGGGAAGAATAGGGGGAGAGAGCAGGAGGGGGGACTGAGGAGGGGGAGGGAAGGGGAAAAAGAGGAAAAAGGGGGAGAGAGCAAGGGGGGGGGGAGGGGGGGGGAAAGGGGAAAAAAAAGGGGAAGAAAAGGGGGAGAGAGCAGGAGGGGGGAGCGAGGAGGGGGAGGGAAGGAAAAAAAGGGGGGGGAAAGGGGGAGCGAGGGGAGGTGGAGCCAGAAAGAGGGGAAAGGGAAGGGCAGGCGACAAAAGCGAGTGACCGACGCGCGTGACGGGCGCAAAGCGTCCGCCGCGCGTCCGCGGTGGCTTCGCTGGGCGACGTGCGACCAGTGCCCCACAGGCGGTCGATGCCCCACTGGGCGAGGGCCCACCGATGCCCCACTGCCTGACGGGCGCATGCGGAACAGCGCACTTTGGCACGCGACCCAAACCACCGTGCCATGCCCCCGGTCCCCTGCAGTCACCACGCGCAGCTCACCAGCGCGCACATGCAAACACACGCTTCGTACCCCACTGCATGCCATTCCTACACGCCCCGGAGGACCCGCGCGCGCGCGCGCCCGCGCGCCACCCACACAGAACGCCCGGGCGTCCTGGAAATCCGCCGCGTGCGGTTGGAGGAAAACCAGGCGCGGGCGGCGCGGGCCAATTATGCGCACCACGTGTAGCATCACGTGTGCCGTGGCGTGTACCGGCCGCGAGCGGACGTGCGCGACGTAAGCCTCTCCTTCGCGCTGCAAAGGACCGCCACTGGACTGCCGCCGAGGAGCAGGCCGATGCGTGATCGGCCCCGTGCATCGAGCCCCACCACACGCAACACCGCCCCTGCACCTGCCGCAGGCGAGTCCCGCGACGCACACGCACACGCGCCTGCCGCTGCCGGCGACGGACGCCCCTCGCTGCTGCACCGCTTCAAGCGCGCGCGCGCCACGAGCCCCGAGACGGACAGCTCCAGCCCAGACCGCGACACGGCGGACCGGCTTGCACGGTCCACGACGCCGAGCGCCCTGCACACGGCCGACGCCGACACGCATGGCGACGACGCGACGCGTCTCCGCTGCAACATGACCCAACTGAACGAACACGCTCCCCGCGCGAGCGACGAAAGCGTCGACGCGCTCATCGGCGAGTCCTCTCTGCAGCTTGGCGAGCACCCCACGTCGCCCGCCGCCGTGCGGGCGCGCGTCGATGCCGCGCGCACCGCGCCGCCGCGCGCAGACGAGACATGGTTCCTCGTCCCCGCGGCGTGGTTCCGACGCTGGCACGCGCACCCCGCCGCCGCGCCGCCCCTGGACACCGCGCCGCTGCGCGACGAGTCCGGGTTTGCGCTGCGCGCGGGACTCGTGGAGGGCGCCGACTATGAGCTCGTTCCCGCCGCCGCCTGGGACCTGCTCGCGGCGCAGTACACACTGGCAGGACCGGCGCTCCCGCGCACTGTCCTGCCCGGTGCCACCCCGACGCAGCCTGCGCGCGTCGAGGTGTACCCACCCGTGTTCACGCTCGCGCCCGTGCGCATGAGTGTGCCTGTGTGCCCCGCGCCTGCGCTGCAGCAGCTGACGACCGTGACGCTGTCCGCGAGCGAACCGCTCGCATGCCTCAAGGCGCAGGCGCGCCATGCTGGCGTCATCCCCGCCGGCGCGCGCGACGACCATGTGCAGTTTGTCCGCGTGTACGACGAGCGCCTGCACGCCGCCGCGCTCGCGCGCGGCGGCGTGCTCACCGGGAGCGAGCTCGCCGCGAGCGACCCGCCGCCGGAGGTCGTTCCCGAGTATGGTATCCCCCCTGGCGTCGCGCACCCGGCTGCGGCGGGCGCGCGCTCCACGCCGCCCCCGACCCTGCAGGCGCTGCAGCTGGACACGCCCGCGTTCCTCGCCGTCGACGTGCGTGTCGGTACGCGGTGGATGTATGGGGGGGAGACGGCGGCCGCGGCAGCGGAGGACAGCGGTGCAGCCTCCGCGGACGCCCGCGCACGCGAGGGAGGCATGTCGCTCCCCAGCGGCCCCGCCAGAGACGCGCCTGCCCCCGCAGGCCCCGCCTGCGCGGCGCCGTCCCCCGCCGCCCCCGCCGCGCTGCCGCCGCACCTCACGCGCGCGCTCGCGGGGCGCGCAGGGGGCGCGACACGCGGGCAGCGCGGGCTGGCGAACCTGGGGAACACCTGCTTTATGAACAGCGCACTGCAGTGTCTCTCCAATACGGAGGAGCTGCGCCAGTACTTCTTGCGCGAGGCGCACTGGGAGGAACTGAACGTGGACAACCCGCTCGGCATGGGCGGCGCACTCGCGGGCGCGTACGGACGCCTGCTGCAGACGCTGTGGTCCGGGAGCAGCGGCGCGGTGGTCCCGCGCGAGTTCAAGACGGCGCTCTCGCGCTTCGCACCGCAGTTCACCGGGTATGCACAGCAGGACAGCCAGGAGCTGCTCGCGTTCCTCCTCGACGGCCTGCACGAGGACCTGAACCGCATCCGCAAGAAGCCGTACATCGAGGCACCTGACTGGCCGGGCGGCTCCGCCGCGGACATGGTGCGCTTCGCGGGGCAGCAGTGGGACATATACAAGGCGCGCAACGACTCCATCATCGTCGACCTGTTCCAGGGGCAGTACCGCAGCACGCTCGTCTGTCCCGTGTGTGCGAAGGTGTCGGTCAAGTTCGACCCGTTCATGTACCTCACGCTGCCGATCCCGAACACGCGCCGCTGGCGCGGCCGCGTGTATGTCGTCCCGCGCGCGGGACCAACCGTGCGCGCCGACGTGCAGCTGCCCGCGACGGCGAACATCGCGCGCCTCCGCGAGCGCGTCGCGCAGCTGCTCCACATGGACGCGCGCGCGCTCGCCGTCGGCGAGGTCTGGTCGCACCACGTGTACCGCTGGCTCCCGGACTACGAGCCCATCCGCGACGTGAGCGCGGGCGACTGCGTGTATCTGTGGGAGCTGCCGATGCCCTTTTCCTTCCCGCGTCCGCTGCGCAGCAGCGAGGGCACGTCCGCCCCTCGCCTGGGCTTCTTCCAGCGCGCGGGACGCTCCGTGGACGAGATCGAGTCCGCGTCCGTCCCGCCGCCCGCTTGCGGCGAGGGCGTCCGCGCCGTGGACGCGCACGGCGGCTGCGGCCACGTCGACGCCGACCGCGTCGTGCTCCCCGTGTACTCGTGTGTGGCGCCCGCCCGTGCCGGCGGCGCCGCGGGTCTCGGTACACGCTTCGGCTCCTTCCGCCGCACGCTCGGCGACGCGATCGGCATCCCCTTTTTTGTCGCCGTGCGTCATGACGCCTCGCTGCGCGATGTGGAGTACGCGGTGATGGAGGCGTATGTGAAGTATGCCCGATCCCCCGATGGGGTTGGTGCGGAAGAGGCGGGCGCGGACGAGGCGGGCGCAGAAGAGACGGGCATGGAAGAGGTGGGCGCGAAAGAGGCGGGCGCGGTGAACGCGATCCTCCGCCGCGCCCGCGAGGCGATGAGCGTGCACGCGGGCGCGGGAGGAGACGCGTCGGACTACTACGGGGAGGACGGGGAGGGGTGCCCCGCGGAGGAGGCCGTCAGCAGCGAAGCCCAAGCGCCCCCCGCGCCCGCGCCCCCCCCCCCCTCCCCCCCCCCCTCCCCCGCCCCCCCTACGCCGCCATTCCGCCTTCGCTTTGCGCCGCCGAGCGCGGCGGAGCCCTTGTGCAGCGGCGACGATCTCGGCGAGCAGCGTTCCGAGCCGCTCGGCGACCGCATGGAGCGCCTAAAAGTGCATGGCACATGGCCCGCGCTGTTCACGGGGGGCGCGCTTGTGTGCGTGTGGGATGCCGCCGCGGCACACGCGCTCTTTGGCGCCGCGTCAGCGGACGCGACGTGGGGCCCCGTCGACAAGGCGGAGGACCCCGAGTTTGCAAAGGGCTCCGCGCAGCTCGCGGCGGGGACGGGCCGCGCGCCGCGGCTGCAGCTCGAGGACTGTCTGGACGAGTTCACGAAGGAGGAGCAGCTCGGCGAGGACGATCCCTGGTACTGCCCCACCTGCAAAGAGCTCCGCCAGGCGACGAAAAAGTTCGACCTGTGGAAGGTGCCGGACATCCTTGTCGTGCATCTGAAGCGGTTCAGCGCGGGCCGCACGTCACGCGACAAGCTGGACAACCTGATTGACTTCCCGCTCGACGGCCTCGACCTCTCGGACCGCGTCGAGGGCCCCAGGCTTGTCCACGCGCAAGGTACGTGCGCCGGACGCACCCTCACCCCAGCGCTCGACGACCCACCCGCGACGACGCGCCTCAGCGACTCTCTCACGCTTGCGCATGACGCGCACGACGACCAGGTCGTGCGCGACCGCCCCGTCTACGACCTGTATGCAGTGGACAATCACTTTGGCGGCCTCGGCGGCGGACACTACACGGCGTTTGCCAAGAACCCGACCGACGCCCGCTGGTACAACTTTGATGACTCCAGTGTGCGCCCCGTGAGCGACCCGGAGTCCGTCAAGGTACGTGTGTCGCTGCGCGTCCTAACCGCAGACGCCTGCCGCGTACCTCCTCTTCTACCGGCGCCGTACGAACCGGCCCATTGGCGGCAAGTCTCGCGATATGATCACCAAGGTAGCGCCGCTCGGGCCCGATGGCGTCCAGCTGCCGACGCCGATCGTCTCGCCTCCCCCCCGCCAGGCGACGCCCACTTACCTTGGCGACACGCCTCTCCCGCCCTCTCCGAGCACGGACGAGATGGATGACGAGGAGGAGTGAGGAGGGGGATAGAAAAAGCGAGAGGGGGAAAGGAGGAAGGGGAAGGGGAAGGGGAAGGGGAAGGGAAAGTGGGGTGCAAGGGAAAGAGAGGGAAAGGAGAAGCGCAGCGGTTGGGGGACAGGGGCAAGGGGGGGAAGACGCTTGAGACAGAGGGGGAAATGTGGCCGACAGGGCCGTCGGGGGAGGGAAGGACGCCGTCCGCATAGACCAGGAACAGAAAGAAAATGTGGCGGGCAGGATTGTCCGGGGGGGGCGCCATCAGCATAGGCCCGGTACAGAGAGAGAAATGGGACCCGGCAGCATTTCCAGGGGACACGGGCGGTATGTTGCCAAGCGCAAAGGTGCCCCCCCGCACAGCTCCCCCCTTTCCCACCCCTCCTCCTCCCCCCCTGCTTCACGTGACCCACCTGTCCCGGCGCAGTAATGGGCGGCGCGTGGCGATTCGCGTCTCCCTCTCCTAGCGTACCGATGCGTGACGGCGACGACTGCGCACGTGCAGACGACATGGTCGCTGAATACGAGATGGAGGCCGTGGAGGAGGGCGGTGGCGTGGGGGAAGCGGATGGCAAGGAGGTGCGGGGCGCGCCTGCGGCCGGAGATGCGGCAGACGATGGGTCGGAGGACGTGCCGACGCTGCGGCTCACATTCGACGAGCAGGACTTTGTCGTGTTCCCCGTCCCGGAGGATGGCGGCGCAGCTTTCTATGTGGACGATGAGTCTGCGGACGGTGCGCTGCACTGCGTCACCGCGCCGGAGCTGCAGGTCGCCCCGGATGCATTCTGGGCGCCGCTCGACGACTTTTTTGCGGCGCTTCGCGTGAAGGAGGCGCTCGGCGAGTTCCTCGACGCGGACACGGCGCTGCAACTGAGCTTCCCAGACCTGGACCTGGGCGTGCAGGAAGACGACGTGTACGCGCGCGAGGTGTCTCTGCACGACATCTCCCGTCTGTCCCTTGGCTTTGGCTTCCTGTCGAGTCTGCACGTGGCTGTCACGCAGGTCCCGCGCTTTATCTCTCGGTACAACGAATTGGCGATGACGGTGAATGCAGACGCCGAGGGCGCGGCCGCGGGCGATGAGTCCCAGGAGGCAGAGGCCCGCGAAGCGGAAGCCGCGGGCAGCGAAGCGGAAGCCGCGGGCAGCGAAGCGGAAGCCGAGGGCAGCGAAGCGGAAGCCGCGGGCAGCGAAGCGGAAGCCGAGGGCAGCGAAATGGAGGCCCATGGCAGTGAAGCGGAAGCCGAGGGCAGCGAAGCGGAAGCCGCGGGCAGTGAAGCGGAAGCCGAGGGCAGCGAAGCGGAAGCCGCGGGCAGTGAAGCGGAAGCCGAGGGCAGCGAAGCAGAAGCAGGGGTGTCCGAGGATGCGGACCCTGTTCAGGCCGACAGCGGCGACGCCCAGGGAGACGCGTCCCGGCTGGCTGAGGAGGACAGAGCGGACAGTGCCTATGGGGCGAGCGTCGGAGAGCACGCGGGTGCGCAGGAGGCAGCGACTCAGGATGACGCGGTCGCGCACGGGGACGCTTCCAGTGGGCAAAACGCGGGCTCTGCGAAGCAGCGCAGAGACGCAGAAGAGACGCCGGGTGTCGTGGATGATGCCGTCGCTGACGGCGACGGCGACGAGCGCGGTGGCACGACGGCGCGGGCGGTAGACGTTGGCTCCCGCGCCGCCGCACCGACGGCGGCCCTTCCAGGTGCAGGCGGAGACTCGTCTGGGCACGTGACTGCCTCTTTGTCTTCCCGGGCGAGTTCCGAACACCGGCACGGTAGCGAGGCCGAAGACATGCCGCCCGGCGCGGAGGCCACCGATCTACCATCCAACGCAGAGGCCACCGACCTGCCTTCGAACGCAGAGGCGACAGGACTGCCGTCCGGCACAGAGGCCGACGACCCGCCGTTCGGCGCAGAGGGCACCCTCCCTTCGTCCGCCGCCCCCGAGCGCTCCGAACAGTCCCCCAACACCCTCCCCCGTGCCGTCGACAGCACGACTCTCCTGGACGCCGTCGTGGATGCCGCGGATGCCGACGCCGACGCACTTGCCGCCGATGACACGGAGCAGGCAATGGAACACGCGGGCGTGCACTCCGACGGCACCCCCGCGTCCTACATGCAGGACGCGGCGCGCGGCGAAGCGACGGTGGAAGAGACAGACATCCGTGCGCAGGAGGCGGCAGGGCGCGCGGACCGCGAGGCCCCGGCAGCGGTGGGCGTTGCTGAAGCTGCGCTTGCCGGGCCCGGGAGCCCAGCTGCGGTACCTGAAACAAGCGCGAATACAGCGCTCCCCTACGACCCGCCAAGGGACGCTTCGTTTCCAGAGTACGACGATGCGGCGCTGCAGGAGCGCGAGTACAGCGAATATCAGGGGGCGGACGATGGTGAGGACAACGACGCCGCTAGTAACGCCTACGACGATCACATTGCGTACGAGGACGTGGAGTGTGCGGACGGCGCGGAGGGCGAGAATGCCGCTTCGGACAGTGCGACGGGCGCCGCCGCCGCGCCCGCGCCGGCCTCGCGCGCGAAGCGACCGCCTCCTGCCGCGGCGCCGGACGATGCGAAGCGCGCGAAGGTGTGATGCAGCACGGCCCGCCGCCAAGGCGTGGCTCGCGCGTGGGGGTGGACGGGGTTCGCACGCAAAGCCTGTCGCCGGCGGCCGCATGTGCCCCGCCCCATTGTCTATGGATGCCGCCGTGCGCGGAATTTGGCCGCAGGCGACGGCGATTTCCCAGGTATGTACGCGCGGGACGCTGACGAGGGCCATTGCCATATACCCATCCCGGCGCGCCCAGTCCCCCTCCCTTCAGGCGCCCATGCATGCGGGGTCGCGCCCGCCGTCGTGCACGTAGCGCGCAATGCATGCCTCCCACGTCTCGCGTGATAGACCCGCCGCATCCGGGTGCTGGTTGAGCGTGTCGTACACGTCCCACCACCATCCGTGGAGCACCGCGTCGACACCGCACACCTCGTGGCGGGGCCGTCCGGCGGTCCACGGCTTGCTGCTGTGAGTGTGGCGCACCGCGAGACGCACTCGAGGATGTAGTGCACGTTCCGCGCGTCGTCGTCGCGCCACATGTCGGGGTGGCATGCCCGCAGCGTCTTCAGCGCATTGTAGGGCCACGGCAGCGGACGGAACCGGTGCCGGTACACGTCCGCGAGCAGGTCCTGGTCCGGAAACACGTACTGCGCGACGGCCGCAGCATGCTGCACGATGAACTGCTCGATCGCGTCCATTTGCGCACGTGTCGGCGTCAGGACGACGAGCCCGGCGTTCAGGAGGTGGTGGGTGCGCGGGGATGACGCGTCGATCGCGAGCGGCGTCGTGCACGCGCTTGGGTGCCGCTGCAGGGAGAACGCGCAGTTTTCCGGGATCCTGGCGTGAGATGGGACCCAGCGCTGTGCGCACCAGTCCTTCGGATACCGTCGTTTGTGCCTCGGATTACACGTGCATGCGAACCCCGCCGCGATCGTGTCCCCCCCGGGCGTCGGTGGGAGTGGCAGGTCCATAAGCTCGTCCATGTTCCGCCGGACGAGCATGTCCGTGTCCACGAGGACAACGCGCTCGTACTCGTACAGGGAGAACGCGCGAAGCTTCGTCCACACGTTGCTGAACCGCTCGAATGCCATCGTCTCCTGGTATGTAAGCGCTGCATCGGCCGTCCTTACCGTGTTCGCTGCTACCGCCAGCTCTTCCACCTCGCGCACGATGCACCCGAGCTGCGCGGCCGCACTCTCCACCTCCGCAGCGACGTGCGGCGTCACCATGGCAACGAGCGGATACCGCGTCCCGGACTGCCGCAGCGAGTACGCAAACACAGCCAGGCCTGGGAGATACTGCGCATGCGTGACCAGCGTCGCCCAGCACGCCCCGTGCGGTGACTCCATACCCATGGTCGGAGCGCCCCTGTGAGGTGCGGTCCCCGTCGACGGGCTCGCCGCAATCAGGTGGATGAGGCCGTGGTCGGAAGAATGCGTGTGCGGCGCCCACAATTCCCTAAATTGGCCACATTATTTCATGTGGTCCGTGGGCGGTCCGTGGGCGCGCATTGGGCAGACGCGCCGAGGTTTACCGTGTGCATTGCGCGTCGGCAATAAGGGGGGCCGGCGCTAGGGGATTTTTGGCCAAAACTACAATGGCCCAACGAACAGAATTTCAATGCGCCCGCGGCGCTCTACGTGGGAGGCGTCTCGTACGCGTGTCGCATCCAGGGTTCCCCGCTGATGGGTCCCCCGACGCGCCCACCGCCTTATCCCCTGCCTCCGACCCTACACTGCAGACGAGGATCCACCCCCCTGCTTGTCTGCGGTCTGCACGTCGAGCCAGCTGCTGTCAGCCGCGCTATGCATCGCCGGGACGCACTCCACAATCTTGTTCGCAAACTCGAGCTTCAGGTCGCCCGGCTCATGCATCCCCTCGTGGTAAAACCCATCGAAGGACTCCAGTGTCACAGGAACATTGCGCTGTGCAAGCTTGGTGCAGAGTTCCTTGCTGCTCGACCACTTCGTCACCTTGTCGCCGGTGCCGTGGGCGATAAGGAGCGGGAGGGACTGTGGCCAGTTCACATAGTTCGACCTGACGACCTCGGGCCCATTCCGCAGCGGGTCCATGAGTCCCCGCGTATACACATGCAAATTGCACAGCGGGTCCAGACGCGCCGACTCACACACGAGCGGGTCGCGGCTCAGGTCGTTCGACGGCGGGCCAATCGGGAAGGAGAAGCGCGGGAACACGCGCAGCACCGCGTTGCCGGCCGCCGCGGCGATCCACGTCGGCACAACAAAGTGGATGTCGAGCCACGGCGCTGACATGATGACGCCGGAGACGAGCGCCTTGGCCTCTTCCGACGGCCCTGAGCCTGGCGGACGCGTAAAGAAGCTGGCAGAGATCCCACCGCCCTGCGGCCGTCAGCACAGCCGCGCCGCACACATACCATGCTGTGGCCCATCAGGAAAATCGGCACTGCATCCTTGCCCCACTCCGCGTCGAGGCGCTTCCGCACAAGCCGCAGCATGCATTCAGCGTCCTTCCACTGGTCCTCCGCGGAGGTCCAGCCATGCGTCGTGGCGCGGTCCGCAGAGTCGTACCATGTGCGCCCGAAGCCGCGCTGGTCGAAGCCCGAGACCTGGTACCCGCGGTCCACAAACACCTTGAAAATGTTCGCATAGCGCCCGACGTACTCCGCGAACCCGTGCAAAAAGACGACACACGCCCTTGGACGCTGCAAGCCCCCCCCCGCAGGCTCCACGGTCGGCAGCCAGTGCTTCATGTAGTACATCTGCTTGCCATCCCCGCGCAGATCGCACCACTCGTCCGTCGTGATGCCGGGACGCGCGACATTTACGTCTGCCATATATGGCACCTGCATTGTGGGTCTGGGGGGCGTTTAGCCCCGCCCCACGGCACGGGCCCCTCACGCGGCACGTGCCAGCGTACGCAGGGTGGCGCTGCAGGGCGAGAAAATTAGGGCCCGCTGCGGCGGACGGCGCCGCACACCAAACTGGGTGGCGCAGGCCAAGGAACCAGCAAGGGGGCATTGCCTTCAAGATAATAATACAAGTGCTAAGCGTAGGGAGGCTACCAGGGGTGGCGAATGAGACAGCGCATTTAGCTGCGCTCACCGCGGAGGCGGCGCGCAAGAGCCATGTCCTTCGGCTGGATCGTAACACGCTTGGCGTGGATAGCGCAGAGATTGGTGTCCTCAAAGAGACCCACGAGGTAGGCCTCCGCAGCCTCCTGCAGAGCCAGGACGGCCGAGGACTGGAAACGCAGATCGGTCTTGAAGTCCTGCGCAATCTCACGGACGAGACGCTGGAAGGGAAGCTTGCGAATCAGGAGTTCCGTCGACTTCTGGTAGCGACGGATCTCACGCAGCGCGACGGTACCCGGGCGGTAACGGTGGGGCTTCTTCACGCCACCGGCCGAGGGGGCCGACTTGCGGGCGGCTTTGGTCGCAAGCTGCTTGCGGGGGGCCTTGCCACCGGTGGACTTGCGGGCTGTCTGCTTGGTACGCGCCATAACGAAAAGAGGTCGAAGAGACGGAGGTGCTGGCGAACAACGCGGCGCGCCTACCCCTCCTTTTTAATCAATTTCCCTGGGCCCAAAGCGTTGGGCGCGGCGCCCCTCTGGGTGATTCCGAGATCACGCACCCTGCACCAGCACCGCGCACTGCATCACGCGCCCTGCGAAATCAGCCTGCGATGTATTCAGCAGACCACTAATCATGCATAGGATCACGCCCGATAAGTGATGGACTGCCTACAGCGCCGTGATTTCGGCGGTGCAGCTGCGTGGAGGTGTGATTTGGCGTTGGGAAATCACACTAGGCCCCTGGCGCGCCGTGCTTTCGCACGCGTGCTGCAGCGTGCGAGCGCGCCGGCGGGCCTCGGGCGATTGTACAAATACCCCACCGCGGCGCCGCCACACTTCTTCTCCAGGACATCTCCCTCTCAAGCTTTACCTCTTTTAATCAACAATGTCTGGTCGTGGAAAAGGTGGCAAAGGTCTCGGCAAGGGTGGTGCTAAGCGCCACCGCAAGATCCTTCGTGACAACATCCAGGGTATTACCAAGCCCGCTATTCGCCGTCTCGCGCGCCGTGGTGGTGTGAAGCGTATCTCGGGTCTGATTTACGACGAGACCCGCGGTGTCCTCAAGCTCTTCCTTGAGAGCGTCATCCGCGACGCGGTCACCTACACCGAGCACGCCAAGCGCAAGACTGTTACTTCGCTCGACGTCATCTATGCGCTCAAGCGCCAGGGCCGCACCCTCTACGGTTTCGGCGCGTAAGCACCGTCTGCTAGCATACAGTTCCTCATGTACTATTATATCCCACAATGTCATGCCCAGAGTAGCGCGTACTTTCGCATGGATACACACCTCTTTCGCCCTGTCGGTCGGGCGTCGACCCTTCGGATTCCGCTCGGCCGACCCCGGGTGCAGGGATGTGCGTGACTGGCTGGCCGTGCGGGAGTGCTGGCGGGGATATGAGGCGTCTCCGTCGTGTCTTCCGGACTTCTCCATCTACCCCATACTAGCCGAAGATGAGCTTTGCCACCGAACACGGAAAGAGTGCCCTTTTGGCCAAACACGATGACGATGGTATGTGCGCTGCGGGAGTGTGTGACGAGGGTACTGACACATGCCAGTCGTTATCGTCTCGGCTCTGCGGACGCCGGTCACGAGGGCGAAGAAGGGCGGTCTGTCTCAGGCGTGCCCGGAGGACATGCTCGGCTTCGCGCTGAAGGGTGTCATTGCGCAGTCGAAAATTGACCCGAAGCTTATCGAGGACGTCGCCGTCGGCACGGTCCTGAGCCCTGGTGGCGGCGCCACAACAGCGCGCCAGGCGGCTCTCTGGGCGGGCATCCCGAACACGGCGGCGGTGAACACGGTGAACCGCCAGTGCTCCTCGGGTCTTGCGACGGTGAACCAAATCGCGAACGAGATCGTGTGTGGCCAGATCGACGTTGGCATTGGTGCCGGTGTTGAGTCGATGACGATCAACTACGGTGCTGGCGTGATGCCCGCAAAGATGTCGGACGCAGTCATGGAGAACGAGGAGGCGGCGGACTGCATGATGCCCATGGGCATCACTTCGGAGAACGTCGCGAAGCAGTTCAACATCAGCCGCGACAGGCAGGATGCGTTCGCCGCGGAGTCGTACCGCCGTGCGCACGAGGCGCAGACCGCGGGCAAGTTCAAGAGCGAGATCGTCTCCGTCACCTATGTCGACGACGACGGCAACGAGCGCACGGTCGTCGAGGACGACGGGATTCGCGGCGGCGTTACGAAGGAGAGCCTTGCAAAGCTCAAGCCCGCTTTCGCCGCGGACGGCTGCACCCATGCGGGCAACGCTTCCCAGGTCAGCGACGGTGCCGCTGCTGTTATTCTCGCACGCCGCAGCGTTGCGAAGAAGCACGGTCTCCCGGTCCTGGCCAAGTTCGCGGGCGGTGTCGTCGTTGGCGTGCCGCCGAACATCATGGGCGTCGGCCCCGCGTTTGCTATTCCGAAGCTCTTGGAGCGCGCGGGTATCCAGAAGTCGGATGTCGACCTGTTCGAGATCAACGAGGCGTTTGCTTCGCAAGCCCTGTACTCGTGCGAGTCGCTTGGCCTGGACATGGTCAAGGTGAACCCCGTCGGCGGTGCGATTGCGTTCGGCCACCCGCTCGGTGCCACGGGCTCCCGCCAGATTGCCACCGCACTGGCCGAGGCGAAGCGCAACAGCCAGAAGATCATTGTTACCTCCATGTGCATCGGCACGGGCATGGGCATGGCTGGTCTCTTGATCAACGAGCAGTAGTGGTGCATGCGCACAGGCAAGCGCTCTGGCATTATCTTACTCCACCTGTTTCGCTTCGTAGACGCAAGTAAGCCTTGTCTACATGTGTGGTCTACCAGTCTGTTGCGAGCAGTGTGTGCGGGCGGCCGCTCAACTCCCCGGTTAGCTGCCAATCGCGGGCGTGGTCTGTTTCGTTGACCCACCTTTGCCCCTACTTGTCCCCCCGTTACCCCCCTTGAGTCTACCCCGCTCCCTTCAACCCCCCACAGCCCCTCGTTTCCCCACGGCTTCATTCTTACCCACCGCCGCGGCTCCGCCCGTCCTTCGTGCGCGGCCGGCGATTAGGGTTGCAGCACGTGCTCGTTTGCCATACAAAACCTCCACGTTTCGCCCATAGTTGTGCGCACGTGCACGGGTGCGTAATATGGACGCGGCCGGCGTCCCATGCCTCGCCGCTTTCTCGTTGCAGGAGCACGGGTCAGCTGCTTGCCACACCAATCCGCCGCGCGGTATTGCTTGTGTAGGTGGTGGGGGGGCAGACCAGTCTCTTCTGTCGCCCCTGTAACGCAATCCCGCTTCGTGTTTCCGTCGCTGCGACAGAGCGACTAGCGCGGGTCCGTACACCGCTTGCCACTGCAAACCCGGCATCCTCGGCAACCCACATCGTTCGCACCAGCGTCCGCGCTGAGTCGCAGTAAGCAGCGGAATCTCGGGGACTCTACGTGCGCCGCCGATACCTGCCAACGCACAACCAGCTGCTCCTCACGCAGGGGATGCACCCTGCCGCTCCAGTCTGCCCTGCGAGTTGTTATACGAAACGGTTATACTCCCCTGTGTACACGCGTCTCTGATCCGCTCACGACCCGTGTGCCCTCGGTGCATCCCCACGCTACATGAGCGGCGCTATTACGTTGGATCCTCCGGCGACGCAGCCCAACACGCAGCAAACTGAACCGAGCCTCGCGTCTCTGGAAAGCGCCCCGGGCAGTCATGCCACAGCCAACGATCTGGACTTGGGCACGGATCGCCGGCATGAAGACGACCCAGAGCCCTCGCGTCCCCGCTTGAAAAGCCGGCGGACACACTCCTTCTCGCCCACGCGCCCCCCGGCCGACATGCCGTCGCCGGCGGACGGCGATCGCGCAGCATGCGTCCCGCGCTCCATGGACGACGGCGCGGCGCGTGCCAGTGCAGAGGCGCCAGCACACAGCCGCCTGTCAGCGGAGGCGGCCGCTGTCGCTGCGCCGCTGCCGCGTACGCCGCACTTGGACATCTCCAAGTACCCGACACCGGACCTACTGCGGATGCTCGCGGCACTGCTCGAGCACATCGCGACATCGAATGATCAGCTTCGGCCGCTGCATCGCGCACACACGGAGGAGCACATGAACGGGAGTGCATGGCAGGCGGAGCAGCCAATGGTAGGCGAGCGCGGCGAGGAGAGCTCACCCACAGCCCTCATCCATGTATCTCCCGCTGGACGATGCGAGACGCCCCACGACCACCACGGCAGCCCTGTCTACCCTGAATGCACCAAGCAGCACGCTGTGCTTCCATGCGCGCCATGTGCCGAGCATCAGCATCGAGGCTTACCTGCTGCGTATTCTGAAATACTGCCCAACGACGAATGATGTGTTCTTGAGTTTGCTCGTGTACTTTGATCGGATGAGCCGTGTCGGCACGCTCGGCAACTTCCCCGGCGAGCCCCCGCTGGGCGAGCCGCTGGACCCGTCGCAGTACGGCGAAGGTACGTGGTGCGGAGACCCGGCCCTGACCGCAGGCGCACGTGCAGCGCTCGTGTCCCCGTCCTGGAGCGCGGGGGGGGTGGGCGTCCGCGCGGTGGACAGCGGCGCAGGCAGCGCGGACTCCGCGTCGTTCTCTGGGATACGTGGGTTCGCCATCGACAGCTTCAATGTGCATCGTCTGGTCATCGCAGGCATTACGGTGGCGAGCAAGTTCTTCAGCGACGTGTTCTACACGAACGCGCGCTACGCGAAGGTGCGTGCCCACGCCGCGGCGGTCCACTGACGACGCACAGGTCGGCGGCCTCGCCGTGCACGAGCTGAACCAGTTGGAGCTGCATTTCCTCCTGCTGAACGACTTCCGGCTAACGATCCCGCTGTCAGAGATACAGCTGTACGGCGACCAGCTACTCGCCTACGCGCACGACCGCGCGGCGGCGTCGACTGTGCCTGGTCCACCGGACACTATCGCGCAGGAGAAAAACGCAGAGGACCCTTTCGCGCGCCCGTAGCGGGCGCCGCGCGGCGCTGTGCATCTGCGCCTATTTCCCCATATACCCTCCCCTCGCACGACCACATTGGTGTCCGGCCCACAAGCGACCTAGGGCATGGAGGCAGGCTGCGAAACGTGGAGCGTCGCTGCATGGGCGGCCTTGCAGCGAGCCAAACCAGTAGCTGGCCTCGCACCGTATTGTGTTCCTAAATCGGGAGCCCTCGCGCGAGAATAATACTGCTGCATCCAAATCCCCGCTGTAAATATTCGCGCTTATCCCCCTGCGCGCGGGCGTGCAACGACTGCTGAAGCGGCCGCATGCAGGTGTGGATTTGTCCATGCCCTGGATTGGCTCCCGCCAAGCCCAGGTGTCTCTTTGTAATCGGGCTCCTACCGCTCCCTCTTTGTGTTCCGGCGAATCGCCAAGGGCAGTGCGCCTCCGGCTCCCATTCATTGGACGAACCCAAATAGGTTGTTAATGAATGAGATTTGCAGATAGAATGCACATCCCCGTCTTTGTTGCCCGAGATCTTGTGCATGGGGCCGTCCTCCACGAAGCAGGCGCAGTCGACGATGGCGCCGGTGCGGTCCCCGCTTCAGATTTGGTGATTGGCTTATGCCCCCCCGATATATTCCAGTCCGGCTCTATCGACTCGCTACCTTCGGCAGCCCTCTTCTCCCACAGTATACGCCAGCCAGGCACGGTGGTCCTCTTGCGCAGCAGTACGCGCCGTCTTCCTGTCGCAACAACCAGCGGGCACTTCTCTCCTTATGCCGCTCCGCGGGCTTCTCTTGGGCGCAAATGAAACAATGATGCATCCTGCCGAGTGCATCCTGCCCCCGCACGATTGGCCCTACGGCTCCGCTGTACGCTGCGCCGGACCCGGTCAGCGGCGCCCCGGGCGCCGTTTCCGCATGGCCGCCGCCGCTCGCCCCTTTCGCGGCCGCCCCGCCGACATCCAGCGCTGGCCCCCGCTCCGCCCGCATACCACCCCCCCTTACGCACCAGCCGGACTGGTCCAACGCACCCGCGCACGCGGCACTCCCCAGCGTCACAGAGATGTCGCCGCTTGCGACGCCGTCGAGCGCGACCCCGCACAAGAGCAAGCCGTGCAGTCCGCACACGCGAAAAATGGGCCCTAATCACGTCAAGCGCCCGTGCAACGCGTTTATCCTGTTCCGCTCGCATGCCGTCGCCACGAACCTGATCCCAAAGGAGGTCGAGCGCGACCACCGGAACATCAGCCGGATTATCTCGCACATGTGGAGGAGCCTGTCCCCAGGGGAGCGCAAGACCTGGGAGGAGCGTGCGGAGGTGGAAAAGGCGCGCCATCGCCTGCAGCATCCCGATTACAAGTACCGCCCGTCGACTCGGCGCGGGAACATTTCGCGGCGCAACGTTCGTCGTCTCTCCAGCACCGAGCGGCAGTGCGAGAACATTGCTGATTCCATTCTGCGCTCGTGCGGTCGCGACGGTGTGAAGCGGTCTGCGCCCAAGGCGGCGCGTGTGGAGGGGCTGTCGAGTGTCCCCGAGACATGCGCGGCAGCGCCGGAACGTATGGACCAGTACCCCCCGTGCGCGTCTGGCTTCATGCCGCAGTCCACCGAAACGCCGAGGACCTGCGCGCCGACGCTGGCCCCCGCCCCTGGGCCGCGCATGGCCCAGCCGCGCCCGGTGCTGCGGCGCAGCCTGAGCACGAACGCATTGCTGTCCAGCTTCGCACCGATGGACAGAGGCGGGGCGGTGGACCCGGGCTTCCCCGCGTCGGCCCCCAGCGATGTGTCAGGTGTGGTCGCGCCCATGCCACCGACACTCGCTGACGGAGAGCCCGGGCAGATGCCGCTTCTGCGGCGGTCGTCGTCGGCGCCGCCGTTCGACCTGTCGATGGGCCTCTTCGGCAGCGATTGGGGCACGTCCTTCGACTCGGTCTGTCCGCAAGAGCCGTCGGCTGGCTACGACGCCATCCAGTGGATCCTCGGCACGCCGCTGCTGTCTCCCGAGAACGCGCTTTTCGACCACGCAACCCCGACGCCATCTTTGCATGACGCGATCGGCACCGACCTGGGCACGGTTGAGCACAGTCTGGACGCGTTCCACCTGGACTCCCCGCGACGCCCGCAGCCGTCTGGAGTTGCATCCGCATGGGGACTCCCCGCCACGCCCGTCCAGCTACCGCCGCTGTCGCCACGTACACATTCGGCGTCGGCTTTGCGCACAGCCTGCACACTCTCTTCCCCAACGTACGCCGCGTCTGATTCGGCAGCCACGCTTTTCCAAGGTCACGGCTGTGAGGTACTCTCGGAAGCACACCCCTGGCTCACGCTCTGGTGACGCCGCGTAGATATGCCTCTTATTTGCGCAGTTTATTTCTTGATCAAATGATTTCACCCATTTATCTCGCGGTCCCTGCGTAAAATGTGTTGGGCGGTGAACAAATTGCGATTGGCACACGAATTGACGAAATTCGCCAAATTATGGATTATGGCGGAAGATGGGTTTCGCGCTATGGGACGGGCTCGGAGTGACGGGGGCCCACATCTGGCACCGTCTGCGCACAGCGCGCCCTACCTGCAGACAGCGCGCACAGCATGCGGGACGCCCAGCCATCGTTTTAACACGGCCTGCAACGCACAAGTCGCGCGGCCTACGACCCCACGCGCGCCACACGCTCTTGACCCTTCCTCAGAGGCGCACTCACTATGTTACCGGCCGGCGCGGTGGCGAGCTGCTCATCCGAGACAGACACATTGCATGGCCGCCCGCTCCGCGCCGGTGGAACGCGCAGTGGGAGAGCGGACCACACCACAGGGACGCAACCGGAGGGGATTGAGGATGAAGCGCACAGCAAAAGGCACGGATTCTTTCAGCTGGCCGCCGGAATGCCGCCGCGGCGACCGGCGCCCTGTCTGGGAGGGGGGTTGCCGGGGTTGCCCGTGGGCTCCCCGACATCCGGAATTCACACCCACTGTAGACTCATGCACGTGCGCGCACCTTTACCCTGACAATGTTTCCCTTGCATTCTACATCTCGGTAGATTCCGATGCACAATGCAGCGGCCACTCCGGCGCGCGCCCTAAGAATGCAAGCGCAATCGCGAAAAATGTCATTGGCATAACTTCGAAGGCTGCCTCGGCCCAATTACAAAAAGGGAAGAAGGCAGAGTTGCGCGCGGCCGCATGTGCATCTTTCCCCATAGGGATTAGGACGCGACGCATGTGCAGCACGCAGCACATTCATTTACACCGCGCATGCAATGCTAGACGTCTTTGCCTGAATTTAGGTCTTCCCTCGACCTATCCGTCCCGGTCTCTGCCCCGCGCCCCCCCCCCCCGCTCCAGGTACTTGAACCGACAGCCTCTCCCTCTCCCAAAGCCGCCCCCATCAGCACCATGGTACACATGCGCCATATTCTCGCTATTACCACGCTGCTGGTGCTTGCACTTGCTGCCTGTGCGGCGGCTGTGGAAGTCGCTCCGTTCACATCGAACGGAGGTGGCCCCAAGCCCGGCGATTTTGCGTATCCGCCGGACGGGTTCGAGGACGAGGAGCCCGGCACCGTGCTGCGCTCACGCGAGGTAGACATCGGCCAATTCGGTCTCTTCCAGGTCGATGCCCAAGGGTATCAGGTGCTGTACCGCTCGTCGGGCGTGAACGAGTCGCAGGCGACTGCTGCCATCACGACGATCATTGTGCCGCACCACCACGTGAAGGACAAACTCATGTTGACACTGTCGCCGGAAGACTCCGCGTCGTACTCGTGCCGGCCGAGCCGGGCGCTGGAGCACACAGGTCATCTGGATTTCGAGTCGCTCATCTCGCGCGCCGAGATCCTCACATACAGCGTGTACCTGCAGCAGGGATGGGTCATCACGGCGCCAGACCACGAGGGTCCGATGAGCGCGTTTGCCGCAGGCCCTCTGGAAGGACGTATCTCGCTCGACGCGGCGCGCGCGACGCTGAACTTCAAAAAAGTGGAGCTGAAGAAGCACACAAAGATCAACGTCATTGGCTACTCCGGCGGGGCCATTGCTGCCGGCTGGGCGGCGGAGCTGAAGCACTCCTATGCGAATGAGCTGAATGTCGTGGGCTGGGCCATGGGCGGCACGCCAGCGAACTTGTCGCGCGTCATTGAATACGTGGACGGTGGCGTTGCCGCCGGCCTGATTCCCCTCGGCATGGCTGGCGTCATTAATGCGTATCCGGAGCTGATGTCCGTAGCCCACCGGTACGCGACCAAGTCTGGGCAGCGCGCACTGAAGTGGGTATGGAACCACTGCGGCGTGCTCAGTGCGGTCCCATTTGCATTCCAGAGCGTCGGCTCGTTCATCAAGGGGTACAGCAGCATCGACGACGTCCCCGGCATTAAAACGATCATCGAATCGCTCACGATGGGCATGTCGAAGAAGCACTACCCGCGGGAGCCCGTGTACATGTTCCATGCAACGACGGACGAGTTGGTCGCGTACGACCAGGCGATTGATACGGCCAAGCGCTGGTGCGAGTACGGCTCCCGCGTGCACTTTGTCACGGAGACCGCGCCCTCGGAGCACATTGTCGCGTATATTCTGACGCTCCCATGGATCGTGAGATTCATGAAGGACCGTTTCGACGGCAAGGATTTCTACGACGGGTGCAAGTTCGACTCGACGCCGTCGCCCGCCCTCGACTTCAGCGCAGACATTGAGCTCACCGGGGACCTCCTGGGCGCGCTTGAGACGCTGCTGGGCTCGACGAAGCGGATGATGTCCAGGAAGAGTATTCTCAAAGAGAAGCACGAGCTCGGCGTGTCTTTCTAAGTCCCCCTGTGGACGGCGTGTATGTTCGGAATGAGACAAGGGGAATGTGGCCGGCGGCCAATCGTGCGCACAAGCCTCCGGCATGCGCCGCAGTGCCGTAGATGGGTGCTGCCCGGTGCAGCTCCTGCGGTTGATCTGAGCCGTCGCAGCTGACTTCGTGCGTTGGCTGCGACGGTGTCTATAGCGCAACGCACTGGTGGGCTATCCACCACGAACCGCACGCAGTACTCTTTTCCTATTCAATGTGCCTGCTCTGGCCGCCTCCGGCCGTTTCATCCCTCATTCCGCGCACAGCACTCTTCCCTCGCCACAGCGATGCACTCCCGCGCGTGACGAATTACCCCGCTGCCTCCCGTGACGCGGTACCTTCTGTGGGCCTCCCCGCGTCGCGTCTGCGTGCTGCGCGTGGCGTCACGCGCGCGGTTCGCGCGCGGTTCGCGCGCGGTTCGTCCGTGTCCAACCCAGAAAATGCACGCGCCACAGGGCAGCCAATGGAATTGCGTTGCGGCGCCCTGGATTGTGCGTTTAGGCGCGTGCAGGTGATATGGCTCGTAGATCCTGCAGGTACTGCATTCGCGTAAAGCCGACTGGGCGTAATTTGTGTACGTGTGTGGGAAGCACACGCACGCGCATAGCTTGCTGCGAGCCGAAGGGTGTGATCTCTTGGGGCCAAGAGGCTCACGAGATAGACGCGGTCGCACACGTACAACTCACCTTTCGCCCACACCTTCTTTCGACAGTATGCTGGGCATTGCGTCGGCGATGCGCTTGGTTGCGCTGCTGTTTGTCGCGCTGCCGTGCGCCGTCTTGGCACAGGCCAATGGCTCTCCTGTGGTGGAATCGTACAACAGCTCCGTGCCTTTGCCCGACAACGACCCATTCTACAAGCCCGCCAATGGCTGGAAAGACAAGGAGCCGGGCACCATTCTGCGTTCCCGCACCATTACGGCGGCAGCATACGGCGACCTGAAGCTCAACCTGGACACGTACCAGTTGCTCTACCGGACCGTCGGCAGCGACGGGAAGACGCCCATGGCGACCGTCACCACGGTTCTCGTCCCGAACAACTCGCCGAAGAACCAGCTGGTCTCTATGGCATCGCCGGAGAATGCGTGCACGACGCGCTGTGCACCCAGCTTCACGTTCCAGTACACGGGCTACCTCTCGCTGACAAACTTGGAGCCGCGCTGGGAGCAGATTGTATATATCTCGCTTCTGTCCGAGGGCTGGGTCATTGTCTCTCCGGACCACGAGGGGCCGGACTCCGCGTTTGTCTCCGGCCATCTGATGGGGTATGCGACGCTGGATTCTATCCGCGCCGCTCTCAAGTCGCCGGATGTCGGTCTTGCAAAGAATACGAAGATCATTGGCCACGGCTACTCGGGGGGGGCTGTTGCCAACGGATGGGCCGCGGGCCTGCAGCCGTCGTACGCACCGGAGCTGAACATTGTCGGCTGGACGCTCGGCGGCACGCCTTCGGACCCGAGGATGACCCTGGACTTCCTTGACGGCTCGCCCTCTGCGGCTCTGGTGCTGAATGGCGCCGTGGGCCTTATTGCCGGCTACCCCGAGCTTCAAAAGCTTTTCAAAAACAAGTGGACTGACGTGGGGCTGCAGGGTGTGAAAGATGCGCGCACATACTGCATTTACGAGATGATCTTCCGCTATTCGAATCAGACAATCCAGTCGAAGCGTTTTCTGAATGGCAACCCGAAGCTTTCGCGGGTTCCCCAAGTGAAGAAAGTGCTGGACTCCCTTGTCATGGGCTCGAACCCAAAGTGGGTTCCGAAGCACCCCGTCTTTATGTTCCATGCCGCGTACGACGAAGAGATCGTGTGGTACCAGGCGAACAACACCGCGGTGAACTGGTGCCAGCAGGGCGCCAACATCCGCTTCCTCACGGAGTCTTCGCGTGATCTCAACCACGTTTCGACATACCTGCTGAATATTCCCTACCTTGTCCAGTTTATGCAGGACCGTTTCGCGGGCAAGGACTACTACGGTGGCGGTTGCCAGTTCGACAACATGCAGGAGAACCCCATGTGGGACGTATCTGTTCTTGGAGAACGCCAGCGCGAGATCATGGTCTCGACGTTGGCTCTTCTCGGCGAGAAGATTGGCCCCAGTGATTTCCTTGCGCAGCAGGCCATGACAATGAGGACCGTTCCTGGCACTGGTTTTCGCATCCCTGTGTTGGACAACAATCAGCCGCCCAGCTCGGCCGGGAAGAACTCAAGCTCCGGCGGCTCCTCGCAGAAGGGCGGCGGCGCTGCGCAACAGTCCTCGGCAAACTCGGGGGGCTCCTCCGGCGGCAACCGCGGGTCGAACAGTGGCAATGCCCGTCAATCTTCCTCCCAACGGTCTGGCGCTTCGGGCAACTCGAACGGATCAGGTGCGAGCAGCAGCTACGGAGCGGGCGGTGGGGGCAACGGTAACTCGTATGGGTCATCAAGCAGCTCTGGCAGCCCTACGAGCGGCGGTCAACAGGGCGGCCAGCAGGGCCAGCAAGGCCAGCAAGGCCAGCAGAGCCAGAAGGGCCAGCAGAGTCAGCAAAGCCAGCAGGGCCAGCAGGGCCAACAGGGCCAGCAAAGCCAGCAGGGCCAGAAGGGCCAACAGGGCCAGCAAAGCCAGCAGGGCCAGCAGGGCCAACAGGGCCAGCAAAGCCAGCAGGGCCAGCAGGGCGCGTCACAGAAGGGTTCAAGCAGCGGCTTCCAGGGTAGCCCTTCAGGCGGTTCCTCCGCTGGCTCCCCTAGCGGCTATTCGAACGGCTCAAACAGTGGGTCCAAGGGCGGGGGTAAAGATGGATCCAAGGGCGGATCCAAGGACGGTTCTAAGAATGGACCCAAGAGCAAATCCCAGGGCGGGCCCATGGGAGGTTTCTCATTACCGACCTCTGGGTTTGGTGGTCTGATGAGTATATTTGGGGGGGGGTCATCGCAAAATGGGAAGACCGCGGCCCCGAAGCTTGCATTTCCCACTGCGGGCTGGGATGGAAAGGCATCGTAGGCGGTTGGTCACGAGGAAACCGCTTGTGTGAAAGCCCATCATTCATTTGCTCTGTCTAGACTGTACGAACTGTTGTTGATCATTGTGCCAGCGAAGTAGAATAAACCGCCGATATCCGCACGAAGACATTATTTGGTTATTCCAATACCTTGGATGCCGGTGCCTGGGAAATGTGATGGTGGGCACAATCCGCAACTGATGAGCACCGCTGGCGGCGGCGTAAGGCCCTGGGGGGTATAAACACGCTTGGGGCGCAGGTGGAATTACCGCGCAAGATCTAGCGTGCCCGCGTCTAGTCCGCGGGTGTGTTGGCTTCATGTGCGCGGGCGCACATTCCTCCGGTTAAGGAGCTTCCAGGTCCGTGCCACGTGCGGCATGCATTGTGCGCATTATTGGTCGGACAAGCGTCCGACTTGCCCTACTAAGCATGAGGCATGCAGCTGGGGGCTCTAGGGGAAGTTACGCAGCTAAACCTAACTGAGGCGGGCGTCGTCGACATGACCAATCAAACATCTACTCCAAGAATTCACCCACTGGTGTGCTGCGCTAGCGGCGTGGGGCGTACATTTGCAGGGCGAATTTGAGCATATTGGCGCGGGGAGGCGAAGTTAGAAATTCCAGTGACAACGGCTGTAGGCACGCGGGAGTTTTGCGCGCACGTATATAGACTCGGACCGAAGAGGCGCCCTACTCCCCACCCACGTCACCTTACTTCGTTCGTTCAAAGACGCTAGTCGTCTTTCGTCCACAAGTCCCCACAACACCACGATGTACGTTTCCAGCATCGTTCGCTGGTTGGCGTTGGCAACGGCGGCTCTTCCGGCGGTGAGCGCGCTTGGCCTCGTACCCTACCCGAGCCAGGACCCCTTCTACCACCCGCCTGGTGGCTGGCAGAACAAGGGTCCTGGTGACATTCTGCGCTCGCGCAAGATCCAAGCGGCTAGTGTCGGTATCCTCAAGTTCAACCTGGATGCATACCAGTACCTCTACCGCTCGAACGGCAACTCGGCGCACGATCCCTCCTACACAGTGACGACGGTGCTGGTGCCGCACAATGCGAAGCGCGACACACTGGTGACCATCTCGTCCCCGGAGAACTCGAACGCCGCGAACTGTGCTCCCTCCTACGCTTTCCGCCACACGGGCATTCTGGAACTCACGAACTTTGAACCGCGCTGGGAGCAGATGATCTACACCCTTTTCCTTGCCGAGGGCTGGATTGTGAACAGCCCGGACCACGAGGGCCCTGCGAGCGCCTTCGCGGACGGCATTCTCATGGGCCACATGGTCCTCGACTCGATGCGTGCTACACTGAATGCAAAGGAGGTGAAGATGGACAAGGGTGCTAAGCTTATTGGTCACGGGTACTCGGGCGGTGCGCTTGCCAACGGCTGGGCGGCGGGCCTGCAGAAGTCTTACGCGCCGGAGCTGAACATTGTCGGATGGGTTCTCGGTGGCACGCCGGCGGACATGCGGATGACGCTCGACTACCTCGACGGCGGTGCGACTGCTGCGCTTGTTCTTGCAGGTGCTGTTGGTCTTATTGACGGCTTCCGCGATGAGCTGTACGACATGTTCCAGAACGAAATCTGGACGGATGAGGGCAAGCGCGCTGTTGCGGTTGCCCACAACTCGTGCATTTACGCGCTCGTTGCTCAGTTCGTGAACCAGCGCATCCAGTCGGACAAGTACATCAAGGGCGGCAAGAACCTCACCGAGTTCCCTGCGGTCAGCAAGATCCTCACTCGCCTGACGATGGGCCGCAACCCCAAGTACACGCCGAAGCAGCCGCTGTTCATGTTCCACTCTGCGTACGATGAAGAGATTGTCTGGTACCAGGCGAACCGCACTGCTGTGGAGTGGTGCAACAGTGGCGCGAACCTGCGTTTCCTTACGTATACGGTGGAGACGATGAACCACGTCTGGACCTACCTGGTGAACGTGCCGTACATTATCATGTTCATGCGCGACCGTTTCCAGGGCAAGGACTACTACGGCGGCGGCTGCCAGTTTGATTCGTCGAACACGGACCCTGTCGTTGACGTGAACATTCTTGGCGAGCGCTACCGCGAAGCTCTTGAGGCCATCTCGGACCTGCTCGGCAAGGAGATTGGTCCCAAGGACTCGATTCTCATGGGCAAGATTAAGGACGGCAAGAACCCCAACAAGGATGGTGTCACTCGTATTCCGGGCATGCAGTCCACGGACCTCACCCCCGGCGAGGGTGGCAACGACTCGAAGAAGTCGAAGACTGTGCAGCGCGTGTGGAAGGGCAACGGCCACAGCTCGAACAACTCGAGCGCGAGCGACAACTCGAGCAGCTCCAGCTCTGGCGCCGGCTCGAGCAGCTCCAGCTCTGACGCCAACTCGAGCGGCTCGGGCAAGTCGGCGAAGAGCAGGCACGCGCACAACTCGGCGAAGAGCAGGCACGCGCACAAGTCCGGCGGCCGCTCCTCGCACGGCAGTGCGGGCAGCGGATCGAGCGCCTCTGCGCAGAAGTCGTCCAGTGCCTAGACCCCCCTGTATCTTACTCCTTGTTTCATCTGTTTGGGGACACGCTAGCAGCATCTCTGGAAACCGCCGGCGGTGATGGTATTTGCTGTGTTCTTTTAATAGACGTTCTTCTCTTAAGTATGGTCCTATTTTATCTGGAATTTTATTGTGACATGAAATGCTCGATTAGCGGTGCTCTATAAGAAGAGAACTCTGTCTTGTGGAATGAGTGGGGCGCATGTACGCAGGGCCTGCGGCCTCTGCGCGTAGCATTCAGACATCCTACAACCCACGTGCTTGTGCAACGATTGATGTCTCCCGCGTGTATATCGGCTTAGAACATCATGCCTGCGGGTTAGCAGCGGATGCGGCGACCATTAACCCAGGCATAGCTCCTCCAGGCAGCAGCATGCGAGTAGGCCTGCTAGACATGCACAGCAGCCGGCGCCGGCACCTGAGCCGCCGCCGCCGCCGCCTCCTGGGCGCTGCACATACACCTGGAACACGTCAACATCTCTGTGGCGCGGGACGCACCGGCTGCGGGGGCGGCTGCTGGTAGTAGCCTGCCTGCTGTCCGCCGTATGCTTGCTGGGGCGGAGGTGGCTGCGTCGTGAGCGCGGGCAAACACGGTCGCGTACGTAGTAGCCACCCTGCTGCTGCATGGGCGGCTGGCCGTAGCCACCGTAGCCGCCGCCCCCCATGTTGGGCGGGGGGCCAGGAGGGGGATAACTTCCGCCGCCGCCGGAGTAGTAATCTTTGGCAGACATTTGTGTTCGCTTTGCTTCACCTCGCAGTGACGGGAACTGGGGACGCTATCTGCGACGGCTGATTCATGTCACGACTTGTCGGCCGACTAGGTCGCAGTCATGTCCGCTGCCCACGTGGGAGTGGCGTGCATGGCTTGGGGCTGCGACACGCAGTGATCGTATCGACATTGCCATGATGCCGGACGGTGCACCGCCCGCGGGAGCGACACACGGCACGCTGGCTGCGGAAGCATCCCGTAATGTGTCGTTTAATACCACACAAACAGTGCTGGAGGGCGGAGAGGCGCAGGCGTCCGAGGTGCATGGGCCTACGAAGGCGACGCCTGGCAAGTCAGCGCTGAAGCAGCGGGGGGCGTCATCACTGCCCAAGCCGGAGCGTTATCAGCATCCGGACGCGCTCCTGCGCCGCCTGCGTCTTGTAGACGGACTCGGGAAGCCTGTGAGCCTGAAGGACGCATTCCAGGGCGTGTCGATCGTGCTCTTTTACTTCGGCTGCCAGTGGAGTAGCGACCGCGCCAAGAACGTGAATCGGGTGCGTCGCGCCGCCGCGACGTAGTGTTCACCGCGCAGTCCATCGCGGATGTCACTCGCCAGTACGCCAAGGACGTCAAGGTGCGTGCAGCGTGTGCGTGCGCTGACGTCAGACCGTGTACGTTAGTGTCGACGTGGCCGAGCGCCTTTTCGAGAAGTCCACACGGAACCAGGCATGTCGCGACAGCGCCGCACTGACCACAGCCGTGGCTGTGCATGGAGTGGAACGATGGCTCCTCGGTCGCGCCCGGGGAAGACAGCGATGCCCCGGAGACGGAGACAACAACCGGCGAGTCTTTCCTGCTTGCGGACGACGACGACCTCGACGCTTCCGTCGCGCTCGCAGACCCGGCAGGCACCTCCTATTTGCGCCCGTTCAGCCGGGTGTACATGGCGTGCCTTTTGGACGTGCTGATGACGCCGACTGTGGCCGTGTATCACGTCGGAAAGAAAGAGTTCCTCGACAAGAACGTGCGGCTATCGCGCCTGCGGTCAGGCCGGGCGCCGCAGACCATCGCTGGGTGGCTCCGCGGCGAGCCGTCGCCCTCACTCAACTTCCAAGACGCCCTGCATATTGCTCCGTTCACCGCGGTCATGGTGCTGCTCTTTGCTGCGTATCTGCTACTCCGCTTCTTTGGCGGTGAGCAGTGGCAGATCCAGAACCTGCTCCCCCGGCTGTAGGCCTGCTGCCGGCCGCGCACACCCGCTATGCGTTACGCGGGCATGCCCCGGCAGGGAGCGGGGGGGTGTCTCGGGCGGCATCGCGCGGCACTGTTGGGATAATAGGGTACCACGTCACATTTCGCGGGGTTCCGTTGAGCTTTGTCTGGCCCTCTGCGTGCAGACTGCGCAGGGCTCACAGACTGAGCCAGTGCAGGCATTACGGACACGGTAGGATGCCACATCATGGATGGGTGCACTTAGGATCGCTCCCGCCTCGGGAGGGGGGACGAACCTCACGCCGCGCCATTGCCAGCTGCGGTGGGGGGACGACGCCAAGTGCTGGCCACTCTACCCGGTGCTCACTGGCATGTTCCATGTGCGGGCACCCACCGACCACTTCGGTCCGCCTTCACGTACGATAGTCACCATTAATCTGCGCATGAGCATACGTTTCCAGCCTCCACATACTGCGACGTATTCCTTGCTAAAGTCGCACGTCCAATACGTGCATTGGCTCGTCGCCGTGTCCCCCCACGAGCCGCCGCGCAGGTTGACATCGATGCAAATGTCTTCGTGGGCAAGCAGCCGTGCGGCATGCGCCTCGTCGACGGCCTGCGGCGTCCCATTTACGAGCGTCGCAAGCGGCGCCTCCGACGCACCAGCGGGCGGCTGGAACGTGACGTTCACGCGACTCGGCTCCATGGCCCAGTCGCTGTCGCCGGGCAGCGCTGCGTAGCCCGCGGCGCACAGGATCCGGCCCCAGTTCGCGTCCTCGCCGTGCATCGCACACTTCACGAGCGCCGACGTGCTGATGGACGCCGCGACGGCGCGCGCGACGTCCTCCGTGGGTGCACCCTGCCGTGAGTATCGCCCGGCTTCCGTACGCACACGCACGCGGACCTCGACAAACTTTTCCGCGCCCTCGCCGTCGCGCACGATGAGATGCGCCATTTCGAGACACAGCTGCGTGAGCTCTTCCTGGAACGTCTTGAGATGAGCCGGGTGTGATTCTCGCGTAATCTCGACGCCAGGCGGGAGCGCCATCGCGCCCGGCACGCTCACCTGCGGCGCCTGCCCATTGGCAAGCGCCAGGATCGTGTCGTTCGTGCTCATGTCGCCGTCGACACTGATGCAGTTGAACGACACGCGCACTGCCGTATCCAGACACTGCTGCAATGCGTCCGGCGCGATCGGTGCATCCGTTGCGAAGAGGCCAAGCAGCGTGGCGTGCAGTCCCGCGGGGGTGGCCATGTGCGGATGGATCATCCCGGCGCCCTGGCGTTAGGGGGAAGGTTGGGAGGGCGGGGGGGGCAGGAAAGGACAGCGGAGTGGCTCGGGGATAGGAGAGCAGGGAGGCGGCGTCACACCCACCTTGTCGATCGCGAGCATGCTGCAGCGGCGGTCGCCCAGGATGAACTGGCGAGTCCGCAGCTTTGGGAACGTGTCCGTAGTCATATAGGCACGCGCGACGTCGAGCCATGCGCCCGGGTTCCCCTGGAGGATGTGCGCGGCAGTAAGGTGCTTGATGGCGCGCGCCATTGGCGCCACGGGGAGACGCACACCGATCACACCCGTGGACATCATCAGCACTTCCGCGGGGTTCCGCGCGTCGCCGATCCCGAGGTCTGCGCGGACGGCGTCGCTGAGCGCCTCGGAGTCACGGAGGCCGCCGTCGCCTGTTACTGCATTCGCGCAGCCGCTGTTCGTAAGCACGGCACGCGTGCGTGGGCCGGCGAGGCCGCCAACAGAAACCGACTGTCCGTCCACAAGCGCGCTCGTACACTGGACGACGGGCGCCGCTTTGAACACGTTCTGGGTGAACACCCCGGCCACAGCCGCCGGCGAGCTCGACACGACGAGCGCCATATCTGGCTTCGGGACTCCCTGCTGTGGCGCTGTGCCCGCAGGTGCGGGACTGATCGCTTTCTTAATCCCCGCATACGTGCTGGACACGAGGAACCCACGGGGAAGCGTCGCCGGATCGACAGGCGCCACAAGGCGCTCTGCCTTGCTCGCGGTCGACTGCGCGCGTGCCCCCTGCGGCGCTGTGCGAGCGGACAGCATTGTCTGCGCGCTGCGCAAAACAGCTGGGCGCGGCATGGACGAGACGAGGGGGGAACAAAAGACGTCGTAGTTGGGTGCAGCGTGTTTTACTGTCAAGAGAATGAGTGGGCCATGTGGAGGGGACCGTTCCAAGCGGGGATTAAACCAAGCTATGACTAGGAGTTGGGGAACGAGCAGCGGTCCGACAAATACCAGAGAAGGGGACCCAGGCGGTCGTGCCTTTGAGTGGCACGACAACATCGCGCGCGTGCGCTGCGTCGCGCGCGAATGACGGTGGCCGAGGTCACATCACGCCCAGCGACCGAGGAGTGCCATGACGCCGGCCCCTGCGCACACTTCGAACATGTTCAAAAGGACCTTGCCCAGCGGCGCTCTTTGCATTTCCTTGTTGAAGATAAAGTCGTGTGCGAGCAGCTCGACAAGCCCCGTGTAGATAAGAATGCCCGCGGAGAATGCATCGAAAATACCCGTTACGTAGTAGCCCGTGGCCGTGTCTTGCGTGTACGTCTGGCGGAGGCCGAGGCCGATCGCCATGCCGATCGGGGTCACGATCGCGTACGCCATGCCCAGAATAGACGGGAGGAATGCGCCGAGCTCCCTCGGGAGCATCGCAAGCCGCGAGCCGAGACCGAGGCCCTCAAAGAGCTGGTGGAACACAATGACGGGGAATAGGACGGGGAAGCGCTCGTCGCCATCCCACGGCGACGTTGCCAGCGTCAGACCGATGATCACCGAGTGGAACACGATGCCGAACTCGAGGACCAGCACGCCGACAACCTCGGTTGTGCCCATGGCCGCTTTGTTCACCTTCGCACCCTCCTCGTCCACGTGCTTGACGGGCCACTTGTCCACTTGCTCGTCGATGGCGTGCGTGGCGACAGGCTCGTCGACATCGTGCGCGTCATTGTGGCCCGCGGCATGGTGGTGCACCGAGGCGCCGAGCGAGTCGGAAACAATCTTGGAGCCAACGCGGTACGCGAAGAACTCGCACATGAACACGAGCATCAACGAAATGAGCGCGAACCCGTACGCCATCGGATACACCTGGAAATTGGCATTAAGGCATGGCATGCTCAGCTCGTCGTTTGCGGGCTCCAGCAAATGGATGAAGGCCGTCGCAATGATGACCCCACTCCCGAAGTATTTCGCAATATCATACACAGCAGCAGGCACTGTGAGGCGCGGGATCCGCTTCGTAATGATGGGCAGGAGCGTGAACACCGCGGACGACACCCAGATCACGAAGATGGCGCCGATGCGCACGCCGAGGTGCTCGACTTTTTCTTTCGCCCCCACACAAACCTCCTCGTCTGCCATACTTTCTTTTGCGAACGAACTCGAGCCGGTATCGCTGTCCTTATAAAGTGTCCCTGGGCGCTACACCCTGCGTACGACGACGCCCACTACCGCAAGGGTAGGGAAACCTTGTCTGCGTTGCGCCAGTCTCAGTTTTCTCCTTTCCTCGCCAGCAGGAGGCCGAGCTGCGACCAGAGCGCCTCCCTGCCTAAAACGTGCCAATCACCGGCATCCATTGTTCATTAAAACTAACTGTGACCGGGAAGGTTCTCTTTGCGTCGGTCACGCCGAACTCACGTAATCAGCCCATGTGCTGTCCGTCCACGACGACAATGGACGACCGCTCGACCAAGCGGCGCCGCGGCGATGACGCACACGACAGGGGCATCGACGATGTGGAGGAGCGCGCCCACCGGCATGCGCGGCACCGTGCGGAGCGGCACGAGCGGCACCGTGCGGAGCGGCATGAGCGGCACAGTCGGCGGCAAGAACAGGACCCGGACGATGCGCTACACAGGCGCACGGACGCTGCTACGGAGCGCGTCCCGTCCCCTGGCTCTACTTCGCTGCGCCGCGACGACTGGATGCTCGGCGGCTCTGGCGGCGCAGCACCGGACTTCTTCAGCAACATTGGCGCGGAGAAGCCCATGCCTCCGCAGCCTGCGAAACCGCGCGTCGACAATCCCGCGGTCAACGCGCGGGAGCTGAACCCCATGCTTCGCAGTGGCGCTCCTGCGGTGGATGAGAGGGCTCCGGCCGCGGAGGAACCGCGTGCATATGGTGGCCCTGGGCACCAGTGGCGCATGATGAAGCTGCGACGCACGTACGACATGGCAAACGAAGCGGGGCTGCCTGTAGAAGATGTCGCCCTCGAGCGCTACGGGGACACGGAGGCGTTCAACGAAGCACGCGCCGAGCGCCAATTTCTTGACGACCAGCGTGGGGTGCGTGGCGGCGGGAGCGTGCGGGGCGATGCGCTGTCCAGGGACTCTTTTGCCAGGCCGGGACAGTCACAGTTCCGGCGTCCATCGTCCGGAGTTGCGCAGCCGCCGCCACAGCCGCCGCGGACCGCACAAGGCGCCGCTGCACCCACCACGCGGCTGCGGCACGCACCAGGCACCGCCGAACCCGCCGCAACACCCCTTCCCAGCGTCCTCCCCGCGGCCACGGCACCGCAGCCGTCGCGCGACACCAGCGAGCTGAACCGACTGGAGGCGCGCGTTCTTCGCGCCGAGCTCGCCGGCCGCCCGGAAGCAGCGGCGCTGCGTGCGGAGCTTGAGGAGGCCAAGCGCAGCACCGGCGCACAGGTCAGGGAGCAGGCGGTCCCTGTCTTGGACGGCATGGGGCGCATGTACGATATCGGCACCGGCAATGATGCGGACGTGAACGAGGAAGCGGAGGCATCTGCAAAGATGACGGCAAACCAGCACAGACGTGTCGCCGCGGCCGCAGAAACGGAAGACGTATCTCTCAACGAGCTCGTTCGTCAGGAACGCATGGGTGCGGGGCGCGGCGATCAGAAGGACGCGGACGCGATGATGGCGCACCAGATTGCCAGTGATTATGGGTTTGAGGTGCGTGTGTGTTAAGGGTGGGAATGGGGTGGCTGGGAGTGTCGTAGTTTATGTGTCGGTCGGCGTGCGCAACACGGGCCGGTTTTTGGAGGGAGCCCCCATCGGTTTCCCCTCTCTGTCACCGGTTTCCCCTACTCTCCCCACTCCCCTCGCATCCCCGCGTTCGCCCCCGGCGTCTGACCACCAGGCGAACCACGACTACATGGAACAAGAGGCACAGCGATTTGCGCGCAAAAAGATGCGTGACGACGCGATGAAACGGCAGTTTGCCATCCAGGGTGCGGGGCAGCGCACACCGTCCACTGACCGACAGACTTCGCGCGCACGAAGCACGCGTTGGATACATGCCCGTTCTGCTGGCAGGACGACGGGGAAACGCCGCCGAGCGCCGCGATCGTATGCAGCGGGACGTGCGCATACCTGGCGCTGCCTGACCGCGAGGGACTCGCCGAGGGGCACTGCTGGATTGTGCCGATGCAGCACCACGTGAGCTCCCTAGACGTGGACGAGAATGGATGGACTGAAATCCGCGTATGTGGCAGGCGGCTTTGCGCTGACGACAGAACTTCATGAAGTGCCTCATCCGCATGGCGGCGGCGCGCGGCGCGTCCATGGTGTTCTTCGAGACGGTGGTGTCACTGCGGCAGCAGAAACACACGTACATCGAAGCGGTGCCTCTACCCGCGGACGTGTTCCAGGAGATTCCCGCCTACTTCAAAACGGCACTGTCCGACGTCGAGTCGGAGTGGTCGGACCACGCGAAGATCATCTACTTTTCCCCCTCGCGCCCGTTCCAGCGCAGCATGGTGAGCCGGCTGCCGTACTTTATGGTCCAGTGGGACTACAAGGGGGAGCGGGGCTACGGCCACGTGATTGAGGAGCGCGACGACGAGGGGCCGGAGCGGACGCGTGGGCGGCGGCGGCAGACGCACGACCTGTACGAGGCGCCCACGTACGACGACGGCGACCGCCTCGGCGGGCGCGGGTTCCCCACGTGGTTTGCGCAGGAGGTCATCGGAAGCATGCTCGATCTCGAGCCGCAGCGCTGGCGGCGCCCGCGCGCGGTGCAGGGGATGCCGCAGCGGCTCGCGCGCTTCCGCGACGCATTCCAGCCGTATGATTGGACGGTGCAGGTGGCGTAGCCAGGTATGCACACGTGATATAGTTCCGCGCAGAACTACACGATTTCGGCCGACAGCAGGCGTCCGGCGCAAGCGTCGTTTTCTTCGGGCAGCGCGGCGGTTTGTTTGATCCCGCAACCAGTCCTCAAGGTTCCGTTCGATCGACTACAGCCATGGTTCGTGGACCGCGTCATCACCTGAAGCACCTTGCTGCGCCCAAGTCATGGATGCTAGACAAGGTACGTGTCCCGGTGATGGACGCGCGGCTGACGGCAGCTCTCGGGCACTTATGCGCCCCGCCCGAGCACCGGTCCCCACAAGCTGCGTGAGGCCCTCCCCCTGGTGGTAAGTACGGCGCGTGCGCGCGTGGTGGCGGTGTGCGGGATTTGATGTGCGGTGTCCGGGGTGGGTCGAAGGGCGATGCGGTGCACTCGTGTGTGCGGCGTGTGCCGCGTTCTCCTTCTACCCCCCCCCCCCCCCCTTCTGCGTGATGATCCAAAAACACGACATTGCATGGCTTTCCTACAGCCGTCAGGCTTGCGGATACTTTTGTTACGCGTCTGACCAGCGCGGGGATGCACATTCACCACCCGCACGCCCCCCATCCCCGCCCCCCCTTGTCCGCGGGCAGTGCACTGATACGGACAGGTTCTCCTGCGCAACCGCCTCAAGTACGCGCTCACGGGCCGCGAGGTGATGTTGATCACGATGCAGCGCATCATCCAGGTGGACCACAAGATTCGCACGGACCCGACGTACCCGACGGGCTTCCAGGACGTGGTGTCACTCGAGAAGTCCGGCGAGCACTTCCGCATCCTGTACGACGTCAAGGGTCGCTTTGTCGTGCACCGCATCTCGCCCGAGGAGGCGTCGTACAAGCTGCTCAAGGTGAAGCGTGTGCAGCTGGGCGCGAAGGGCGTCCCGCACGTTGTCACCCACGACGGCCGCACGCTGCGCTACCCGGACCCACTCGTGCGCGTGAACGACACGGTGAAGCTGGACCTCGACTCGAACAAGATGGTCGACTTTATCAAGTTCGACACGGGTGCGCAGGTGATGATTACCGGTGGCCGCAACATTGGCCGTGCGGGCCACATTCTCGGCCGCGAGCGCCACAACGGTGGCTTCGACATTGTCCATGTGCGCGACCCGGCGGGCCGTGAGTTCTCCACGCGTCTCACGAACGTGTTCGTCATTGGCGACAGCGAGAAGCGTATGTGTGCGCGTCGCGGCGGTTGCTGACAGAGCAGGCTGGATCTCGATGCCGCGCGGCGGCGGTGTCAAGCTCAGCATCACCGAGGAGCGCGACCAGAAGAGGAAGCAGCGCGAGAACGCGGGCCACTAATTGGACTGCGGCGGCGCCGTACCCGGACTCCTCTTCTCTGCTGCCCTGTGCGTGTGGTGCTGGGCCGCGCCCGCCACGATACCCACGCGGTGCGGGCGGCGACATAGGACTATGTACGATTCTTAGTCCACCAAAATCCAACTGGCTTGCATTGGCAGAAAAAAGTGCGCGGGTGGCACGTGGCATCGCCATGCATGTGGCGTCTGCCGCGCGCGAGCGTGTTTGCCACCAATCCACTGCGCACGACGGTATGAGCGACGACGGACAGGCGTCGAAGCCTGCGAACATCAATCGCGATGGCGAGAAGATTGTGGTGCGTGTGCGATACAGCACCCAGTACTGACTGGCGCAGGACATGGAGTACTACGAGCTGCTCCAGGTCCGCGGGGATGTCTCGGATCTGGAGCTGAAGAAGGCCTACCGCAAGGCGGCGATCAAGAACCACCCGGACAAGGGTGGCGACGAGGAGAAGTGCGTCGGGCCCGCGCATGCGCTCACCGCAGATTCAAAGTGATCGGCGAGGCATACCGCGTGCTGAGCGACTCGAACCTGCGCGCGGACTACGACCGGTATGGGAAGAAGAAGCCCACGGACGAGGTCGGGCTGAAGGAGGCGACGGAGATGTTCGGCAACCTGTTCGGCGGCGAGCGCTTCGTCGATCTCATCGGCGAGATCAGCCTGATCCGCGACTTCGGCAAGGCGTCCGAGATCATCATGACCGACGAGGAGCGCGAGGAGATGGAGCGGCAGATGAGCGAGCACGCGAAGACCGCGAACAGCGCCACGGAGAATATCGCGGGCACGGACGGCGAGGCGGGCACTGCGGGCGAGGCGGGCGACGCGGCCGTCGCGGCAGGCTCCTCAAAGCACGAGCGCCACAAGCACAAGCTCACCGCGGAGCAGCGCCAGAAGCTCGAGGCGCTCGAGAAGGAGAAGGCCGAGAAGGAGAAGAAGCGCATTGCAGACCTCACGCAGCTGCTCAAGGACCGCATCCGCCCCTTTGTCGAGTCGAAAAACCCCGGCGACCCCGAGGACCCCGAGACCACGCTGTTCTCGAAGAAGATGCACGAGGAGGCGGAGGACCTGAAGCTCGAGTCGTTCGGCATCGAGCTGCTGCATGCGATCGGCAGCGTGTACCAGACGAAGAGCACCACGTGGCTGAAGACGAAGCGCGGCAACTTTCTCGGCATGCCAGGCTTCTGGAACCGCATGAAGGAGCGCGGCGGCATCATCAAAGAGACGTGGAACGTGATGGGCAGTGCGGTGAACGTGCAGATGAGCATGGACGAGCTTGCGCGCCACCAGGACAAGGGCGACCTGCCCGACGAAGAGCTTCGCACGCTCGAGCAAGAGATGAGCGGCAAGATGCTTCTTGCCACCTGGCGCGGCACCCGCTGGGAGATCGGCAGCGTCCTCCGCCAGGTCTGCGACAATGTGCTCAACGAAAAGGGTGTCCCCGACAAGGTGCTCGTCCAGCGTGCGCGCGCGATCGCGTTCCTCGGCAGTATCTACCGTGGTGTGACGCCGGACGAGTCCGACGACGAGCGCCGCGAGCTCGAGCGCCTCGTCGCCGCAGCCGCGGAGAAGAAGAAGAAGAAGCGGAAAGACAAGGAGTCCCGTTTCGCGCTCGGCTCCAAGGACAAGGTGGACAAGGAGAAGCTTGCGAGCAGTGCTTCCGGTGCCTCATGAGCCGTGGTTACCGCGCGGCCGCTGTGGGTCGTCGGCTGCGCCGGGTCCCGTGGCTGCCCGGCGGCGGCCGCGGTGGGGGGATGTGGGGGCTCTGCTGCGCGGGGCGCTCCGGGGGCTCTAGCTTGGGGGCTCTTGAAACTCTGCAACTCTTGGGCTCCGACACGCTTGGCTCTGGTTGCCTGCGCCCTTGTCATGCTCCAGGCGCCCTCCCACTCCCCCTTGCCCTGGCTCCTCTGCGCTTCTCTTTTCTATCCTTATCCGTATTTGGTTTTACATAATGGGTCGCACATCGGACTTTATCGTATCTGTGGGACGGGGGGAAGGCGAGGGGGGGAAAAGACACAAGGCGGAAAAAAGATAGGTAAGGGTGGTAGGGAGGAGAGGGGGACAAGAGGGGAAGAAATGGGTAAAAGCGGGGAGGTTGAGGGTCGTGGGGCGAGGCGGAGAAAGGGAGAGAAGCGGGGGCTCGGGTGACGGAATTGCGTCGGGGGGGGAGGGAAAAACGGAAAAAAGAGCAGGGAAATAACCAGATGAAAGAGATCCAAGACGCGGTGGGACAAAGCACGGAGCTGTGAAATGGAAGCAGAAAGTGTGCACCAACATGGGTGTAATGGACGTCTTCGAGCCCTCTTTTTTTTTTTTGGCTTCCCGTCAGTCTTTCTCCGACTTCTCTGTGTACGCTCCGTTTTCTCCCTTTATGTACCTCCCCTTCTCCCCCCAAGCCCACCCTTGACCCACCCTCTTCTCCGTCCGTTTACCCGTCCCTTTGCCCCCCACTCTTCCCTCTCTCTTTATCCCCCGTCTTTCCCCTCTTTTTACCCTACGTTTTCACCCCGCTGCCTTTCTCTTCTCACTCCTTTCCCCCCTCCCGACTCCCTCCCTCCCCTCCCCCTACCGACTCCCTCACCCCACCCACTGGTGCCCGCACTGCGGACACCCTTCCCCGCCCGCAACACGATGCAGCGCACAACGCCCACAGCCCGAGCACAGCACTACCTTGTCCGTCTCGAGGACCGCCCAGGACACCACACACCGCTCTGCCGGTCAATACCGCGCCGTGGCCACGCGCACCAAATACATGGCCGGACGTGCACTTTGCATACGCCTCCACAGAGAATGGCACGTTTTCGCTGCACGCGGGGCAGTGCTCCACTACCCTTTGGCTTGCATCCGGGATGCGGCGGCGGAGCGCCGCAGCGACGCGTTCCGCGTGCGGTACGGCGGGCATCTGCGACAAGAGGCACCGCAGTGCGGCAGCGGGCCGCGCACCCGCGGGTGCCGCCGCGGGGCGTTCCGTGCCGCGCTCGCGCGCATGTCCCACGCCGGTGGACAGCACGGCCTGCAGGCACGCAGTGAGCCATGGGACCGCGGGGAGCGGCGCGGGGACCTCGACCCCGGCGGCGCGGGCGAGCCGCTGCGGTGAGACACGCGCCGCGCGGCACGCACGTGGATCCAGAGGCGCGCAGCGTACAGCTGGCGCGCCGCGGTGGCGCATGCAGCCAGTGCGCCGTCGTCGTCGTCCTGCACGGCGGCGGCGAAGCGGGCGAGGAGCGGCGCCGCACGCTCCTCCTGCAGCCGTGCGGCGACCTCCGTGAGGAGCTGCGCCTGCGCACCACAGAGCACACACGCGACGAGGAACGGGCGCCACGCCGCGAGCGGTGGCCGCGCCTCGTCCGCGGGTGGCGCGAGCCGCCACAGCCGCGCGCGCGCGTCCGCGCCGAGCGTCCAGCCGGGCACGAACGGGGTCCACAGCGTGTACGCGAGCCGCCGCGTAACGCGGTACCGCCAGGACGCTGGCTCGTCCGCGCTGTCGGTGAGGCGCGCGCTTGCGTGGGGACGTACGTCGCGAGCGCCGCGAGGAGTGCGACCTGCGGCCCTCCGTCCCCCGGGTAGCCGGCGAGCCCCCAGAGCGTCTGCAGGCGTGCAAGAGAGCGCTGCATCGCTGCGTCCGCGTCCCCTGGGGGTGCGGGCGCTGCGGCAGGATGCCCATCGGCGGTCCACAGCGACCAGTCGTCGTGCGCGGACACGCCGGCGGCAGGCGCATCCGCCGCATCCGCCGCGTCACCCGGCACCACCCCCGCTGCATGGCCCGTAGTGTCGTGCAGAGCAAAGGTGCGCTTCGTGTCCGTGTGCAGATGCCATGCATGCTCGGCCGCAGCGGTCGCGAAGCAGAGCGTCGCGGAGGGTGCCGCGGAAGCAGCCGTGGCAGCGCACCCGTCCGCCGCTCCGTGCGCCCAGCGCAGCGCGGACACGGACCTGCCGTGCATCTCCCAGGCCCGCGGCGCTCCGGGAAAGGGGCCGTCATGGAGCGCGCCGTCAGCGCGCGCGGCCATGACGTGGATCGCGCGCGTCGTGTGCACCGCGATGAGCGCGTTCCCGTGCGCGTCCCACCGGCTCCACGCAAGGTGCTGTACGGGGCTGTCGAAGGTGGCGTCCGCGGCGAGCTGCAGCGGCGCTCCCGGATGCGCACGGAACAAGTGCACCGCGCCGGCGCGCGTTCCCGCGGCAAGCAGCGCGGGCGGCGACGGACTGCGCGCAGGGTGCGACCAGGCGACCGCTGCGATCAGCGCGGCCGGCGTGCGACGAACCGAGGTACTGCGCGGCGAACTGCGCGGCGAGGTCCGTCGGCGGCGGCCGCGGCGCCGGCGCAGCCGCATCCACGCTCCCGTGCGCGGAGGCGACCCAGGGCCCGTGGACGCAGTTCTGCGTCTCGTACACACGCAGGGAGCCGCGCGCGTTCACTGTCGCGAGGACACAGCTGCACGTGAGCTGCAGGCGCCGCGGCGCACCTCCCCAGCGGGCCGAGGCCGCGCGGCGACCACGCGGCCGCGCACCATGCGCCGCTGAGCACGGGGGGGGACACGGACGCGGTGGCGACTGGCGTTAGGGGGGGAGGCACGTGCGACGCACCTTCGTCGCCCGCGTCGTCGGCCGCCGTGCGCTCGGTGTCGGGGCGCGCGGGGATGGCCGTGGCAAAGTGCGCGAGCTGGTCGCGCGCGCCAGGCGCGACGAGGGGCGCATCCGCATCCGCATGCACGATGCCGGCGGCGTCCGCGCACAGGTCCGGCGCGTACCCGATGCACGGGGTGAGGATGTGGATCGCGTCGGTCGCGACGACCGCGACTTGGCCGTCGGCAGACCACGCGAGGCATGCCGACGGCTCCCGCGCGCTGCCGCCCTGGAGCACATGCACCCAGCACGGAAACGCGCGGGGCGCGAGCAGCGACGCGTCCGCGCTCGTGCGCATGTGCGCGGCGGCGGCGGGCGGCGACGCCATCGGTCGGGAACAGGCGCGGCAAGGGAAACACCCCTCCACATACTCCGCGAGGCGCCGCGGGGCGCTGCTAACTACGGAGGCCGGCGCGTTCGCGCGGCGCGGACACATGCATGCACTAAAGATCCGACTTTACGCCCTTGCTTGTCAGCGCCGTGTTCCACGCGGCGTCGACACGGTCTAGCTCGCTCTGCACCTCCTTGACGGCCGCCTTGCGCTCCAAGCGCACCTCGTCCGAGTCGTGCGGGATCCCGTCGAGCTGCAGCAGCTGGCGCAGGAAGAGCTCGGACAGTTTCCGCTGCGCGAACGGGAGGCGGTCCGCTGGGATCAGGCCCGCGGGGCCAGCGGGCGCGGACGCGGCGGCCGCAGCGCCCGCACCCCCTTTGCGGCCCGCGACGTTCGGCAGTGCGGCAACGCTCTTCTCAAACAGCTCGAGCTCCGGAACCAGCACTGCGGTGCAGTGGTGCCGGACCTTTTCAATCTGCTGCAGATGCACCTGCACGGGGTCCACCGCGGGCGGCGCCTGCTGCGGGGGCGCCTGCGGGGCGGCCTGCGGGGGCGCCTGCTGGGCGGCCTGCGGCGGTGCCTGCGGGGGCGCCTGCGGGGGCGCTCCTACTGCGGCGGCACCCCTGTCCGCCTGCAGGGGCGCGCCTGCCGCGGCGGCGCCTCCACCGGGCGGCGGCGCCGCCTGTGTGCCCCTGCCGCCGCTCCCCTGCGGCTTGCCCGCCCTCTGTTTCGGCGGGTCCGCGACAAGGAGCGCGACACGCGCGCCGGTGCGGAGGCCATAGGCAACGAGGGCCACATTGTCGTCCTGGAGCACGATGCCCTGGAACGAAATCTTCACGCGGGGGAGCGCAATGCCAAAGACCGTGGACGCCTCCTCACGCAGTTGGCGGAGTGTCGCCGGCTGCTGCGTCTGCGGGAGCGCGAGCTGGTACCTGTGCGTCAGCGAACCCCCCCCCGCACGCACCGCTGCCGTGCATAGATGACCTCGAGCCACTCGACCTCTGCATGCGACGCATCAGGGGCCGAGTTCCAGCGGTTCCACGGATTCGAGAACCACGACATGGGCGGGACAGAACCAGGCGCGACGGGCTTGGCACCGATCGGGCTGATGCGCCGATGGGCCATGCCACGCGTTGCGCACGTGGCGTGCCGGCTATGCTGTAGCGGCCTACTGGGGGGGAAGGGAGAACAGCGGCGTAGCCATGCGCATCGGTAGCTCCGTCTGCCGCGGGCGCGGGCGGTCGCCGGGCGTCGCGCGCGCCTGCGTCGCGCGCGCATGGGCGGCGCGCGCGTGCCAGCGCGCGCGCGTGTGCACCGGGAGCGCGGGCTCCACGTCCGAGTCCTGGAGCGGCAGGTCCGCGGCGCGCGGCGCCGGCTGCTCGTTCTTCGCGCTGTTGTACAGGTAGCTGTGGTGAGTGCGCGGCGCGCCGCACGCACAGTCCCGCGAACGTGAGCGCGATGCCGACCCACTGCACGCGCGTGACCGACTGGCCGAACCAGGCCTGCGGTGAGCAGCGCCGCACGCACACGCACAATCGCCAGCAGGATGACGAACACACGCTTGAACAGGTTCGCAATGCTGTAGGTGACCGGGGACACATGCGCGAGCACCTGGAATGCGAGCAGGTTCTGCGCAAAGTGCACCAGGCCATTCACCCACAGCAGGTATAGCGCGTACAGGCTGATCGGCGTCGCGCGCGGCGCCGCCATGCGGGGGATGTCGTAGTATACAAACATGGGGAGCATCAGCTGTTGTCAGCGCCGCGCGCGGGCGACGCACCGCAATCGAGCAGCCGCTCGTGTAGTACAAGATGTTCACCTTGTCCAGCTTCTCGGACGGCGCCGTGGACACGCTCTCCGCGGGGCGCAGCAGCTTCTTCGAGTAGATGTTCTGCGCAACGAAAATGAACGTGCTGCCGAGCGCGGCGCCGAACCCGACGACGTCGTCACTGCTCGCGGACAGCGTCGAGCACGCGAGCACCACGCCCAGCGTGAGCGGCAGCAGCGACGCGTACGTGCGCGGCGAGTACGCGACGTGGAAGAAGTACGCATACGACACCACCGTGAACAGTGGCGAAAGCGCCTGGCGTCAGCCACACGCCAGCGGCGCCGCACCTTGACCGTGTGCACCATGCTCACGGGCACACGGCTGATCGCCACGGACCCGAGCGCGTGCCCGACGACGTTGAACACGCTCACCTGCGCGAGGTCGCGCATCTGCCGCCACGAGATCGGCCCTATCCGCTTCGCCAGCGTCCACTCCCCCAGCACGGAGCGCCGTGTCATGGCGTAGCAGTACGCATGCACGAACACGAACTGCACGAGCGTCAGTGCAACGGGGTATGGAAACACGGGCGGCGCGCGCGCCGTGCTCCCCGCCCGCTTCGTCGACGACAGCAGGCCCTTGGACGTGTTCGACGAGAACGCCGAACTCAGGTACCACAGCACACACAGCCCCGCCAGCAGCAGCGACGACGACGCCGTCGCGCGCGCCCCGCACACCACCTCATCCGGGCTCTCTCTGCGCGCCCAGGGCCACTGCATGTTGGGCCCCGTGCGTTTTTCCGCGCGCCCTGCCATGGCGTGGAAGGGGGCGTGTGGCTGCTTGCGTACTGGGTATATTTGCCACGTGGCTCTACGGGTGGAGGGGAGCAGGGGGGCCGGTCAGTGGGAAGTGGCACAAAGGACGAGGCGGTGCGCGGCGACGGTCGGGGGGGACGCATCTTGGAAGCAACGCGCATGCCGTGACAGAAGCGGTGCGAGGCGTAGGAGAACGATAGTATGGGTCGGAAGAACCTCGCCGCAAAAGGGGTCAGTGCGGTGGGCACTGGCAGCATCGCCCCGAGGCTTTGGGCGCGCATTCACACGGGCCCCCTCCGTCCGGGTCTTTTTCCATGCTGGGCTGTGGTCATCTTGTCCCTCTGTTTCCATTTCGGATCCCCTTTTATGGTGCCCTTGTAGAGGCCGCTAACCCCTTTGCCCCCTCGCTCATGGGGTTCCCGTCCCCTTCCATGCCCCCCTTCGGGCGCACCTCGCTCCTTTGCCCCCCGCTCCTCTCCATGTCCCCCTTTTCAACCCCCCCCCTCCCTATCCCTCATCCTTCCGCCTCCCTCCTCCCCCTCCAAGCCGCCCCTTGGGCTCCCCCCTTTTTTCGCTCACCCCCCCTCTCCCCCCCCATTCTTCCTCCCTCCCCCCACCGACACGCATCAGCCTCGCCGGCAGCCGCCGCACGCCACGCCTTTGGTGGCGCCCCAATCGCGCGCAGCATCGCATACACTTGGTCGATTCGCGCGCGCGTTCCCTCGTCGACGGGGGTGTGGCCTCTGACACGGTCGGGAGCGTCCGCGCCGCGCTCTCCATCCGCGCCCGCGCCGCCCTCCCGGTCAGCACCTGCACCCGTCCCCTCTCCCACCTGCCCATCCGCCGCTCCACCGTCTCTTCTCCGGCCCCCCCGTATCCCCGCGCATACGGCCATCCACATGAATGCACGGCACCGCTCCGGATGGTCGACGACCGCCGCCCAGTTCCCTGGCACGGCCTCCGCCGTGCGACAGAGGACCGGCATCATAGCCGCAAGAAATGTCCACCCGCTCGGCGACTGCGCGACGGCGGCGCGGTGCGTGCGGCTGTGAAAGTGGCCGACGTGGTGCGCCCACGCAGAGACGAGACGCGTCCAGAGCCGGACGAGCGTGCGTGCCGGGTCTTTCGCGCCGCGCGAGGGGACGTACGGGGCCCAGAGGGCGCCGCACACACCGGGCAACGCGGCTGTGCGTAGCATCGCGAGCGCATCCGCGAACCGCGACGGCGTGCGCAGGCGAAGCATCCACGAACACAGCGTCACCATTGTGCGCCGCTGCCGCGCGTGCGCGCGGGCGTCCTGCGTGCGCGTGGCCCATGCGTCGAACTGTGCAAGCGCCGTCGGGAGACGCCCGCGCAGCGCGGTGAGTGGGATCGCGACCGCCTCGAACAGGCCGTCGTCGTGGTGTTTCAGCGTGTCTGTCGCACGCTCCAGGCGCGCTCGCAGATGTGCGAGGCGCGGCGGCCGGTGGCGGGGGGGGAGGGGAGGGCGCTGGGCCACGCGTGAGGGCGGCGCGCCGCATAGGCTGTGTGGTTCGGCGCGGGCCAGGGGGGGGGCATGCCGGTGTCCGCTCCCCGCCGCGGACGCCGCCCTCCACACCGACACCTCCACATGCGCATGAGCATCGGCGTCGCTGTGGGCGGCTGGGTGCCAATGTCGCGGCACGGCGCTCCGCTCGCCGGGCCCCCTGCGCGCGACATCACATGCGGAGCCTGGTCCCGCGTCTCTGTGCTGCGCGCTTGACGCGCTGCCGAGTCCGCTTCCCGGCACCCGTCGCGTCTCTGGGGCAGCTTCCCTGGCGCTTTTTTTCTCGCCAACAGCTTCTCCCGCGCCCGCTCTGTCGCTGATCCCGTCCGTGCGCACTACCGTGCCCAAGCGCCGTGCCTGCGCCCCTTGGCTGGCAGCCCCCGCCGCCGGCACCCTTTCGTCCTGCACCCCCCACGCGCCCCCCGCCTGGTGCACGCCCACGACCAACTCCATCTCCGCCTCGATCAGCGCGGCGGCCGCGCGGCGAAAGGCCGCGCGCGGCTCCCCCAGGAGCCACGCATCGAGCGAGTCCAGCACGTGACGCACGCGGCGCGCGAGCGGCGCAAGCGTGTGTGCCGGCGCGTGCGCGCTGGCGGCGCGGCGGAACGGCGCGCCGAGCGCGCGGATCAGGTGCGTGACAAGCGCATCGTCGAGCATGGTGCCGTCGTCGCGCATGCGGCGCAGCACCGCATTCACATCGTCCAGCAGCGACGCATCCGCCGACGGCTCCGCGCCGTCGCGGGGATGCGGAGGCATCGGCGCGCGCGGCGACCCCGCATGGTGCTGGAGATGCCGCAGCGCATACCCATACGCGTCGCGCTTCCCCGCGGCGCCGGCGCTCGTCGCCGCATGCAGCGCCTCACACACCCGCGTCCAGTCGCCGTGTCGCGCGTGCGCGTCGAGGAGAGCGCGCCACATGCGCGGCGACTGCGGCAGCGCGCTGCAGAGGCGTGTGTGCAGCAGTGCGACGACCGCGCGCAGCCGGCGTGCGCTCGCGCACGCGAGCACCTCGGCGTACACCGCGGGCGCCAGATCGCTCGCGTACGGCGCGTCCCACAGCGCCTGCAGCAGCGCGCACAGCACGGCATCGTGCCGCTGCGTGTCGACGTCCCCCGCGCCGTCGAGGATCGCGCGCACGAGCGCGGTGTGCTGTGACCGACGCGCGAGTGTCGGTGGCTCGCTGCGCGGCGTCGCCCGCGGCCCCTCGGCGCCTGCGCCCGCGTCTGCGCCCACCGCGCGCCTGTGCTGCGCCGCATACACGCGACGCCGCTCGTGGACGAGCTCCGCCGCGGCAAGCAGCGCAGCGCACGCCGCCTGCGCGCCGCCCGCATCCTTGGACAGCCGCGCGCACAGGTCCGCGCTGGGTCGCGCATGGCGCGCGCCGGAGGGCACCGGGCGCCTACCGTCCAGTGCGGACGCGCGCGTGTCCGCCCCATGCACCGCGCACGCGGCGACGCATCTGCGCGCGCGCGGCATGCCGGGCGCAGCTGTCGTCTCCCACGCCCCCACCGCGCGCAGCCGTCCGCGGTGCGCCACCGGCAGCGCACGCGACGCGCGGAGCCATGGATGCATGAATGAAGGAGCGCGCGGCTCGGCCGAGGGCGGCCGACAGGAATTCTTACTGGCGGAGGCGCGTTTTCCGCTTCTGCCTCCCGCACAGACGCCACCGGAGGTCCCCGCGCAGTCGCCGGCCGCGCACGATGGCACACGAACGGCGGCGCAAGGGGTTTAATGCGCGCACACGGTCGAGCCGGCATGCGAAGCGGGAGGGCGACGCGCGCGAGATCGCGGCGCTCGAGCGCGGGGCGGCGGAGCTGGCGCTGGCGGACGAGGACCGCGCGTTCGCGCGTGTCCCGCTGAGCGCGCGGACGCGGCAGGGGCTGAAGCGCGGCGGGTTCATCGACATGACAGACATCCAGGCGCAGGCGCTGCCGCCGTCGCTGCGTCTGCGCGACGTGCTCGCGGCGGCGCCGACGGGGTCCGGGAAGACGCTTGCGTTCCTCATCCCCGTCCTCGAGGCGCTGTACCGGAAGCGCTGGTCTGCCGCGGACGGGCTTGGCGCGCTGGTCATCTCGCCGACGCGCGAGCTTGCGATGCAGATCTTCGAGGTCCTGCGCGCGGTCGGCGGCGCGCACACGTTTTCTGCGGGCCTCGTCATCGGCGGCAAGGACCTGAAGCACGAGCAGGACCGCCTGCGGAAGATGAACATCCTCGTCGCGACGCCGGGGCGCCTGCTGCAGCACCTGGACCAGACGGTCGGCTTCGACGCCTCGAGTCTGCAGGTGCTCGTGCTCGACGAGGCGGACCGCATCCTCGACATGGGCTTCGCGAACACGCTGAATGCGATTCTCGAGCATCTGCCGCGCGAGCGGCAGACGCTGCTCTTCTCCGCGACGCAGACACGGCGCGTGAAGGACCTCGCGCGGCTGAGCCTGCGCGACGCGGCGTGCATCGGCGCGCGCGACGCGGCGCACGCGGCGCGTACCCCCGCGCAACTGGAGCAGTTCTCCATGGCCGTCGCACTCCCGCAGAAGCTCGACATGCTCTTCTCCTTTTTGCGCGCGCACACGCAGCAAAAGACGCTCGTGTTCTTCTCGTCGTGCCGCCAGGTGCAGTTTGTCCACGAGGTGTTCCGCCGGCTGCGTCCGGGCGTCCCGCTCATGGCGCTGCACGGGAAGCAGAAGCAGATGCGGCGCGCCAAGATCTTTGCGGACTTCTCCCGCAGCCGGCACGCTGCGCTCTTTGCGACGGACATTGCCGCGCGCGGCCTCGACTTCCCCGCCGTCGACTGGGTCGTGCAGGTGGACGCGCCGGACAGTACCGAGACGTACATCCACCGCGTCGGCCGCACCGCGCGGTACCAGGCGCAGGGCAAGTCGCTTCTTTTCCTCCTCCCGAGCGAGGAGCAGGGCGTCCTCGCCGCGCTGCGTGCCGCGGGCGTCCCGCTCGGGCCCATCCGCGCGCGCGACGCGAAGCTGCACAGCACCCAGAACCAGCTCCAGTCGTTCGCTTTCCAGGACCCGGAGCTGAAACATCTTGCGCAGCGCGCGTTTGTCTCCTACGTACGCTCTATCCATCTCCACAAGGACAAGCACACGTTTAACGTTGCCGCGCTCCCCCTTGACGAGTTTGCCGCCGCGCTCGGCCTTCCGGGTGCGCCGCGCATAAAGCTTGTCAAGGATGCGCAGAGGCAACAGAGGGCGGTCGCGGGGGGAGAGGGGGTCGCGGGCGAAGAAATGCATGCAGGCGCTAGCGGGGGGCGCTCTCTGCCGGGCCCAGGTGAGGCGGGCGCGGCCGATCTTTCCCCCGGCGGGGACGACTCTGCGGAGGAGGCGTCCGCCTCCCCGCCCTCGCCCACATCCCCGCCCTCGCCCGCGTCCGCATCCCCGCCCTCGCCCGCGTCCGCATCTTCGCCCTCGCCCGCGTCCGCTTCCCCGCCCTCGCCCGCGTCCGCTTCCCAGCCATCCCCCCCGCCCCCACGCCCCCCCCCTGCGAGCGCCCCCCGCACACGACACGACCGCCTCTTTGGCCGGACGAACCAGACGGTCCTGAGCAGGCACTACACGGGCATGGTGGCGAGCGACGAGAGCGACGCGGGCGATGCGGAGGATGGCGACCTACTCACGCTCACGCGTGCGGACCACGAGCTGGACGAACACGCGGCCGCGCCCGCGGCGTCGGAGCTGTCGAAGCGGCGCGTTTTGCAGGGGCAGAGCAAAAAGGCCATGGCCGCGATGGGCAAGCGTGGCGCTAGTAGCCGCGTCGTGTTTGACGACGAGGGCACTCCGCGTTCGCTGTACGAGCTGAAGAATGAGCAGGACTTCCTCCGGCAGGGCCCTGTACGTGAGCAGATCGACGCCTGGGAGGCGGCCGAGCGCGAGCGCATGGCGGTCGCGGATGTCGCAGACAAAGACCGTGTAAAGCGGAAGCGCCAGGAGAAGAAGCGCAAAATAAAGGAGTATGAGCGGCAGCTCGCCGAGACGCCCGGTGCGCGTTCCGCGGCCGCGGCCGAGTACGACGGCGAGCACGGCGCGTCGGGTCTTGCCGACTTGGTTCTTCCTGAGGAGGAGGAGGACGCAGCGGGGGCGTGGAGCGTGGAGGAAGACGAGCAGGCGCCCAGACCGCCGCGCGCAAAGCGGGCAAGGCGGGACGCGGCCGATGGCAGTGCAGTGCAGCGGACAGATGGCGACATTGCGGCGCAGGAGGCGATGGCGCTGCGTCTTCTGGGAGGAGCGTAGAGGTGGGCTGTGCGCGTGGGAGGCGCGGGAAGGAGCTGTGAAGGTATGGGAAGCACTCTTGGTATTACGTTGCGCATAAGGGGGAGAGAAATGGGACTGCGGATGTGGGGGGGTGCGGGGAGCGACGACGGGATGTGCGCGGCCGCGACGGCGGCGCGTCATTTGCTCCCTGCGCAGCTTGGCGGGACTCGTTGGCCCCATGCGGTATTCCCATTCCCTGTGCCGTTGCGCTTTACTTGGCATCGGTCACCCCTGCGCACTCGGCCCCTCGTACCTCACCGCCCGCCACCTTGCTTACCCCCCTGCCCTCTACCCCTCTTACCTCCCCCACTGCCCCCCTCTTGCGCGCCCGCACTCTACCCTCTGGCCCCCCTGCACTCTACCCCTCTTTCCCCCCGCACTCCCGCCCTCTTACCCCCCACACTCCCGCCCTCTTACCCCCCACACTCCCCCCTTTGCTACGGTACGTGCAGACGACGCCGGCGACGCAAAAAGGATGGTACTCTGTAATTTGCGCCTGAATGCGCGCGGCACCGCTACGGGCTTGCTTGCCGGCAACGCCTGGTGCCGCGCTCTTGATGCACCTACATGCTGATCCGTCGAGCCGGCGTCCCTGCGTGCCGATACTGACACGAACAGCGACACCACATTCAGGCGTCTGTACGCTAGGAGAGACATAGCCAAAACGATAGGGGGGGGACTCATTACACGAACTGGGGTGAGTCGCGTCGCCCGCGCGACACGCACCTTGCCGAACCAGGGGATGAGCGACTGCGCGAGTGTGAACGAGAACACGAGCTTCGGGCCGACGACGAGGACCTGCGGTGAGCGCGAGGGAGCGCGCACGGCGCACCTTTGGCACGAGCCCCTTGAAGAAGGCGCTGATCCCCTCGTTCTTGACCATGTCCCTAATGATCGCGGCGCCACCGACGGTGCTCTCAAAGTTGGCGTTTTGAATGCGCGTCTTCACGACGTCGAGCGGCGCGGCGACGGTGATGCTGGCGACGCTGCCGCCGATGGACGCAATGAAGTTCTGGAACCAGGTCGCGTCCGAGTAGTCCGTCAGGCCGAACACGTACTCCTTCGTAAACGCAGACCCGCCGAATAGCGCGAAGGAGCCGGGCGCATTGCGCGCAGCGGTCCAGCCCCAGCCCCGGTACAGATTCACGTTCTCGTCCGCGAGAATACGCAAGAAGCCGCGCGAGCGGAACGCCTCCGGGTTCGTCTGGCGCTTGATTTTCAGCACGTCCAGCGGAAGGAGGACCACCTCGCCGATGCCCGTGAGCCTGGGGTGAGCGCGGGCGCCGGCGCGACGTACGAGCCGGCGGTGGCACTCATGATGCTCTTCCCAGTGCGCTCGCCAAACGCGCTGTCGAACTGCTTCTTGTAGTGCCGCGTGAGATAGTCGTTGAAGTAGGGCTGCCCGCCGAACTTGTACACGCGCTGCAGCACCTTGTAGCCCGCCGCGTACCCGAGGCCGGGGAACAGGCTCAGGAACTTGGTTGCGGCGCCCGCGGACGCGCGGTCCTTGAAGATAACCTGCGTGAGCGACCTGCCCGCGTCCTTGTTGCTCATGAGCCGCTTCGCCACCGTGTCCACGGGATGGAACACGAGCAGCTCCGCAATCCCAGACGTGCCGGAGCCCAGCAGGCGCGCCATCGCGGTGTCCTTCGACCTTCCAGGCGGCGGCGACATCGTGGTGTGGGAGAGATGACGCACAACTGCAATTCGCCCGCAGACCCGCAAATCTCGCTTCGGACAGCCCCGGAAACCGGCATCACGTGCGGGGTGGGGTCGCGCACGGCGCTTGGACCAGCCCCACAACACGCGTTCCGCATGAACTTCCTCTTCAAGGCGCGCCCGCGGCTGCCGAGCGAGCTTGTGCGCGCGCTGCGCGATGCGGCCGTGCGGCTGGGCGTGCTGCGGTGCGCGAAAGGCGCGCTGCAGCTCGGCGACGCGCCCGTCAGCAGCGACGCGCGGCGCAAGGTGCGGCAGCGGCGGCGTGCGCTCACCGCAGACCGCCGAAGAGATGCTGCAGCTCATCCAGCACGCGAAGCTCGTGCTGTACGGCGAGGGCGGCTCGGACCCTGTCCCGGAGCAGGTCGCGCAGTTTGCGCAGGAGGCGTACCAGCTCGACCTGCTGCAGTATCTGCTCGTCGTACTGCCCCGCCTCGAGTTCGAGACGCGCAAGGATGTCGTCCAGCTGTTCAGTGCGCTGCTCCAGCGGCGCATCGGCTCGCGCCTCCCCACCGTGGAGTACCTCTCCGCGCATCCGACCATTGTCCTGCAGACCTTCCAGGGATACGACGACCAGGACATCGCGCTGAACACCGGGATGATGCTGCACGAGATGCTGCAGCATGAGCGGCTCGCCAAGGTGCTCCTGTATGCGGACGACTTCTACCGATTCCCGCACTTTATCGAGACGTCGTCGTTTGGCGTGTCGTGCGACGTGTTCTCGAACCTGCGCGTGCGTCGCCGCGCGCTCCGCCTGACCGCAGGACACGCTCATGCGGCACAAGCCGATGGCCGCGGACTACCTCGCGGACCACTTCACTCGCTTCTTTGCGATGCACGCGCAGCTGCTCGACTCGGCGAACTACGTGACGAAGCGGCAGTCCATCAAGCTGCTCGGCGAGATCCTCGTGGACCGTGCGTTCTACGCAGTGATGACGCGCTACGTTTCCGACGACGCGAACCTGAAGCGCGTGATGAACCTGCTGCGCGAGCGCAGCAAGAATATCCAGTTCGAGGCATTTCACGTGTTCAAGGTGCGTCTGTGCCGCACCCGCCGTTCACACACAGGTGTTTGTCGCGAACCCGAAGAAGACGCCTGCCGTGGAGGCGATTCTCCGGCGGAACCGCGAGCGACTGCTGGCCTTTCTCTCTGACTTTCTTCTCGACCGGACGGATGAGTCGCTCACGGACGAGCGCCAGTACGTCATGCAGATCATATCGTACGTGGCCGGGGGGGATGGTCTCTCACCAGCCAGCGCGTTGCCGCCACTCCCGGGGAGCGCGAGGTAAGCGCGGTGGGCGACGGGGGCACAGCGCCGGGGCAGGAGGCAATCTTGAGATGCGCTTGTGTTATGTACAGTATGTACGGGGGATGGTGTATTTATTGATTTATTTGTTTTTGGTGGCGGTTGTCGGTGTGCGTTCGCCGGCTCTGCGGCCGTTCGGGGAGCGGTTTGGCCGGGGAAAATCTGCCTCCCTTGTGATGTCCTCTCACGCCTATTCCCCGTATGCTGATCGCCCTGCTTTGCTGCCGCTATTATTCTCATGGTCATGCGCTCTCTGCGCGGAGTATCCGCGTATCTGAAACCCTTCCATGGATTCCTTGCCCGCTGTATTTCCAACTCGTATGTCTCTTGCTCGAGACTCGTGATCCCGGTGCCTCGGTGCCGTTGCCTCGATGCCGTTGAGTCCATCCTATTTCCCTTTTCCTCCCTTGCCCATTCCCCCACCCCTTGCACTTTCCCCCACCCCTTGCACTTTCCCACGCCTTGCGCTTTCCCCTCGCCCCTGCGCTTCCCAACCCCCCCTTGCGCTTTCCTCTCGCCCCTGCGCTCCATCCTCCCTCCCTTGCTCTTAGCCGCCCCCTATCGCCCCCACCCCCCCCTCTTATAACATCCCCACCTTTCCTATACCCTCGCCCCTCCTATACTCCCCACCCTCCCTTTTATCCCCCCTTTTCCCCACACCGCCGACCCCTCTTATCCGCCACCGCTTCTTATCCTTCCCCGACCCCCTACGACGACCAGTCCACCTGCTCGCGCACCGCAGTACCATCCTCCGTCGTGAACGCGAGACGGATGCGAAGACGCACAGGTGCCTGCGCGCGTTAGTCCACCGCGTGCGCTCCCAACGTACTGAGCCGGCGCCAGACACGCGCATTTCCTGCGTTGCCGACTCGCCCTGTGATAGGTCCGCGCGTGAGATGGGGAACATCTGCAGGCGCTGACTCTTCGGCACCGCCGCTTGGAACACAATCTGTTGCACGCCGGCTGTGTGTGCGGTGAAGCGCGCCTGGATGCTTACCGCGTCGGGCGTGGTGCTGAGCACCGCGAGCGACACAGCGACGCCCGCGCGGTCGAGGATCATGTGACCAGGCTCAGGCGCCGCAGGCGTGTGCAGGCTGAGCGCTGCGAGGTCCGCGCCCGGGGACGAGACGGGCGCGGATGTGTCGGGGGGGGGGGCGCCCGTGGACGAGGCGGGCGCCGGCGCGCCGAGGAGATCGAGCATGTCGGACGCCGGCGCGCCGCGCGTCGCGGCGCTGGCGGTCGCGTCCCCCGCGGATGCGGCGCCAAAAATGTCCGCGAGGAGGTCGTGTGTGGAGGTCTGCGCAGCGGGCGCCGCGCGCGCAGAGGCGCGCTCCGACGCTTGCGTTTCGCCCGGCTCTGCGCCGAGGTCCAAGAGCTCGGCGGCGCCCGCGGCTCGCGCACTGGGCGCAGACGCCTTGGGATCTGCGAGGGCGAGGGCGAGGGGCCGCACCTCCGGCAGCGGCATCGTTTCGAGGACGCCGACGCGGAGCGCGGGGCGGTCGAGGAGCGCACCGTACTCGACGGCGCGCTTCTGCGTCTCGAGGTCGACGCTCGTGCGCAGGCTGTCGAGGAACGTGGCGATGCGCGCTTGCTGGGCGGCATCGCTCATGCGTGTGTGCAGCTTGACGAGCGCGGTAAGCACGTACTCGCGGACGGTCTCGTTCGCGTAGACGGAGTCCAGGAGGGACGTGAGAAGATCGACGACGTCTTTGGGCGTCGCGGACTGGCGCACGCCGCCCACGTCCACGTCGCCCGCCTCAAATAGCACATCGCCGAACTCGCCCATGACCCAGACGGCAGCGAGCGACTGCGCCTGCTGCGAGAGGTCCGCGCAGAGCGCCGCATACACCCGCTGCACTGTGTACGCCTGGAGCTCTGGCACGTGACTGACGAGGCGGATGAACGCGCCGAGCACCTCGTCGCGCACGTGGCTGCCGGCCTGGGGTGAGTGCGGCGGGGCGGCGACGTACGAGGCGGAGCGCATGCAGCATCGAGTCGATGTGCCAGCGGTGGCTCGGCGCGAAGCGCTCGGCGGCGATGCTGATCTGCGTCGTGAGGCCGAGCTTGAACTCGGTGTCGGCGACCTCGAGGAAGGCGAGCAGCTCGCGCATGAGCATCTGGACGTTGCTCTCGTTGATCAGCGTGTACGTGAGCTCGAGCGCGCGGCGGCGAATGGAGATGTCTGCGTCGCGCAGACACTCTAGAATGGTCGCGCGGTGCCGCTGCACGGCGTTCGTGTCGAGGGAGACGACCTTGATGAGCGTGTTCAGCGCGACATAGCGGATGTTGTTGTCCCGGTTCCCCAGGAACTTGCCGAGGATGTTGATCGCCATCACGCGGAGCCCCGCGTCCGCGCGGATCTCAAGGATCGTCAGCACGCACTCGTACAGGATGCTGTTGCCGACGTTCTTGCTCGCGTCCGTGTTCGTCGCGACCTGCGCAAGGAGGTCGTTGATCGCGTCGGACACCGCCGCGCTGTCGCGCCCGAGCACGCGCAGGAAGCGCAGCATCTTCGCCTGCAGGAAGGGGTCCGTGATCCCGGCGACGTCGTGCTCCGGGGAAAAGCTCGTCGAGAGCAGGTTCTTCAGCGTCGCGACGAGCGCCGAGGTCGCCTGGCGGAACTCGTCGACCGCGGGCGGATACACGTCGCAGATCTGCATCGCGAGATTCACCGCACACAGCTGCACGCCATGGCTCTTGTCGCCCAGCAGCTGCAGCGTGCGCGCGCGGAAGTGGTCGATGAGGTCCGGCACCTTGCGCACGATGCGCATCGCGCACAGCGCCGCCAGCGGTCAGCCCACGCGCCCCGCGCACCTACCTTCTTCCGGATATACGAGTTCGCGCTGCCCATGAGGCGCTCAATCTCATTGCACAGATCGCGCGACATCTCCTCGGACGCGATGTTCGCGAACGTGCACAGCGCGAGCCCGACCGTGTACATGTTCGACGAGTTCATGTCGCTGGCGTCAGCGGCACCACCGCGCGCGGACGCACTTCTTCAGCCCGTTCGTGACGAGCATGAGCACCTGCGCATTCTCGTCTAGGAGCAGCATGATGCCGAGGTATCCGAGGCGCTTGTCGCCAAAGCGCGGCGACGCCACCAGCTTCAGGCACTCCATCTGCCCAAAGTGCGCAGGGTAGCCAAGCATGTGGATGTACAGGAGTTTGGACAGGTTGTTGTAGCGCAGATACGCGTCGTCGTCCTTGAACGCCGTGCGGATCGCCGCGCTCTCCTTCTGCAGGAGCGAGCGCTCGTCCGCGAGCGTCTTGCACGCGCGCACCCCCTTGATGAGCGCGCGCAGGTTGTACAGGCCCGCGCTCGCCATGAGGCCGCCGAGCCGCGGGTCCAGCGCGGCCACCTGCTGCTGCTTCTGGAAAAACGTCGCCATGGCGGCTGGCTGCGCCGCCCCGGCGGCCCCGCGTGCTACATACACACAATCACGTGACTACATCGCGCTCGGGCGCGGCGGGAGCGAGGGGAGCGACGCGGGGCTACGGAGCGTGACGAGGCGCAGGAACAGGGCCGCGGTGAGCTGCATCCCTGCGGGTCAGGCCTGTTTGCGCGGCACATACCTCCGACCACATAGAATACGAGCGCCGGCGACCATGTGACCGTGGAGCTGAATGTGGCCGTGAACAGGATGGGGCCGAGGATCGAGCTCGCGATTGTGCTGAGCACGGCCCATGCGCCGAACAGGCGGCCCGCGTCCTGAGGACGCGCGATCAGCGCGAGCCCCAGCGAAGAGATGGCGGGCCCCACGCTTCCACCGAGCGCGGCGAGCACGGACCCGAGCACGAATACGGGCGCCGACCGCGCGAACGCGCTTACGAAGAAGCCGACGCCTGTGAGCAGCGCGGACGCCGTCCCGATCCGCCGGTCGAGGCGGCTGTCGTGAATGAGGTGCAGCTGCCGGGCGCGCTCGCTCCACTGCTCCTCGGCCTGCTCCGGCGGCGCGGCGCCGCCGTGCGTGTCCGCGTGCGCCGCATCCCCGCCGTGGCCGGCGCCGTGCAGCTCCGCGTCCGCACGCATGCTGCCGTGTCCCTCTGGCGGCCCCGCGACGGTGTCGTGCGGGAGCCCGAGCGACGTCGGCGGGCGGTGGATCAGACGGATGACGAGCGGCACGAGCGCAGTGAGGGCGACCATGCGGGTGATGGACGTCGCACTGATATACAGGCCCACGATGGTCGAGTTCCAGTTGTACTCCAGTCTGCTGTAAGCGACGACGCGGCGACGGGAGAACGCACTGCACGTATTGGATTTTGATCGGGACGATCGCAATGCACGCGCTCTCCAGGGAGTGTGCACAGGAGAGGAACAGCAGGTTGTAGTTCCGCTGTCCGTTGCGCGCGGGATGGGACACGGAGAAGGGGGGCCGAGGGGGGGGAAACGGGGAGGAGGAAAAGGCCCTGGACGGGGGTGACGGCGTGGGGTCGGCGGCGGCGGGGTCTGGCGGCGTGTGGTCCGTGGCATGGTAGATTGGTACCGCGGCACGCGCACGTCGGTCCCCCGGCGCTGCGCCTTCGGCGTCCCCCCCGCGGTCGCCCTCCAGCGCCTCGTCCGCGCCCTTCCAGCGCCATTCTCCCCGTCTCTCCTCCCCCGTCCAAAGCCGTGCTCCCTTCCCCCTCGCCCGCGCCCCCTCCACCGCCGGCCACAGAATCTCCAACGCACGCAGCGGCTGGAGAAGCAGCGCGCGGACGCGCGTGCGGAGAGGCGCATGCTTCCGCGTAGCGGCGTCACGGTCCGCGGCGCGGCGGTGCGCGCGCCCCGCGACACGACGGCGCTCCATGCTGAGGCTCTCAGGGATCAGGACAAATGCAACGAGAAGCATGACGTGGATCCCAGATCCCGTCCAGAGCGCGGTCGTTATCTCCTGCGTGACCGCGGTGATCACACTGCCAAACATGGGGCCGAACGCAACGCCGGCGAACAGGACGCCGGTCGTCATCGCAAAGAGACGCGCGCGCGTGCCGCTGGGCGTGATGTCCGACAGATAGCACATGCTCATGGCGGTGATCGCACTGAAGCCGCCGAGGAGCCCCTCGATCGTGCTGCCGATCGCGAGGAAGCGCGCGCCGAACGGGAGCGCATGCAGCGGCACGGATGCGGCGACGAGGACGACCGCGTCGAACGCGACGACGCCCGTAAAGCTCACCGCGAGCACGGTGAGGCGGCCGACGCGATCCGAGAACCGGCTCCAGAAGCCCGTCGAGAGCGCGGACGCAATCCCGTTCGTGAGCAGGAGCGTCATCGTCAGGAAGGACAGCTTCTCCTGCGCAAACGGCGACTGCCGGCACGCGCTCGTCGGCACGCGCGTGAGCGTGCGCGGAGCGCCGTCCGCGGCGGGCGCCGGGTCCACGCCGTTTTCCTCGCACACCAGCGCGAGATACATCTCCATCCGCGCGGCCATCAGGATGCCTGTCGCGACGGCGAACAGGAGGATCACCGGGAGCAGCCACTGCGGGCTCGGCTGGCGCCACCACGGGAGGCCGTCGAGCCACGCGAGGCGTACCACGTCGTCCCCCGCCGCCCCCTCCTCGTCGTCGCACGGTGGCGCAGGCGGCCAGGAGGCGCCGAGATCCGCATACATGCTGCTGTCCACGCCGAGCAGCGGCTCCGTGACATCGCCTTCCGGGCCCGCGGCGGCTGCCCAGGCGGAGGCAGACGCGTGCGCGCGGCTGCGGCCGTCCGCGGTGGGCGGCGTGCGCGGAGCGTCCATGGCGGGTGGCAACACGCCGTCCGTGCAGCGGCCGCGAGGGGGGGGCCACGTGGCAGCTGGCCGCGCATGACGAGCGCCGGGGGATGGAAATTATTCTGCGCCACCATGTCGAGTGGCGGACACGACGCGGCGGACGCGCGCGTACACGCGCGCGGGGACGGCGCGGGGCCGGCGGGGTCCGACGCGGGGTCCGAGGACACGAGCTCCGAGGCGGAGGCAGCGTGCGCGTGCGCGTACTGCGGCGTCGCGGCGGCGGAGTGCGTCGTGCAGTGCCTCGGGTGCAGCAAGTGGTGCGTGGGAGGCGGCATGCGTGCGCGCGCTGACACCAGGTTCTGCAACGGACGCGGGAAGACGTCCGCGTCGCACATCGTTGCGCACCTCGTGCGCTCGCGGCACAAGGGTGTCGTGCTGCACCCGGACTCGCCGCTCGGCGACACCATCCCCCAGTGCTTCACGTGCGGGACGAAGAACCCGTTCCTGCTCGGGTTCATCCCGACGAAGAGCGACGCGATGGTCGCGCTCCTGTGCCGGCACCCGTGCGCGTCCGCGCCGCCGACGAAGGACATGGCGTGGGACACGTCGCAGTGGTCGCCGCTGATCCTCGAGCGCGCGTTCCTCCCGTGGTTCGTGCGCGAGCCGATGGGCGCGCAGGCGGCGCCGGCGCGCGCGATCAGCTCCGAGCAGATACGGCGGCTCGAGGAGCTCTGGCGCGAGGACGAACAGGCGACGCTCGCGCAGGTCGACGAGGCGGACGCGGACGCGGCGGTCGCCCCGACGCAGATGCAGTACCACGACGCGCTGCAGTACAAGCGCATCTACACGCCGCTCGTCGAGATCGAGGCGGACTACGACAAGAAGCTGAAGGAGTCCCAGACGCAGGACGGCGTCGACGTGCGCTGGGCGACGGGGACCAAGGGGCAGACGCTCGCGTGGATCCAGCTGCCGCAGCTCGAGAGCGGCGAGCTGCGCCTCGCGCCCGGCGACGACGTGTGCCTGCGCTACGTGTGGAGCCGGGAGCGGCGCTGGGCGGGCGAGGCGGTCGTCGCCGCGATGCCGCTCGCGACGATCGACGTGTGCCTCGAGCTGAAGCGCGGCGACGCGCCGACGGAGTGCACGGGCAACTTCTCCGTCGAGTTCCTCTGGAAGGGCACCACGTATACGCGCATGACCAAGGCGCTGCACGCGTTCGCCACGGACAAGCAGCGCATGAGCAGCTACCTGTACCACCGGCTCCTCGGGCGCGACGTGCCCGCGCGCCCCGTGCGCGCCGCGCTCCCGCGACACATCTCCGCGCCGGGGCTCCCGGAGCTGAACCAGAGCCAGGCGGCCGCGGTGCGCGCCGCGCTCACGCGCCCGCTGAGCCTCATCCAGGGGCCGCCGGGCACGGGGAAGACCGTGACGAGCGCGACGATTGCGTACCACCTGAGCTGCACGCGACCGGGGCCCGTGCTCGTGTGCGCGTCGTCGAACGTCGCCGTGGACCACCTCACCGCGAAGATCCACACGACGGGCCTGCGTGTCGTGCGTGTCGCCGCGCGCATCCGCGAGGCGGCCGAGTCGCCCGTGGACTTCCTCATGCTGCACGAGCAGGTCGCGCAGTGCGCGCCGCCGGAGCTGCAGCGGCTCAGCGCGCTCAAGGCGCAGCATGGGGAGCTCAGCGCGAGCGACCAGCGGCGGTTTCTCACGCTCGGCTGGCAGGTCGAGCGCGAGATGCTGCAGGCGGCGGACGTCGTGTGCACGACGTGCGTCACCGCCGGCGACCGGCGCCTCGCTCGCATGAGCTTCCACACGGTGCTCATCGACGAGGCGACGCAGGCTGCGGAGCCGGAGGCGCTCATCCCGCTCCTCTTTGGCTGCCAGCAGCTCGTGCTCGTCGGCGACCACAAGCAGCTCGGGCCCGTCGTACTCAGCCGGCGCGCGGAGGGCGCGGGGCTCAGCCAGAGCCTGTTCGAGCGCCTTGTGCTGCTGGGGAACCTGCCGCTGCGCCTCGAGGTGCAGTACCGCATGCACCCGTGCCTCACCGAGTTCCCCAGCAACATGTTCTACGACGGCGTCCTCCAGAACGGCGTCACCGCGCGCGACCGCGAGCGGCGCACGATCGATGTGCCGTGGCCGGACCCCGCGCAGCCGATGATGTTCTACCAGAACCTCGGACAGGAGGAGATCTCCCCGACGGGCACATCGTATCTCAACCGCACCGAGGCGAGCAGCGTTGAGAAGATCATCACCCACTTCCTCCGCGCGGGCATCGCGCCCGAGCAGATCGGCGTCGTCACCCCGTACGAGGGCCAGCGCAGCTACATTGCCACGCACATGCAGACGCATGGCGTCCTCCGCAAGGACACATACCGCACGATCGAGGTCGCCAGCGTCGACGCGTTCCAGGGCCGCGAGAAGGACTACATCATTCTTTCCTGCGTCCGCAGCAGCGAGCACCAGGGCATCGGCTTCCTCAGTGACCCTCGCCGCATGAACGTCGCGCTTACGCGCGCGCGCTTCGGCCTTATCGTCATTGGGAACCCGCGCGTGCTGAGCCGCGACCGCCTCTGGTACTACCTGCTCGTCCACTTTCAGCTGCGCGGCGTCCTTGTCGAGGGCGCCTTTTCCAACCTGCAGCCGTCCGTCACCCAGTTTCCGCGCGTCCCGCCGCGGGGCGCCCGCGGCGGCGCCGGCGGGCCCGCGCGCAGCGGCACACCGCCCGCACCCGGAGCCGCCCCCCCGCCACGCGCCGCGGGCGCCCCCGCGGGTGCGCCGGCGCCGGCGCCCGCCTGGGACCTCGCCGCGCTGCACAGCCAGGTGCTGGCGCTCAGCGAAAGCGACCGCCTGCAGGACGCGCGGCGGGACCGCGACGAGTACGACCTCGACTCCCTGCACGGCTTCCAGAGCCAGGCGTCCATTCCCGATACAGCCGACGACGACGACGCTTTCAGCCGATTCACCCGCCTCACCGAGTGGGGAAAACCGTAGTCACGTGGCAGCACTGGACCTGTGTGCGTTCCCAACACGGTAGCACGGCCGCGGCCCATCTTCCCACCATGGCCCAGATTCTGACGTCGCCGATCGCGCATCCGAACACGAAGTACCCCACGGGCAAGTGCGTGCACGGCGTCCCGCAGTCGCTGACGGCAGCCTGTATGAGTTCATCACGTCGAACCCATACAAGTCGCAGCCGGCGGACGTCGCGTCCTGGCGCCTGGACGGGAAGCCGATGACGTGCGTTGCGCGCCGCCCCACGCTCACCACAGCCGCGGGGATGTTGAGCACACCGCGAAGCAGATCGCGTACTTCCTGCGGCACACGCTCGGGCTCGCGGCGGGGCAGCGCGTCGCGGTCGTGTCGCCGAACTCGACGCTGTACCTGCCGGTGGTCCTCGGCATCGCGCGGGCCGGCCTCGTGTGTGTCGCGACGAACCCGGTGTATTCCACGGACGAGATGGTGCATCCGTTCCTGGACTCTGACGTCGCCGTCGCGCTCGTCTTCCCCGCGATCGTGCCCGCTGTGCGCGCCGCCTTTGAGAAGGCGCAGCGGCCGCAGCACCTCGCCAACGGCCAGCGCGCGATCTGGCTCATGGACGAAGCGGACACGGTGCCCGCGCTGCCCACCGGCGAGACGGACTTCCGCCCCGCGCTCTCGAGCGACGACTGGCCGATCGAGCAGATCCGCGACCCGCGCTCGACCGAGGTCGTGATCGCGTACTCGAGCGGCACGAGCGGGAAGCCCAAGGGCGTCCTGCTCACGCACGACAACCTCGTGTGTGGCTGCGACGGCCTCTGCGAGGGGTCCAAGGGCGACGTCGGGCCACACCAGATCGCGATCTCCGTCCTCCCTATGTTCCACATCTTTGGCCTGAACATCCTCGTCTTCTCCGCGTTCCTCGTGAGCATGCGCGCGGTCGTCGTGCCGCGGTTCGACGTGGATGTATTCTGTGCCGCGGTGCAGCGCTTCCACGTCACGCTTGCTGCGGTGGTCCCGCCGATGCTCCTCGCGCTCGCGCGCCATCCGTCGGTGGCCAAGTACGACCTGAGCTCCCTCCGTGTGGCTCTCTGCGGCGCGGCGCCGCTCGGCGTCGAGCTCGGCGACGAGGTGGAGAACCGTCTGCCGCACCTGCGCGTGTGCCAGGGCTATGGGCTCAGCGAGACCTCTCCTGTGGTTGCTTTCGCGCCCAGTGCGGACTACCGGAACCACAAGGGTTCCTGCGGGTTTCCATTTCCGGGCACGGAAGTGCGTCTCATCGACGCGGACGACAAGGATGTCGCGCATGACCAGGGCAGCGATGGCAAGCCTGGCGAGCTCTGGGTCCGCGGTCGTATGGTGATGAAAGGTTACCAGAACAACAAGGAAGCCACTGACGAGAGCCTCACGCCCGACGGCTGGTACAAGACTGGCGACATTGCGATTTACAAGGATGGCTTCTTGTACATTGTGGACCGGAAGAAGGAGCTTATCAAGTATAAGTATGTGTTGTCAGGGGGGAGGAAACGGAGGCGGAGGGAAAAGGGCGGTAAAGGGGGGGAAGAGGGCGAACCCCGGGGGAGTGCACAGCGGAGGGCTTACTCCGCGGTGTCCTTTCTTGGCGTGTCGCGGTGTTTCCCCCCCTTTTTTTTTTCCTTGTCCTTCTTTTCCCTCTTTCCCCTACCCCTTCCTTCCCTCCCTCCCCCCCCAATCTTCTCCCCCCCCTCCCTTCTCTTTCCCTCTCCCCCCTCCCTCCACTTCCTCCCCCCCTTCCCGGCCGCCGCTAACCCGACAGGGGCTTCCAGGTCGCGCCCGCGGAGCTCGAGGCACTCCTGCTCGCAAACTCGAGCGTGGCAGATGTCGCGGTGATCGGCATGTACGACAAGGCGCAGGCGACAGAGCTCCCGTGTGCATTTGTGCAACCGCGTCCGGGCACGCTGGACGTAAACAAGGCGACTCCCGAGGAGAAGGAGAAGCTGGCAAAGGCGATCATCGACTGGACCGCGGAGCGCGTCGCGAACCATAAAAAGCTCCGCGGCGGCGTCATCTTCATTCCCGAGGTGCCTAAGAGGTACGTGGAATGCGCGCCGCCACTCACACGCAGCGCGTCCGGCAAGATACTTCGCCGCCTCCTGCGCGACAAGTATGCGTCCGCGTGAGGCGCAGCGCGCCGCCGTGCAAGCATCGCGATGGGTGCGCGCGCACTCTGCCGATAGCGATTTCCCATGTACGCAGACGCATCCCTGCCGCCGTGCGACTCGGCCGAGCGCACGAACCAGCTGCCGAGCGCGAACCGTCGCGGCGCCATCCTTGGATGCTGCGGGTGTGTGCATTTCCGTGTGTGCGCATCCTCTCCACGGTACGGGGCGCCTCGCACACGAACACGTCTTTTCTGCGTCCGATGTCTGCGGGAGCCGCGCAGAAGGACGCACTGCCGGCGCTCTTTGAGCGGACGCCGGTGGCGGCCGCGAAGAGGCAGGGGCCTCCCCGCTTTGTACGCACGGCGGCATGTCTCATTATCGGCGACGAGGTGCTCAATGGGAAGACGCTCGACACGAACAGCAACCGCATGGCGGCGCTCTGCTTCGAGTACGGGATCGAGCTGCGGCGCGTCGAGGTGATCCCCGATGACGAGCCGACGATCGTCGAGGCGGCGCAGCGCCTTTCACGGGCGTTCGACTGGGTGGTGACGAGTGGCGGGTGCGTGTGCAGCGGTGCCGCTGACCGCAGGATCGGTCCGACCCCGGACGACATTACGTATGCGGCGCTCGCGCGTGCGTTTGGCGGCGAGCCGCTCGAGCACCACGCGGAGACGGTGCGCCGCATGGACGAAGGCGTTCGCCGCCGCTACGGCGGGGGCCACGTGGACGAGGACGTGATGCGTGCACGCCGCCGCATGGCGCTTTTCCCGCGCAGCGCGGAGGTGTTCTTCCCGACCGCAGAGTACTGGGTCCCCGTCGTGCGCGTGAATGGCAACGTGTGCATTCTCCCCGGTGTGCCACGCATTTTCGACGCGCTCCTGCACGCGATGATCCCGTATCTCGAGCTCGATCCCGCGCAGCCGCGTCCCATACGCTGCCTCATTCACACCCCGCTTCCTGAGAGCGCGCTTAGTCCGGTGCGCCTCCGCGTCCTCCCGCGCTGACCAGCAGCTCCTCGAGAGGCTTACCGCGGAGGGGAAGCGCGACGGCATCCGTGTCGGCTCGTACCCCAAGGTGGGCGTTGCAGCGCACCATACTTACCGCAGTGGGACGCGGGCGTCCACGTTTCTCTCATTGGCTCCGACTCGGGCGTCGTCGACCGGTATGCCGCGATCGTTTTGGCCGAGACAAGCGGGGAGCGTCTGTGAGGGGGGAGATGGGAAGGTGGGAGAGGGGGGCAGGAGGACGGGGGGAGTCAGGAGGCGAAGTAAGGGAGACAGGGAGGGCAGAAAGAGGGGCGGGGCACAGAAAGACCGTGGGCAGCGGAAAAACAGCGGCGGAAGCAGAGAGACAGCAAGGAGCAGAAAGAGACAGCTGGTGACAAAGAAAACAGGAGAAGCGTGCACCGGGGAATGAGAGAATATCCATGGTCTAAACGTGCACTGCTGTCCGCTTCGCGGGTCCGCAAGCAAAAGGGAAAGTCTGTGGATGCGCCAGGCTGCGGGAGGCGGGCCGTGTGGGGACGAGAGTGTGGCAGCCCGTGACGGGCCGCAGCAGAGGGGAAGGCGCCGGGACGGGTGGCAGCGCCGTAAGGTGGCCAGACGCACGCATGCAGTCGCATCCTCTCCTGCATCCCTTCACAACCGAGCAGCATGTTTCCCGCGCTTTTCTGTCCCTGTGCCACGAGCCCCCGCGACGTCTTCTGCCACCAGCACTTTCCGCCCATCGGCGTCGTCCGCCGACATGGCGTTCTCACCGACCCACGGTATCCACGCCGGCCGCGCACTGCCAGTACTTGTGCACCCATCCACATGCGCGACCTTCTGTCCGTTCCTTGGCATCTCAGCAGCACGTCGTGGCGCGCCTATGTCCCTTGCACTACCAGCCAAAATACGTCCACTTTTCCCGTTTATCCCTGCTTCCACCCGCCCTCAGACCGGCTCCGTATAATTCGACGGAAAGCTGCCGTCAGCCGTGTACAATGACACCAACGCACTCTCCGCGTGGCGGATCGCCCTCGCCAAACGACGCCGCGAGCTCACCGGTCCACCAGTCCGCCGGGTTGTCCGTGCGCCGCAGGACGCGGATGATGTCGCCCGCGCGGAACGACAAATCCCGCTTCTGCTGCGCCTCAAAGTCGTGCAGGGCTACGACAAGTTCGTCTTCCAGCAGCGACGGCGACACCACCCGCACAGCGTCCCGCGCCGCCCCGTCCTCCGACCCCGAGCCCCCGTCGACCAGCGGGCCGCGCGACGCGTACGCACCGCGTGGCGCATACGCTGCGAGACGACGTGTCTTGTCCACCGGCACACCGATGCCGGTGCCGGCCTTGAGCCCGTCGTCTGAGGACGCGTCCCCGTCGGAGTCGCCGAGCCCCCGCGCGTTTCCGCTGCCGCCGCGCGCCCCGGCAAACGGATCGTTGTCGTCGCCGTGCGACGCGCTCCGGCCCGAGAGCCGCGTGCCCTGCAGCTGCAGGTCCAGCTCGTCCATATCCTCCTGTGCAAGCACAGGATCGGCCGCCCGCCCAGACGCGCGCGCAGACGGCGGCGCTCGCGCTCGCGGCGGCGGCGGCGCGCGGCGGCGCGTGCGCGGCGCCGAGGCAGGCACGCCGCCGGAGGCCGGCACACGGGCGTCTGCTTCCGTGTCCTCGGACAGCAGTGAGGACGCAGCGTCGTCGTCGCCGGGTGCGGAATGCGTCACCTGCTCGATGCGGCTCAGCAGCGGGTCCGCAAAGCCCGGCGGGTCGACCTTGCCAGCGAGAATGTCGGCCGCCGAGACGTTGTGCCCGTACACCTTCGCGTTCGCATCCGCACGGTCCATCAGTACGGTGCCCTCGATTGTCACGCCGCCGTAGAGTCCGCGGCTCACGCTGTAGCTAAACATGGCGGACACGTTCATGTCCGCATTCAGCGACGCGCTCGCCTCGCCGCTGCGCCCGAGCGGCCCGACGGCGAGGCTGAGATTGCCCCCGAGCTGCAGCGACCCGACGGACATGAACGAGCGCACCGCCGCGCGCGAGTTCAGTACAATGAGAAACTCGACCATTTCCGCGCCCGCATTGAACCCGCCGCCGAGGCCGCCGATCCCGATCGCCGACGGCGCCGACCAGCCTGCGGTGAGCGCGCAGTCGCTCGCGTCGACGCACTGCCGTCCGGAAGCCGCGCCACGACGATCCCGCTCCCCATGCGAGCGCTCATCAGGAAGCCCACACGGAACACGGTGAAGCTGTTGTTAGCGGCGCGTCGCGAACAGACGCACATCGCGAACCCCTTGGCGCGCTTTAGCACGCTCGCGGGGATCACCCGGTCGAGCCCATGCTCGGTCCCCGACGGACAGAACGCGTTTATGATCTTTTTGATTCGTCAGTGCACCCGTGCCTCTGCGCGCCTCCGCGCACATACCCGTCTCGCGCGCCGGCAGTCGTTCTCCATCGTGATGGCGGGAGGTCACGTGGGAGGAAGGCGCCAGGGAGCGGGAGGGGCGGCGCGAAGGGGGGGGTGGGGAGCAATCAGCTGGTGCGGGTGGGACAGCGCCGAGGGTGGGCGGAGAGCGTGCGAGGACTGGTGGCCTGTACGTTTCTGGCTCTATCGCGGGAGGGGTGGTGCCATGCCGACCGGCAGCTAACGTGGGACAAGTCCCGCGTGCGCTGCCTCGTCCTGGCGCATCCGCGGCCTATGCTGGGTTGGCAACGTTGCAGGTTGTGACGAGCACTGCACCTCTTTTTCGTCGTGTCGCCCATCACCCCTCCTGGCCACGGCGCAGCCTGTGGTGCCGTGCCGCGCCCTCCTCTTTTCTTTCTTTACTGTCTCGTTCCCCCTCGCCGCTCCCCTTTACCCCCGCCCTTATGACCCGCCCTTTCTCCCCCTTTCCGACCCCCTCCCTCCCCTCCCTTTACCCCCCTACCACCCCTTTACCCGCTTCTTCCCCTCCCCGTTTACCTGCCCTTCCTTACGCCGCCCCCACGTCCCCCGGTACGCACGGACCACACCACGTGACCCTCCCTCCGTGTCCGCCCACCACGACAGCAGACGGCATGGCCGACGGTGAGGAGCGCGAGGCGCTGCAGCGGACGGAGCGCGAGGTGCTGAGCAGCATCCTGGGGAGCGACTTCCGCGTGCTTCCTGCAACGGTGTGGCACGGTGCGGGCGCCGTGCATGTACACACGTACGAGATTGTGCTGCGTCCCGAGGAGGATGTGCAGAAGGCGCATGTGGCGGTCGTCGTGCACATTGTCGTGACGCGCACGTACCCGGCGACGGCGGCAGTGGTGCATGTGCGTGCGAGTGATCCGCGCACGATGGGAATGTCTGCGGCGCAGCTGAAGGAGCTCGGCGCCGCCCTCACCGCACATGCGCGCACGCTGTTGGGCACAGAAATGGTGTGGGAGCTCGTCAGCTATGCACAGGAGTACATCAGCAAGCACAACACCGCGTCTGTGTCGACGTCGAAGCTCAGCCTCGAGGAGGAGATGCGCCAGCGTGCGGAGAGCGAGCATGCGAACGAGCAGCGGCGCTCGGAGCTTGAGCGCCAGCGGCAGTCCGAAGAGGCGCGCCGCGCATCCGAAGCGCTCGCGCAGCGCATCGAGTCCGCGACGCGGGGACAGCGGGAGGCGATCCGTGCAGAGCGGCGCCGCCTGCGCGATGCACCCATTGCACCGGCGCACGCCCCCGCGCCGTCGCGCGCGAGCATGCAGCGTGACGATGCGAAGGCGTTATCCATTCATGAGGTGCATCTCGGTGCGGGCGGGGGGATGGCTGCCGGGTCGGAGCCCGCGGGGGGCCAGGATGGCGCACCCATGCATCCGCACGACGCGGCGGGAGACACGGCGCCGGCGCCGCGGCCGTTGCGCCTCCGTCGCGGCCCACTGGTCGACGCGGACCGACTCTCGCGCGTGTACCTCGCGACCGCGGCAGACCAAGACACTGACGCGCTGTGGACCCTCGAGCTGACCCCCATCACGTCGCCGTACTATGCGGGCGCCGCGGGGCAGAAAAAAATGGACGAGCTCGGAGGCGAACTGACGCGTCTCGCGCATGTGGACGCGCCCTCGCTTGTGCGCGTGGTCGGGTGGACGCGCGTGCCACTGGATCCGCCGGGAAGCAAGGCGAGTGTCCTGTGCATCGTTCAGGAGCGTTCGAGTGCGTGGCGCATGAGCCAGCTGCTGGCGCAGTGCCAAACGCTGCCGTGGGCCCGCGTCCGCGTGCGTACGTGTGCGCCACGGCTGACCACAGGCGCACCTATTGCGCATCCTCGACGCGCTCACTGTGCTGCACCGCGAGCAGCTTGTGCACCGCGACGTCTCGCTGGACCACCTGCTCTTTGATGGCGATCAGGTGCGCGTTGCACACGCGGCGTACCGGCGGCGCCTCTCCGACATGCACAAGTCGAATGCGTTGAACGGCCTGGATCTGGAGGACGCAGCGGTCTCTGATGCATGGTGAGTGGGGGCGGCCAGGGGGGGGTGGAAGATCGTGGGGACTATGGATGGACAGGGGGGAGCGATGGGGGCGAGGCCGGGGGGCGAGGGAGGAAGAGGAGGCAGAGATGGAGAAAAGGGGTGACAATGGAGAAAGACGGCAAAGGTGGGCCAAGAAGGACCATGCGTGCGCTGGTGCTTACCATTCGTGCTCACTGCGCCTGAAAAGAGATGCGCCGCGACGCGTATGGGTGTTTGTCACCCTTTTGTGGTTGGCATCACAGGCCCGCCTTTTTCCTTCGCTTCGCCCGTCCCTTTTGTTCCTCTTTTCATTTTTTCTCTCCTTGCCTCTTCTCTAACCTCTGCGTCCCTCTCCTGCCACCCTCTTTCCTCTGCCCTCTCTTGTCCCTCTCTTTCCTCTACCTTCTCTCCTGTCCCTCTTTCGTTTTTCTGTCTCCTCTCTCCCCATCCCTTTTTCTCTCTTCTGCTCCCTTTTTTTTTTTTTTTTTTGCGTTCGTTTCTCTGCGTCGTTTTTTCCCTTCCGCCTCCCTCTCTCCTCAGCCCCCTCCCCTCCATCCCCCTCTTGCCCCCCCCCCCTCCCCCCCACCCCTCCCCCTATTCATCTTCCTCTTTCCCCTCTTATTCCCTTTTCCTCTTTCCCTCTCTTCACACTTTATTCTCTCTTCCCTACTTTTCTCCCATGGCCGCCTTGCTTGCGTTTACTTTTTCCCGCCACTTTTCTTCCCTTTCCCCGCGCCATTCTGCGGCCCTTTCCCCGCGCCTTTCTTTGGCCCTTTTTCCCTGCCCCCCCCCCCCCCCCCCCCCCCCCCCCCCCCGCCTTCCCCCCTAACCGCCAGGCGCGCACCGGAATCCATCCCCTATCCCCTCACCTACACCGCGGCGCGCGATTTATGGGACGTCGGCCGGTGCGCATGCCAAATGCTCTTTGGTGTGCAAATCGTCGAACAGTATACCACCCCCCATGCGCTCCTCACCACACGTACGTACCCCAACGAGTGCGCCTGACGCCAGTGCCGCAGGAGGCGGGCGACGTGCGAAAGTTTCTCGCGCAGCTCTTCGCGCCGACGCCGCGGGAGCGCGGAACGGCACAGGCGCTCGCGCGGATGCTCGACGAGACGGGCGCGGGCGGCTGGGGCGCGCACTCGACGCCCGCGACGCCCATCCCGCGCGCGCCCAGCGCACGCGGGGAGGGGCCGCTGTCGCCGCTTGCGGGGCGCGTGGCGACGGCGCCGGCGACGCCGGCGCCGCGGCGGGAGGCGGTCGGCAGCTTCTGGCAGCTGCGCGACGTGAGCGCGGCAACGTCGCAGCCCGTGTCACGGTACCTGAGCGACTTTGAGGAGGTGGAGTTCCTCGGGCGCGGCGCGTTCGGCGTCGTGGTCAAGGCGCGCAATAAGCTGGACGGGGTACGTCCCACGGCGCGGCACGCCGGGCAGGCCGGCTGACGGCAGCGCTTCTACGCGGTGAAAAAAGTGCGGCTGAGCAGCTCCGCGCTGGAGGAGGAGCGCACGATGCGCGAGATCATGACGCTCTCACGCCTGGACCACCCGCACATCGTGCGGTACGTCACGTGCTGGATCGAGGAGACGCACGCGCCGCTGCCGGGCGACGACACAATGGAGGCGTCGTCGGAGCTCGCGATGACCACGAGCCAGCAGATGGACGCGAGCGCGCTGCGTGCACTGCACCGCATTGCGCCGGGGCTGCAGGGCGCGGACGCGAGCGCGCTCGGCGTGGACGACTTTCTGAGCACAGAGGGCGCGGATGCGCTGTCGGAGCTCGCCGCGTATGTCGAGTTCGAAGAGGGGGACGGAGGCGGCGCGGACGGGAGCAGCGGGAGCATGTCGAGCGGCGCGTCGAGTGCGCGGCGCGCGGGCGCGGAGCGTGGGCGCGGCGCGTCGTCGCACGCGCGCACGTCGCGCACGCTGTACATCCAGATGGAGTATGTCGAGAACCAGACGCTCGGCGAGGCGATTGAGCGCGGGCTCGCCGTGGACGCGGTGTGGCACATATTCCGGCAGATGCTCGAGGCGCTCGCGCACATCGCGAGCCTGGGCATCATCCACCGGGACCTGAAGCCGAGCAACGTGCTGATGTACGCGAACGGGGACATCAAGATTGGCGACTTTGGGCTCGCGACGACGAACGTGCATGCGATCGAGGGCGGCCTGCGCGAGTCCGTGCTGAGTGCGGACGACGCAAAGGAACTCACGTCCGGCCTCGGCACGTTCTCGTACATCGCGCCGGAGGTGCTTGCGAAGGCGGGCCTTGGCACGCGCTACAACCACAAGGTCGACATGTTCTCGCTCGGGATCATCTTCTTCGAGATGCTCGCGTCGCAGCGGTACTACACAACGGTGATGGAGCGGCACCAGCTCCTGCGCGACCTGCGTCTCCCGAGCGTGCAGTTCCCGCGCGCCTGGGACGCGGCGCGCTTCCCCGCGCAGACGGAGATCATCCGCCAGCTCCTCGACCACGATCCCGCGCGCCGCCCATCGCCGATGGCGATGCTGCGCAGCCCGCTGCTGCCGCCCAAGATGCAGGACGAGTACGTGGAGGAGCTCGTACGCCTCGTCGCGAATCCTGCGAGCGTACACCGGCACCAGCTGATCAGCTCCCTGTTTGCGCGCGCACACGCGGACGACCTGCGAGACTACACCTTTGACACGGGCGCGCAGAGCGACGAGGACGACGTGCTCGTTGGCGTCGTGTGCCAGTACCTGCGCAGTGTGTTCCGGAAGCGCGGCGCGGTACCCGTGCATGCGCCGCTGCTCCTTCTTCCGCAGGAGGAGTACGCGGGCGAGGCCGGCCTCGTGCGCCTCCTCGACAAGACCGGGGGTGTCGTGCTCCTGCCGTTCGACCTCACCGTCCCATTTGCGCGGATCTGTGCGCGGAGCGGCCATCCCCGCCTGAAGCGCTTCGACATTGCCGACGTCTACCGGGAGAATCTGCTCGCGGGCGGCCAGCCGCGTGCGATCCTCGCCGCGAGCTACGACATTGTCTCGGTGCGTCCCCCGCGCGCCGCGCTCACCGCAGCCGGAGCCGGACCCCGCCGCGGAGGCGGAGGTGCTCACGGTGGCCGCCGAGCTGCTCGAAATCCCGGGGCTCAGTGGCGAGCCCTGGGAGCTCGAGCTGAGCCACGGTGTGGTCCTCGCCGCGGTCCTCGACCGGTTTCCTGTGCATTTGCATGCGTCCATTTTGTCTGCGCTCCCGTTGCTCCTGACGCGTGGCTCTGATGCGCGTATCCGCCAGCAGCTTGTACAGCAGGGCGTTTCTCCTGCGCAGCTGGAAGAGTTGGATGCGTTGAATGTGCGAGGTACGTCCGGGGTGGGAAGGAAGAGGAAGAGGGGAAATGAAGGGAGGGGAAGAAGGGAGAGGAAGGGAGGGAAAGAGGGGAGAGAAAAAGGGGGTTGGAAGAGGAGCGGAAAACGAAAAGGGGAAAACGGGAAAACGGGAGGGAAAGGGATGCGAAGGGGGGGAGGAAAGTGAGAAAAGGAGTAAGGGGGGGGGGGGGGGGAAAGGGGCGCAGAAAGGGGGGAGGAAAGTGAGAAAAGGAGAAAGGGTGTGGGATGGTGGGAACGAGCAGAGAGACGCAATAACAGACCGGAGCAAAGCCGAAGCGGAACGGATGCAAAACCCTGGTGGGGAACGGAATCGTCTCCTGAGAAGCAGCGGCGATTGTCCGGAAGCACCCATCTGCGGGCAAGTGGGCTTACGCGGCAGCGCTTTTTGATGGAGCCCTACTGGCATTGCCGCTTCCCTGGCGTCGCTTTTTCGCACAAGCCCCCGTCTTTTTTTTTATTCATGTGTCTCTCCTCTATTCCCCTCTCCTCAACCTTTTCCGCTTTGCTCTCCTCTCCCCTTTGCTTTGCTCTTCCCTGTCCAATCCCTGTCCCCCCCTTTCTCTTTGCCTCTTTTCATCCCCACCCTCTTACTCCCTATCCTTCCTCTTTTCCCCCTCTTTCTCTTCGCCCTTCTCTTCATCCCCACCCTCTTACCCCCTAACACTCCTTCCCCCTCGCCCCTTTTCTCTTCGTCCCCCCTTCTTCCCCCCTTCGTCCCCCCCTTCTTCCCTCCCTTCCTCCCCCCTCTTCCCCCCCCTTCTTTCCCCCCCTTCCCCCCCCCCCCTTCTTCCCCCCCCCTCTTCTTCCCCCCTTCTTCCCCCCCCCCCCCCCCCCCCCTCCTTCCCCCCTTCTTCCCCCCCCCCCCCCCCCCCCCCTCCCCCCTTCCTTCCCCCTTCTTCTTCCCCCCCTTCTTCCCCCTTCTTCCTCCCCCCTTCTTCCCCCCTCTCCCCCCCCCCCTTCTTCCCCCCCCCCCCCCTCCCCCCCTCCCTCCCCCCCTCTTCCCCCCCCTCTTCCCCCCTCTTCTTCCCCCCCCCCTTCCCCCCCCCCCCCTCCCCCCCCCTTTTCTCCCCCCCCCCTTTTCCCCCCCCCCCCCCCCCCCCCCTCTCTCCCCCCCCCTCTTCCCCCCCCCCTTTTCTACCCCCGTTTCCTCTCCCCCCCCCTCTTCCCCCCCCCCTCTCCCCCCCCCTCTTCCCCCCCCCCCACTGACACCAAACAGCCGACGTCGACTCCGTCTCTCGCCTCCTCGCCCACCCGCCCCCCTCCCGCGTGGACGCGGCGCTGCAGCACCTCCGTGCAGTCATCCGGCTGACGCACGCATTCGGCGTCTCCCGACCCGTGAGCATTGTGCCGCTCCTATCGCACAGCCACTCGCGGTACCGCGATGGGACGATGCTCGCTGTGGTCAAGTATAGCAACGGAGGAAGGCACCGCGACGTGCTGGTGCGTCACCGGTGGGGCTCGCTGACGCCAGGCGGTTGGTGGGCGCTACGACGCACTCCTGCGCCGCTTCACATACCCATCCACCGCGCCGAAGCTGCCGCCGTCGCATGCGGTCGGCGTGCAGGTCTCCGTGGGGAAGATTGTCGCGGCACTCGCGCGGTACCAGCAGGTGCATGTGCCGAAATTCATGGGGCGCCCCGAGGAGGAGCGTACGCTCGGCCCCTGGACGCCGCGCCGCTGCACCGTGTACATTGCCGCGAGCGGCGCGGGGCAGCTCGAGGCACGGATCCAACTGTGCGTGCTGCTCTGGACGCACGGCATCAGCGCGGACATCCAGTACGAGGCATCTGCGGGCGAGTCGCCGGAGGCGACCGCGGCGACGTGCCGCGAGGAGGGCATTTCGTTTCTCGTGCTCGTGCGGACGCACTCGCGGGTGCTCAAGGTGAAGGAGGTTATTTCGCGCACAGAACACGAGGTGTCGAAGGACGAGCTCGTCCCGTTCCTGCAAGAGCGCATCACACGGCAGCGGCGCATCGACCAGCAGACGTCGAACGGGAGCGCGATGCCGGCGGACCTGCCCGCCATTCCCGCGGCTGCGCCGCTCGGCAGCAAGGGTACAGCCGCGGCCGCGTTCCGCACGCAGGAATCGGCGCCGGACGTCCACGTGCTTCTCCCGAGGCGCAGCGAGCGCTCGCGCCGTGACCGCGCGGACCGGCGCATGAAGCCCGCGGCGCGGAACATGGTGGTGGAGCGCGGTATGTCGGTGGACGCGCATGCTGACCGCAGCGGCGACGGAGACGACGCGCCTCGTCGAAATGCTCGCCTCGCGCCAGTTTCCTGTGTTTGCCGTGGACGTCGCGCCACCGCTACTTGCGCGCTTCGCCACGATTGCCACGGCGCCAGAGGATGCATTCCGTGCGTTTCTGTCCGATGTCAGCGTCGCCGCGGACGAGCGCGAGTACCTGAGAACGATCCGTGCGGGCATTCTTGACGCGATCGACGCGGACGACGCTGCGACGCCCACCGCGGCCGCGGGCACGTCCGCGTCGATGCCGCTGCCTCCTGCGGCCAGGGACCAGGTCCGCGATGCGTCCGCAGCGCCGGCGGGCGCCTCGGCGTCCCGCGTCTTGCTGTACTCGGTCAAGGACGGGCGCCTCCTCCTGAGTGGGTAGCGGCGGCCGCCGTGCAGCGTCGCCGGTCAGGGTCGGGCGGGCATCGGGCGATCGCGCGACGCATCGGCAGGCGTGCATCGGGCCGGTCCAGCGCCCGTACACACGCCCCTACGGCTGCTGCACACTACACATCGACCAGGCCGGCGTCGCGGCGCGCGTCTGCGCGGCTGTGCGCGGGACCCGCGGCCGCGGTGCCACCTGCGGCCTCGAGCAGCCCCGTTCTTTCCCGAGACGGTGCCTCCTCACCGCGGGCCGCATCGCTCTCGTCCACGCCGCCTCCGGCCCACAGCACAGAGTCGGTGCCCTCGTACAGCGAGGCATCATACAGAAATGCACCAACCGCTGCACCGATCGACGAGGAGCACCAGGGGCCAAAGAACCAGTACCCGTCGTCGTGCGTCCACAGCGCGTTGCCGTAGCCCAGGAAATACAGGGCGATCCGGGGGCCCGTGTCGCGTGCGGGGTTCAGCGCGTACCCGGTCTGCTGTCAGCGGCACTGCCCGCGCACGCACGTTGAACCCAAGCGCGGAGCCGATGGCCAGCACGATAAAGAAGAGGCCGACCGGCATCACCCCCCGGGGAAGGCCCCAGTGTCCCCCGTCACTGACCGCGAGGACGAGGAACATCATCGCGCCCGTCGCGACAAACTCGGTCGCATACGCGGTCGGCAGGGAGATGAGCGAGCTCGGGCGCGTCACAAACATGTCGGCCGACGAGCGCGGCCCGCCGACGGCGCGCGGAGCGCCGTCTTCCCAGAACAGGATGCTGTCGCGGTACAGGCCGTACACGACGAACGTGGCCGCCACGCACCCGAGCACCTGCGCCGCCATGTACCCTAGTATTTTCCCGCGGGGAAACCGGCGCAAGAGTGCCATAGCCACAGTCACCACCGGGTTGATGTGCGCGCCGGAAATGCCGCCCGCGACCCACGCACCGAGCGCGACGCCGCTCGCCCACGCGAGGCGGCACGAGAGATAATCGCCTGCAGTCAGCACAGCACCCGCTCCCGCAGCGCACCGAATACGCCCCCGCGGCCCGTTTCGTCGAGATGCAGGCGCACCTGGCATTCGACGCCGGCGCCGAACAGCAGGATGGTGAACGTGCCCCAGAACTCGCTGCCGTGAGCTGGGCGCCCGCGGCACGCACGCAAGGTACTCGCGCCACGCGCGCCGGCGGCGCACCCACGCCGCAGGGAGCTTGCCCGCGCTTGCACACGCTCCGTGCATGGCGGTTGATCAGGTGGGCGATAGGAAACGGCCTCCCCTCCGGGGCCCCGGGCGCATGGACCATGTCACGTGCTACCAGAGCTGCATGTGTGCGAGGGGCAGGTAGTACTGGTCGAGCGTCCAGTACCTGCACTTGACCCCCTTCCAGGTGATCTCGTCGACGCGTGGGGTGAGCGTGCGCCAGGTCGTCGCTAGGCCGATCTCGCGGAGGTCGAGCTCGACCGTGCGCGTGTACACGTCGTAGAGAAACTTGTTCGTCGCGGCGAGGCCGTGGAAGAAGGAGAAGCGCGCGCCCGGGCCCGCGAGCAGATTCGGCAGGCAGTCGAAGAAGGCGCGCAGGTCGTGGTAGTCCTGCGAGTACGTGTCAAAGTACACCGCGTCGAAGTCGCCCAGTGCGGCGCCGCCCGCGCCGTCGTCCGCGAGCAGGAACGACTCCCACGTGCCCTCCCAGATCTCTACACCGCTCCTCCTGTCCCATCCCTGTGCGCGCATGAAGGCGAGCGCATCGGGATGCGGCTCGATGATGACGTGCCGCCCCGGGCGGTACCGCTGGATCGCCTCGTCGATGATGCCGAGGCCGAAGCCCACGTTCAGCACGGCGAACCCGTCCGCCTGGTCCGCGCACAGCGCATCCGCGGACGCCAGCATAATGCCGCTGCCGTCAGCACGGCGGCGCCCGCACGCACTCCTCCCACTCGGCCATGACCATGTTCCCGTCCTGGTCCAGGCAGCGCCACTGTCCCCGCCCGTCCTGCGAGAACGACAGCGGGCTCGCGAGGAACGCCGCATTCGAGTACGTCACCTCATTCTGCGTCCCGGACACGAGGAGCAGCTCGTCGCCGGCGGCAGCCACAACGGCTGTCGCCTCTTCCGCGTTCTCCGTGCCGCGGCCGCCGCCCGCGTCGCCCTGCGCCCGGCGCACGAGGAGATCCTTGAGAAACGACTGCCGCACGCCCTCTGTGCACGGTGAGCCGAAGACCGTGCGCCCTCCACCGCCGACGCACCCTCAAAAAGGAGCTCGTAGCAGCGCGTATAGTTCCGCGACCACGCGAGCTCGCCGGCGGACATGCCGAGCTCGTCGACTGCGGTGAGTCGCGCGCGGCCGCGTGCACGCACCGGCATTCCAGAGCGCGCCGTGGTCGAGAAGGAGGCGTACAACCGGCGCGTGGCCCGCGTCCGCGGCAAAGTGCAGCGCGTCCCAGCCGATCATGGCGTCGTCGGCAAACCACACGTCCGCGGATCCGTCCCAGTCTGCATGCCCGTCCGCCAGCGCGCGGTTCGGTGCAAGGAGGGCGCGGCACTCGTCCACGGCCCCCTCCTCTGCGGCCCGGTGCAGCGCCAGGTTCCGTGCGGCACGCACGGATGCGAGCGCCTCGTCTGCCTCCACAGCTGCCATGGTCGCTCACGCACACGAAGAATGCAATAATCGAAAAAATCACTCGGCCACGTGGCCGTGTTATATCGGCCGCCCGCGCGCCGGCGGGCCTCCTCCATGTCGCTGTTTGGGTCTGCGGGGACGGCGCAGGGCGCGTCGGGAGCGCAGTCCCTGCCGCGCTCAGCGTCGTTTACATCCACGCAGAGCATGTCGAAGCCTGCATTTTCCTTTGGCGCCCCGCAGGCGGGTGCTCCGCAGACCGGCGCGCCCAGTTCCGCGGGCGCCGCACCGTCCACCGGGCCGTTTGGCACAAATCCAGGCGCGCAGGGGGGCAAGCCCGCGTCTTTGTTTGGCGCGCCGTCCGGGGCGGGGCAGGGAGGAGGCACAGGGGCTTTTTTTGGTGCGCCGTCCACACAGCAGGGCGCGCAGAACACGGGAACATCGTCGCTCTTTGGGCCGCAGCCGGCGCAGAACAACGCCGCGGGCTCTTCTCTCTTCGGCCAGTCCGCACAGCAGGGGTCCACGGGCACTTCCCTTTTTGGCCAGTCGGCACAGCAGGGCCCCACGGGCACCTCCCTCTTTGGCCAGCAGGCTGCGCAACCCAGCCAGGGGCCAACCTCCTTTTCCGCGCAGCAGAAGCCCGGGACGGGGATGCCGTCGCTCTTCGCCTCCCAGCCGACGCCAGGGCAGTCCACGTCGCTGTTTGGCCAGTCCGCGGGGGTGCCGGCGCAGGGGGGTGCATTTGCTGCGGGGACGGCCCCGTCCCCACTACTGCAAGCGCCATACTACCAGCGGGAGCGCTTCAACGAGCTGCCGGACGCGCAGCGGACCATGCTCGAAGAGATGGAGTGCGTCCGCTTCCGCGCTGCACGACTGACCACGAGAAAATTCACCTCTGCGCAGACGCACATCCAGAACGAGCTGCGCGCGCGCGACCAGGACGGGGAGATTCGGCGCCTCGTCGCGGAACTGCAGGCGCTCGCATCCGAACAGCAGAGTGTGACCGCGTCGCTGGAGGCGGACGTGCTGCGGCTGCAGACGGTGCGTGCGCGCATGGAGCAGGACCGGAACGACAACGTGATCCTGCACCAGGTGCTCCTGCATGCGCGGGAGAAGCGCAGCGACGGGAACAGCTTTGTCGACTGGATCCGGCGCTTCTACGAGCGCACGGCAGAGGACGACGTCGCGCGCATCCACCGGTACCGCGTGACAATGGAGCAGATTGAACGCCATCTGCAGTCGATCGACCAGCGCGAGCAGTTCGCGCCGCAGGCCATCGCCGATGTGATCCACGACCAGAACGCCTCCTTTATGGCGCTCGCGGAGCAGGTCGCTACGCTGCATGCGGAGATCGACACGCTGCGGAAGGACTATGTGAAGTGGTACCAGACGCGGTTCCATTCCGTGCGCGATCCGTTTGCGCCGGGCGCCGCCGTCGCGGACCGTCCGTAGGGGGGGGGGGGGGGGGGGGAAGGGAAAAGCACACAGGGAACGACGTCCGTGGGTGCCGCTGCATGGTGCGGTTGGCAGGAGGCGTGGCCGCCGGGCGCGCCCTTGTGCGGGCGCAGGCGCGTTGGTCACGAGGTGTCGACGGGCACGACACCGCAACGGACACGGCACCGCAGCCGGCACGACCACGCCGGGCACCCCCACAACGGCCATCAACCTACGACGGCCACGACACCACGCCGACCCCCACCCGACGACGGCCACGTGCTCATAGTGTCCGCACAGAAACCCTTTCCCGCCGAGTGGCGCACGTGCCAAGACACGCCACGGGCGCGGCGCTACAAAAAGCGTGCCCCTATCCCATTACAATGACCCCCTATCATGCGCGTCGCCGCGTCCGCGCGGAGCACAGGCACTCCGCCCGCGGGCGCAAGGAGCGGCCGGCAGGCGTCCGGCCTGCGGCAGGGTGGCCCCCCTCACAGCTGCGCCTCCACCAGCGCCAGATAGCGGCCACGCTTCGCGAGGAGCTCCTCGTGGGTGCCGCGCTCCACAATGAGGCCGTCCTCGACGACACAGATGAGGTCCGCGCGACGGATCGTCGAGAGACGGTGCGCGATGGTGATCGTGGTGCGGCCGAGCATGGAGTTGTCGAGCGCGCGCTGGACAAGGACCTCGGACTCCGGGTCCAGCGCAGAGGTGGCCTCGTCCAGGAGCAGGACATGTGGGCGACGGAGCAGCGCGCGCGCAATGCACACACGCTGGCGCTGCCCGCCACTGAGCGCGGAGCCCCGCAGCCCGATCATCGTGTCGAGCCCGTCCGGAAGCGCCATCGCAAAGTCCCACACGCACGCCTCGCGGCAGACGGCCTCGAGGTCCGCGTCGCTCACCGCCGACGGGTCCAGCGCGCCCAAGAGCAGGTTCCAGCGGAGCGTGCCCTCGTAGAGCTCCGGGTCCTGCGACACATACGCCATCTCCGCGCGCCACGTGCTGAGTGGGATCGCACGCAGGTCGATGCCGCCGTACGTGATGGTGCCGTGGGACGGCTCGTAGAACCGCTGCACGAGGCTGAGCATAGAGCTCTTCCCGCTCCCCGACGTGCCGCAGAACGCGACCGTGGTCTTCTCCGGGACACGCAGGCTCACGTCGCGGATCGCCGGATGGTCTGGGCGCTGCGGGTAGCGCAGCTCGACGTCGGAGAACACGAGGTCGCGCGCGCCCGTGGGCGGCCATGCGCAGTGCGACGACTCCGTGGCCGCAATGCGCGGCTGCCGGGACCACCAGTCCATGATCATACGTCCGCTGAAGCGCGCGCGCGCAATGTCGGGCATGAACGTGGCCATGCGCACGGACGCGAACATCGCGACGAACACGCCCTCGAACACGGCGAACATGGACGTGGATGAAATCGTTTCCTCCAGGTACAGGCGCGCACCCCAGTACATCATCAGCCCGGCGCACACATACAGCGCAAACTGCGCATACGCAAAGCTCAGGCTGCCGAGCATGAGTGTCGGTACGTGCGACTTCCGCGCGCGGCTGTACCGGGCGAGATGCTTCAGCGCGAGCCCCTCACGCCCGAGCGACGCGACGGTGCCGATCGCGTTCATGACCTCGGCGATGTGCGCGGACGTGCGCTGCATCGGCTCCTGGACCACCTCCTCGTACTTCTCCATGAGAAGCACGTTCGCCGCGCCCGCCACGAGCATCGTGACGAGAAGCGGGATCGTGACCGCGGTCATCAGCGCACTCATAACGAGCGCCATGATCACGGAGCCGAGCAGATTCCCGAGCGCCATGAGCAGCTGCAGTGCCACGACCCCCGTCGCTGCGCCCACGTTCCCGGCATGGCTCGAGATCGACGCGGCAAGCGCGCCGCTCGCATGGTCCTTCTCGTCAAAGAACGCCACCTCCTGCTGCAACAGGGCGTGCACGGACTTGGTCTTGATGTTCGCCACCATCGTGTCCGACGCGGTCTCGAGCAGATACGCGGACACGTATGCAACGACCAGGTCAATCAGCCCGATGATCAGGAACCAGAGCCCGTACTTGTCGGAGAGCTGCCGCATGCGGTGCATGTCGTCCATGCCGAGCGCATCGATCGCGAAGCCGGAGAGCCACCCGGTCACGGGGAACGACGCGGCGAGCACGAGCGTCGTAGCGCAGCCAAGCACGAAGCGCGCACGCTGCCGCCCAAGGATCCGCCAGATATTCGGCGCCCCGCGGCGCGCGCGCACCGGCGGCGCGACCGCGGACGCGGGCGGCGCGCCGTGCGCGCCGTGCGCCGCCTCGCCCATCTCCTCGCGCTCCGCGGCGGTGAGGCGCCGCACGCCCATGTCCCGCATCGTATGCGTCCCGACGCTGCTCACGCGTGCAATGTCCGGGACGCCGCCCGCGTGCGCGTGGCTCGTCCCTGACGACACCGTCGGCCGCCGCTCGCGCCGCGGAGGATCACGTGACGGCGCCCAGGACGACGTGGAGTCGACGACGAGGTCAGGGCCGCTGGCGTCGCCGCCGGGCGCCATCGCCGCGCGGTTCGCGACGACCATCGCGTAGTAGGTGCCCGTGGGGCCCGCGTTCATGAGCTTCTCGTGCGTGCCCTCCTCGACGACGGTCCCGTCGCGCATCGCGACGATCTTGTCCGCGTGCTGGATCGTCGAGAGGCGATGCGCGATGACGATGATGGTCATCCCGCGCTCCGCCTGCTCCTGGGCGAGGACGACCTTGATCGCCTCCTCCGTTGCGGTGTCAAGCGCAGACGTCGCCTCGTCCAGGATGAGGATCTGCGGCTCGCGTACGAGCGCGCGCGCGATCGCGACGCGCTGCCGCTGGCCGCCGGAGAGATGCACGTTGCGTCCGCTTGTGAGCCCCGTGTCCATGCCCTGCGGCAGCTTGGAGACAAAGTCCCACGCCTGCGCCTTCACGAGCGCCGCGTGGACCTTCTCGCGCACGCGCGGATCGTCGAGCGACACGTCCTCCCCGGGTAGGCCCATCGCCACGTTCTCCGCAATCGTCCCGCTGAACAGCTGTGGGTCCTGGCGCACGACCGCGATCTGCGCGCGCAGCCAGCGCACGTTCAGCTCGCGCACGTCAGTGTCCCCGAGCCGGACACATCCCCCGCCGCGCACGCGCATCGCGCCTTCGTCCTGCGTGTCTGCGTCGCCCTTCTCCGGGTCCGCTGCGCCCGCGGCGCCCTTCTCCGTCGAGGAGCTTTTCGCCGCGGCGCGCGCGACGCCGCGCCGCTCCGCCCGCGCGACGGTGCCCGCCGGCAGGTTCGCGGTCTCCGGGTCGTACTCGCGCCCGAGCAGCGTGGTGATCGTGGACTTGCCGCTGCCGGACGGACCGACGAGCGCGGTGACCTTTCCCGCGTCAAAGTGGATCGACACGTCGCGCAGACTCGCATGGCAGGGGCGCCCCGGGTAGGCGAACGTGACGTGCTCCAGGGTGAAGGACGGTATGTACTCTGGCAGGGCCGCCGCCCGCGAAGCGTTTCGCGGCGCATCGCTCGCGTCACTCTCATCGCTGCGCTTCTCCGACGAGTCGCTGCACGCGCGGTCGACAGGGGGGGTAGCGTACACCTTGGGAAGCGCGTCCGTCTCTGCACGACCGCCCGCCTCCGCACGCTCGCGCGCACCGCGCGGCACACCAAGGATCTTCCCGTCGGTCGAGCGGACATCGACGGTGGGCATGCGCTCAATGGTCGCGCGGATCTTGCGCAGCGCGGCGTTGCTCTCGTTGATGGACTGCACGTGCGGGACAATCATCGCCACGCAGAAGATTGCGTTCAGATAGTTGAAGAAGGCGGCGATAACGTCCCCCATGTGCTCGGTCCCCTGCGCGATCTTCACGGATCCCCACCAGAACGCGACAGAATACAGGACGTTCAAGCAGAAGTACGTGCCGCCGAGCTCAAGCCCCTTAAACACGGTGCGCGTGCGCACGATGCGCGCCAGCGGGACGACGAAGAGGGCACGCATGTGCTCGACGAGCGGGCGGACGATCTCAAAGCTCTGCACAACGCGCACGCTGCCGATGACCTGTTCGATGTACGTGGACAGCTGCCCGTCGACGCGCAGCGCCGACGACGTGGTGAGCTCCATCGCGACGCCGATCACGCCGAGCAGCAGCATCGTGAACACGAACACGGCGAAGAGGAACCCGGCGACGGTCGGTGCGCGCGTAAACGCCATCACGAAGCACGCGATGAACGTGCCGATCGCATTCACAAGGAACGCGAGTTTCTCGCCAAACGCGGCGCGGATCTGGCCGATCTCGCGGTTCGCGTGCGAGGCGACCTCGCCGGGGCCGTGCTTCTGGAAGTACGCGGGGTCCTGCGCGATGGCCGCGGCGAAGTACGAGTACCGCAGCGAGTGCGTGAGCTCGTGCGCGGCCATAGAGTCTGCGGTGAGCATGCGCGCACGCGCGGCGTACAAAAGGTCAGGAACCCCCACGACGTGAACAGCGTGAGGACGCCGAGCAGCACGGTGATCCACGCGAGCTCCGCGCTGTACGACTTCGCGCTCGCGGGCGTGTCGCGCCCCGTCTCCGTGCTGAACGTCCACACGCCATACAGCAGGTCGATCCCCGTGATGTTCGCGCCCGCGACAAGTGCGCAGAGCGTGCCAAGCACATACATCATGTACGGGTGACTCACGAACGCCACCGGCGAACGCCACAGCGACGGCACGGGGCGCGCGAACGAGAGCAAGTACAGCGTCCCGGGGAGCGACGACCGGTGCACGGGGAGCCACTCCTCGCGGAACGGCGCCTCGTGCGCGGGCACGCGCTCTACGTGCGTGGATGCGCCGCTTCGCATACTGCTTCGTGCCGCCACTCTCGGGCGCAGGAGGAACGGTGGCGTCGCGGCAGCCGCGGCGGGCTGCACGCTTATGCAAGCAGCTTTATCCTGCAAACAAAAATCGCACGTCCGCGTCGCTCAGCTGCGTGGCCGAGGTGGAGGGCGCCGCGCCACGTGCGCGCGCGGCGCCGCCGCTGCGCGGCCGCTCCGTGCCTGCGGGCGCCGCGTCCGACGCGCCCCCCTCGAGCGCCGCGTGTGCGAGCGCGCGCTTCTTCGCCTGCGGTCAGTGCGCGCGGCGCCTTCCGCGCACCTGCAGGTCGAGAATGCGCTCCTCGACGGTGCCCACGACGGTAAGCTTGTACACGTGCACGTCCTTCGTCTGCCCGAGGCGGTGCGCGCGGTCGAACGCCTGCTCCTCGATCTGCGGGTTCCACCACAGGTCGCACAGGATCACACGGTTGCAGCACGTGAGGTTCAGTCCCGTGCTCCCTGCTCGGAAGGAGATCAGGATCACACGCACACCCGCGTCCGTGCGGATGCGCGTGAGCGCCGCCTCGCGCTCCCGCCGCTGCATGCTCCCGTCATATCGTACATACGCCCATCCCGCGCCATCCAGCGCGGGCCCGAGCAGGTCGAGGAATGTGGTGAACTGCGTGAGTCCGCGCCCGCGCGCCGCGTACCTGGCTGAAGATGATCGTCTTGTCGTTGTGCGCGGCGGCGTCGATGTCTGCCAGCAACGCAAGGATCCGCCGCTGCTTCGTGGACAGCATCGTCGCGGACCAGATGACGCCGCGCCGGCGCTCGTCCTCCGCCTGTTTTGTGCATCCCGCGCACAGCACAGTGTCGTGCTGCGCCGCCGCGGGCGCCGCCGGGCCCAGCGGCACCTGGCATCGCGCGCAGTTGCGCGAGTGCACGGAGAGGCCCGCAAGCATGTCCGCGAGGTCCTCCGGGTTCGACGAGGGTGCCGTGGGTTTCGCTGTCGTGGCCTCTGCCGGCCGTGCGGAGGCCGCTGACGCAGCCGGCGCTGATGCGCCGGAGACGAGCGCGGGGTGGTTGCATGCTGTGGTCAGGACGCCACTCATCCGCCCCCGCCCCCTTTCCTCTTCGGCCCCCCCCTACGCACCCTGCCGCAGACGCAAAAGCATGAGCAACACGCCCATGTAGCTGATCTTGCCCGCGCCCTGCTCACTCTCGTAGAGGTGCTTCTGCATGCGGGCCTCGAGCTCACGGTAAAAGTCGCGCTCGTCGCTCGAGTGGAACTCGCATGCGACGATGTCGACGTGGCGCGCGGGGAGCGTGAGGATGCGCTGACCGCGCACCTCGGAGTTCTTCTTCCGCCGCAGCATGATCGCCTGCAGCACCACATACAGACGCTGTCGTGAGCGGCGCGCGCGCGCGGCGCACCTGCAGCGCGCGGTCCGTGTGCGCGGAACTCCTGCATGTGAGCGGAGCCGGCGGCGCACGTACGCGCTCCGGAGCGGGTCCGCGATCGCCTCGCGGAAGTGCGCGAGGTCGTCGAAGGGTGCGACGCGCAAGAAATGGATGAGGCTGAAGATCTCGAGCGCATTGTTCTGCAGCGGCGTCCCCGTGAGGCACCAGCGCGACGCCGCATGCAGGGAGAGCTCAAAGCACGCCTGGCTGCTCTTCGCGCGGTGGTTCTTGATATTCTGCGCCTCGTCCAGCACGACGCGCAGCCACATCACCTCGAACAGCGGGTGCGCGCGCCGCGGCGTGTCGTCATCGCTGGACGTCCACGCGGCGTCGCGCGCATCGCGCGCATGCGTGTACGCGTTGAACTCATTCGCCGCCGTCGCGTACGTCGTCACGACGACGTCCGCGGCGCGCAGCGCCCCGGGCGTCTTCGACCGCGCGGCGCCGTGGTGCACATACACGCGCAGGCGGCGTCCCGTCTTCTCCTCCGTCTCGCGCTGCCACTGCTCGACGACTGCGAGCGGCGCGACAATCAGCGTCGTTCGCGTGCCCGACGCCGCTACCTGTGCCTGCTTCCGCGCGGCCGCGTCCTCGGGCTCCGCGGCGGCGTTATCGGGGCCTGCGGCACCCCCCGACGCACCGTCCCCGCCCCCAATCCCCATGTCCGCGAGGGTGCGGTGCTGCACCATCAGCGCGAGCATCTGCACCGTCTGGATCGTCAGCCCGCGACCGCCCACGCACCTTGCCGAGCCCCATGTCGTCCGCGAGGATCCCGCCCCGTCCCTCGCACCTCTCCCGCTGCCGCATCCACGCTACCCCTTGCACCTGGTGCTCGAGGAGGCGGCACGCCATCCCGGGGATGTTCGCCTGCGCCATGTCCACGTCTGCCTGCACTGTGACCATATCGTGCACCATCGACTGCAGCTGCCGCGTCCGCTCCGCGGCAGACGCAGGCGTCTTCTTCTCCAGCGGCGTCGTCGTGCGCGGCGTCGGCCCCGCAGAGCCTGGCGCGTGCATTCCGCCGCGCGTCGGCGTCCGTGGCAGCGCCTCCGTGCCGCGTCCATACGCGGGCCGCGTCGGCGTGCCGGGCGCCGGCACGCCCCGCGCCGGCGACCCACGCGACGATGCCCCAAACGGCATCATTTTCACGCGCCCCTCTGTGCGCGGGCGCGCCGGCAGCCCGCCGTGCGCGGGCGTCTGCGGCGTGCTCCACGGCGCCCCCCACGTGGAACCACGCGCGACGCCCCCCTCATCGGCGCGCGGCGAAGCCGGTGGTGTCGCAAGTCCCAGCTGCTGTGCGAGCAGCTTCTGCCGCATGGCCTCCATCGTGCACGCGTACTCCGTGCTCGCACGCGGCAGCGGTTCGCAGCGGCGTCCGGTGGCGTCCGCGCTGGACGGCGGCGCGTGCGCAGCCGCACCAACACAGGGTGATCACGTGATGTCTATGGCGCGCGCGGCGCGCTGGTGGCGGGGATGTGCGTTGTGCGGCGCGTGGGCGCGCGGGGTTTGTGGCGCGCCGCGGTGCGGGCCCGCTTTGTCCCACGCATCGTGTCGGTGAGTGTCGGATGTGCGGGGGTGGCAGTCGGTGCGGGTGCGGGGATCGAGGGATGGACAGGCTGATCCCCGCCGCCTGTCTTCCCCGACGCGGCGTATCGGCGCGCGCTCTCCCCCGAAGCGTCCCCCCCCTCCTGCGGCCACTGGCGCCGCGTGTTTTTCAAGCACTTCATGTCTGTCGGCGCCCCCGCCTCTGCGGCGACTCCATCCTCCTCCTTCTTGTCCGCGATGGCAGGAGTGTGTCGCTGTCTGTCCTGCTCCTCATGGTTCTTCCCATACTCGTCAAACGCGGGCAGATCCGCATAAAAAAGCACCGAATGCGCCCATCCTGCGCGACTGCCCCACAGCGTGCGGAGTCGCTCGGCGACCTCGTCATATTTCTTGGAGTGGATATTGTACCAGCGGCCGGCAAACTTGAACACGTGCCGGTCCACAGGGATGCTCGATGGTTGGTCCAAGGACATGAGGAGGATGCAGCTGGGGGTTAGGAGGGGAAAGGGGGGGGAGGGAAGGGGGGTAAAAAGAGGGGGAAAGGGCGGGGGAAAGGGTAAAGGGGCGGGGGGAAAAAGGGGGGTAAAAAGAGGGAGGAAAAGGGGGGTGAAGAAGGGGGTAAAGAAGGAGGGAAAGGGCGGTGAAAAACAGGAAAAAGTGGGCTAAAGGGCGTGGAGGGGGGGGGGGAGAAGGGTAAAGGGAGAAAGTGAAAGCGGAGGAAAGAGGTGGAAGGGACTGGGGATGAGGAAGGAGACGGAGGCAAGAGACAGAGAAAAGCAAGGGCTCTGCGGCAAAAAACGCTCTCGCGATGCCGCCGCAGAGACCCGTTTTTCGACAACGCGACAAAAATACGTCCCTCGATGCCGCCGCTCCAACCCCTCCCTCGAAGCCGCCGCACAAACTTCTTTCTTGCCCCTCCTCTTTTTCTCCTCCCACTTCCTCTGCGCCTTTCTCCTCCGCCTTTCCCCTCCCTCGTTCCTTTTTCCCATCCCCTTTTCCCATTTTCCGGCCCATTTCCCCTCTTTTTTCCCGCTCCCCTTTTTCCCCTCCCTTCTTCCATACCGTTCCCTCATATCTTTCCCGCCCGCCCCCCCGCGCAACTTACTCGGCAACCTTAGGCCCCACGCCCGTCAGAAGAAGCAAATGCTCACGGGCCTCTTCATACGACATCCCACGCAACGACGCAAGATACGCGTGTACCGCACTGTCGACCGCATCTGGCGGCGCATCCGCGGGCAGGCCGACACGCACACGATCGCAGAGCGCCTGCGCGGTGCGCGCGATAAACTTCGCCCGGTAGCCAAACCCGAGGTCGCGCAGACGCGGCTCCACGTCCGCCGCTGCGAGGCGCGTCGGCGGCGGGAACGGATGGTATGCCAGCGTCGGGGACGCGGAGAGGGAATCGCCGTGCGCCACGCGCGTGCCGGCGGGGTACGAATACTCGAGGAGGCGCGGGGATAACTGGTCGCAGAGCTTGTGCACCATCTGGCTGATGCGGGGGATATTGTTGTTCGAGCTGCAGATGAAACTGGCTGTGAGCCCATCGCACGCATACGCACGCGCATAGACACTCCCACGGGTCCTGCCGCAGGATGCGCACGCCGCGGAACCGCGCGGCATGGCGCGCAAACACAGCGTCCCGCACACACCAGTCGCTGTACCAGTCGGTGAGTGGCGCCGCCAAGCTCAGGTAATCGTGGAGCCACGCGGACGTCGAGCATGCGGGCGCCGCGCGTTTTTCGTCGTCGGAGAAGATGGTGCGGTGGTACAGACAGCCCCTCCGTGCGTCATGCACGACGAACACGACACGGTCCGGGAGGCACAGCGACCACTCGTGCAGTGGCGCCTCGTGGGGATGCAGCGCCACAGCGACCTTGCGCCAGCGGAACGCCTGTCCGCACTGGTGCGCGATCATCAGCGGCAGCGAGACAAGGTGCTCGGGCGCTAGGCGCACGCACTCGTACCCGGCAACATGCATGGGTCGCTGCACTGCACACTTGTCGCCCTCTCGCGTCGCTCTGTCGCTGGCGGGCGGGTGTCGTAGGCAAAGGGATCGGGCCGGCGCGTCATCGGGGCGCATGGTCGGCGCCCGATCCCGGGGCCCGGATCGGGCGCCGCGCTGTCGCGTTCGCGTCAGCCGCGGCCTGTCTCCTCCGCCGATGCCACCCCCCGTGTGGCCCGCGCCCCGCAGCGTGCGCGCGCGTGCGCGCAAGGACTCGCTGGCGAACCGGCGCCCGACGGGGCGGTACGTGTACGAGTCGTCGTCGGACGACGACACGGACGGCCGCGCGGCGACGTATGTCGGCACGGGCGCCCGCTGGCACACCGGAAACGCCACCTCGCTGCATGGCGCCGGGAGCGACGAGGACGACCCGGACTCGTCCTCCGCAGGTAGCTCCTCTCCCGTGCAGCCCGCCGCGCGCGAAATCTGGCAGATACGCTTGGCGAACCAGGTCGATCCGTGGGACCGCTGGGAAGAGGACTGCCGGCACCGCGCGTGGGTACGTAGTCGCGATGGCGCGACGGCGCGCATTGGTCATTGGGTTGTGTCTGGGGGGTATTCCCTTGGGCGAGACTTTGTCTTTGCCGACCGACCGCACCTCACTCCCCTAACCCGCTCACACCCCAGCACACCGCCGCGCGCCGGAGCAGCCGCGCGCGCTCTACCGTGACACCGGCACGGGAGCGGGACCGCGGGGACAAGTCCGTCGACGAGGTCGTGTCCATGCTCGCGCACTTCCAGCTGCAGCAGGCGGAGGCGGAGCGCAAGGACCGCGAAGCATTTGACGCGCGGAATGCGACGCTCTGGGAGGGCATTGAGCATGCGATTCGCGCGGCCGAGCAGCACGCCGCGGACGAGGCAGCGCAGCTTGCGCGAGCGCAGCGGAAACAGGCGCAGGCAGAGGCAGACGCGAAGCGCGCGCGTGAGGCAGAGTTCGTCCGCGTCGAGGCAGAGAAGGAGGACGAAAAGCAGCGCGCGGAGCGCGCGGCGGCCGCACAGCATGCGCAGGAGGCGGCGTTCGCCGCGGAGACGCGCGCGAACGAGTTCCGCGGTGGCGAGCACACCGTCGCCGCGGCCGCGCGCGAGTACGCGCACTGGCGCGCGCGCATGGCGGTGCGTGCACGCGCACACTTCCTCACTGGCAGTACGTGAAGCAGGATATCCTCCCCAGCATCGCGGCGAATGCGGCGTGGCGGAAGCAGTGCTTCGCGGCGAAGCGCGCGATCACACCCAAGATCGGACAACTGACGAACGCAAGCGCAGAGATCGCGCGCATTGTACGTGCGACGACGCCCGCGCTCACCCCAGGTCCACGCACTCGACGACATCCTCTCGCAGGCGCGCGCTGTGCCGGACGCGGACGCGCAGCACCGCCTGTACTACTGGGTGCTGAACCACCTGTCCAAGTGCCTCATCCGCCAGGCCGAGCAGGAGGTGGCCGCACGCCAGGAGACCGCGTTCCCGCTCGCGCGCGTTGCGCTCGGACTCATGCTGCGCGGGCACAGCGCGCTCGGCGACGTGCTCATGGCGCGCCTCGTAAAAAAGTGTCCGTACGTCCTCGGGTACGTCCCGGAGCGGCGCCCGTCCGACGACGAGCGCACGTACCGCCGCATGCTTGGCGCGCGGCCGGACGCGGAGGAGTCTGCGCACATGTTTGCGGGGCGCATGGCCGGCATCTGCGCACTGTACTTTGCCTGTCTGCAGACTGCGCTGCCATCCGTGGCGGGCTGCAGCGGCCTGCCGGCGGGGGTCGATCTGCCGCACGCCGCGCGGTCGCTCCCCGCGCCGTTCCGTCCCTCGTGCCTGTGGGCGTGGGAGGTCCGTGGGACAACGCCCCCACTCTCCCAACACACGCTGATCCCGTCACTCTGGTGCACGTTTCTTGAGGTCGCCGGGCCCGCCGTCCCTGCGCGGTACGGAGCGCAGGCACGCAAGCTCTGGTTGCTTCTTCTCCGCGAGGGCGTGGAGGCGCGGAAACTCGGCCCTGCGGAGGACTCGGAGGCGCTCCGTGCCGCGAGGGTACGGCTCCAGCTTATCCTTGATGTGGCTGTGGCTCACGGGTCGCTTGGTGAGCATGCGACGGAGGGGCGGGACATGGAGGGGGGGTAGAAGGAGAGTGGGGGGGAAAGGGGCGGGGCACGGAGCGGCAGGGGGAAGGGGGGAAGGGGAAAAGGGGGGGGGAGAGGCAGTCAAGGGAAAGGGGTAAAGGAAGATGTTAGACAAAAAGGTCGCGGGGGATGCGGCCGTGTCCAAACACACCGATCGCTCCCTTCCCCCCCCCCCCCCCACGGATAGCACAGGGGTACACGCCCCCCCCTTTTCCTAGCAGCCCTAACCCCCACCCCCCCACTTCCCCTGTACCGTACACACGACGGGGGGATGCGCTACCATGTGCGTTTGCACCCACACTACCATCGACATCTCTTGCACTCCTCCACGGTGATCGCCTTTCCCGTGTGCTACCGTATCTACATGTTTTGTCCTCGCAACCAACCCCTCCCCCTACCCCTGTGCTACAAGGCGACCCCGTACGCCTCTTGGTCGGCGCGTGAAGGCACCCGTGCGTTGGGGCCTGTGCGACATGGGCGCGGGTGGCCGGCGCGCCGCGGGGGAAAGGACGGCAGAGGCGATGGCTTGGGCGGCGGCGTGGGGGGGACTTCACTGTCGGGGCGTTGAATAGGATGCAGAAGGGGGCCGTCCCCGTTGCGTGGTATATATTGACACGTCCATTCGTCGCCGAGGGCAGCTGGGTAGGTGTACCTGCGTGTATCCGTACTCCCCTCCGCACCCTTGCCCTCCGCACGCTGCGGCGCCCTGCGGAGCGGAGGCGCGTCCGCAAGAAGGTCACGCGGCGCGTCGCTTCCCGGGATTCCACTGCGTCCCGCGTCGTCTCCGAGGCCGCCATCCTCGGATGCACCCAGGGCGTCGGCGGCAGGCAGGGGGAAGGTGCCCGGCGGCGGCGTGCTCATGGGCGGGAGCCGCAGCGACGTCGCGCGCAGCATGCTTGTGGAGGAGCCCGGGACGCGCAGGCGGAACGTGGACGGGACCGGGCGCGGCGGCAGGGGGAACGAGTCGCTGGACACGGGCCCAGTTCCCTGCGCGTGCCGCGCAGGTGCCGCGGCCGCCTGTGCATGTGTCTCCGCGCCGGCTACGCGCTCACCGGGCGGCGTACTCTCGGCGTTCTCCGCGACCGAGACGGATGTCGCGCCCTCGTCCGAGGTGCCCGATCCGCCCCGCATTTCCCGATCGTGCGCGGACAAGAGCCAGCCGTCGAGCGGGACTCCGTACTCGCCAGCCCCGGACGACCAGCGGCGCGCATCCGTGGGCGCGGACGCAGTGGACAAGTCCGCATTGGCCGTGCGTGCGGTGGGAAAGTAGGAGACGGGGCGCAGCTTAGCGGGGAGGAACGGAGACGCCGCGCGCGACGCCGACCGGAGCGGGAGCAGTGCGACGCCGTTTCTTTCGTCGATGCGTGGGACGCGAACCGGCGGCGCGGCGTGCGGCAGTGGCGACAGCGATGGCACGGGCACGCGTGGCCGACACTCTGCCGCGCGCGGCGGCAGGCGCGCACGTCCGCTCGCGCCCCGGCGCGCCTCCGACACATGGTTGTCGGACAGCGAGCGCCGGGGCTCCGCGGCGGGGCCCAGGTCGCGCGGTACGGAGGGTGGCGTACGCACGAGCGACGGCATCTCTGCCGTGACGGGCACACGCTGCACGCTGGATGGCTGCTTGCGCGGCGCATCGCGCTCCGCGCGCGCCTCGTTCGCTTCCTGCACCGCATTGTCGCGCGACCACGGTATGCGGACAAGCGCCTGGAGCCAGCTCCGTCGCAGCCGCCGCCTCTGCCCCCGCGCACCGACTCTGTCGCCTGCGCCGCCGTCGCCTACGCCGCCGTCGCCTGCGCCGCCGTCGAGCGGTGCCGCGAGGACCGGGCCGCCGTGCCGCCGCGGCGCATTCTTCCACGAGGTGGACCCCTGCAGCGGCCGCACGTCCCCTCCCGCTCCTTTCTTGCCCCGCGGCGCACCCGCTGCGCGCGCGTCTGCACCCGTCTCTGGCCCTACGTCCGCGTTCGCTGGCCGTACGGTGCGCACGAGCTTCGGCTGCGCGAGCCCGAAGCGGTCGTCGGCCCAAGGCGCTGTTGGCCACCCGTCCGCAAACGACGCCGTAGCATCGCCACTGCGGTACCGGGACAGCGCAGAGACCCAGTTATCGTCCGCATCCTCTCGGCGCTGCATGCTGCCGCTGCGCGTGTCGACAACGCGCAAGACGTGCCGGCACTCGGCCGGGGTCGCGTAGCCGAGTACGTCTTAAGACTCGGCCGTGGGGCCTCGGGGCCCGAATGTGGAGGGAAAAGGGGTGGGGGGGGGGGGAAAGGGACGGAAGGGGGGGGGGGGGGGGGGGGGGGGGGGGGGCCCAAAAAAAAAACCCCCAAGGGGCGGCAGGGGGGGGGGGGGCGGGGAGAACAAAAACAGAACAGGGGGGGGGGGGGGGGGGGGGGGGGGGGGGGGAGAAAAATATTGGGGGAAAAAGGGAGGAGGGACGGGGGGGTGAAGAAGTGATGTAGAAATGGGAGCGAGGGGCACAAGAAAAAAGGTAGTGGTGAGGGGATGAGGACGTAAGTGGTAGCGGTGAGGAGATGGAGACGGGCAAGGTAGTGGCGCAGCATTGGGCACGCAAAGGTAGTGGTGGGGAAACGTGGACGGACAAGGCATTGGTGAGGAGAGGGGCACGCCAAAGGCATCGGTGAGGCGACGTGGACGGAAACGATAGTGGCGAGGCGCGTGGTTCGGGGAGCATGGAAAGACATTCAGAAGCTTTACAGAGTGAAAGAGCAGCGGGGTGCGGACAAGCGCCAACAGATCCCACCAGCATACCCCAAAGGGTGTACACGGACGTAGCAATAGTCGGGAAACGCTGGAGTTTGCAGGGGACCGACGGTGTGGGCGTACGGGGCCGGCAAAGAGACGTGCGTGCCGACAGTGTGGGCGTACGGGGCCGGCAAAGAGACGTGCGTGCCGACAGTGTGGGCGTACGGGCCGGCAAAGAGACGTACGTGATCTATTGTGGGGCGCGTGGTGGCGTCGCGTGTCAGTGGCACGGCTGCCGCACATTGGCGCACTGCGGGGGCGGCGGTTGCACAACAAGTGGCTCTGTGCGTACACGAGACGATATGGGCCGCCAAATGGCTCTGTGTGTACACGAGACGATATGGGCCGCCCGCCAAGCCGCCCTCGGCCCACGTCTACGTCTCCACATACCTCACTCCCTCCCCCCCCTTTCCTACGCCTCTCGATCCCCCCGCCTACCCCCCCACGGATGACCCACCAGGTGTTCCACAACTATAGGGACCCCGTGGCTTACACACACAGATATGACTACAAATCTCCAGGTATCGGCGGAAGCACAGTGAGTAGAACACGCGCAGCAAGAAGCGCGTCGGGGGGCACCTCGCTTCCTGCATCGCCGGGCGCCTGCAGGATGTGCACCGGGAGCTGCATCGGCAGGCGATGCTGCAGGGCAAAGTCTTGCGGCACCGTGCCGGCCAATTCCTGGGTTCCCGGCTGCCAGGCGAGCCACGAGAGCCACACCGGCCACGTCCCGTGCAGGTCATTCCGCGACGGTGCAAAGAGCTGTGGGTGGAACACGGCGTCCGCACCAGGCGCATGCACGTGCGTCGGCAGCGGCACTTCGTCACCCACCAGCGGAAGCATGACGCGCTCGCCAGGCCGCGCGCTCGCGAGCTGCAGGCGCGGCGGCTTCGCCGCAGTAAAGTTTACCGACCGGTTTTGTGACAGGGGCATGGACGTGGACAGCGGCGGGCTCACCGGCGCGGCGCCGGCGGGCCCGGGCGTCCCAAGCTGCCACGTACGCGCGGAGCCGCTGGACAGCGCGCTCGCTCGCCTCGACTGCACGTCGTCGCCGCCGAGTGCGTGCATCTGTGCCAGCGCACCCTCGGTGGTGCGGAACTCGTCCATATCCGTCGACGCAGACATGTGCGAGAGAGGGCGTATGCCCGCCTCACGCTGCTGCTCGAGCACCGTGCCGTAGGGGTACGCGTAGGCCGCGAACGGATCCACTGCCGCGTCGTTGTCCGCATCGTCGAACATGCCCGCGACGTCCTGTGGCTCAACGGACTCGCTTGTCCGCCGCCGCGTCGGTGTCACGCCCTCCACCTGCGCTTGGCGCACAGGTGCTGCGCGCCACGCGCCGTCGACCGCCTGCGCGGGGGGGTGGGTGTCCGCGGTTGGCTGCGGTGTGCTGCGCGGACTCGCTGCGGTGGGCGCGCCGTACGGTCGATGGCGCATGGGTGATGGCGCGCCCACCGGCGGCGGCGTGAGCACCAAATGCATAGGCTCCCGCTCCGGTGCGGCGCCCGTCCCCGCCGCCCCGGACGGCGGCGCCACCATCGGTAGACGCTCCTCGCCCGGCGGCTGCGGGAGCCTCTCAGCGAGCTCCCCTAGCGAGCGGCCGGATGCCGGCGGGGAACGCGCGCCCGCCTCCGCGGCGTACGGCGCCGGGAACGGACGCACAGTCGCCGCAGACGTGCCGCCCGTCGCCGGGTCCCCGTCATCGGCGCGCTCTCCACGCACGCCTTCGCCATGCACGGCAACGGGCGCGAGCGTGAAGCCGCCTTCCGTGACGTCGCCCGTGCGCATCTCGTCCAGATAGCTCCAGTTCGCGGAGGAGATGCGCGGACGCGCGCCCATCTGCCCGAACGCAGACACGCCGAGCGCGGTGGCGATCTCGGGCGAGAGCGTGGACGTGCGCCGCGTCGTCGCGCGCGCGGGACTGTCGGGCGCCGCGTGCGGCGCGCCCGCGCCGTCGTGCAGCATCGCGTCCGCGTCGCGCGACTGGCCGTACCAGAGATTCTCCTCCCAGCTCGCCGCGCTGTCGTCGTCGTGCTTCTCCCGCGCGGCCATCGCCTCGTTCACCCGCTGCGACAGCATCGTCGGCATGTCCGACGAGGTATTCTCGCTGTCGTATCCGTTCGTGTCCGCGAACACATTCTGCATGCCCAGCCCCGGCTCGTGCTCGTCCCGCATCGCACGTGCATACTGCGACGTGCGCGAGAAGCGCGACGGCCCGGACGTGCGCGACGGCGCGTTCGGCCGCTCGCCGAACAGGTTTGAGATCACCGCCGGCTGCCGCGGCTCCTCCGCGACGGAGGCCGCCTCGGCGTCCTCCTCGTCCTCCACGTGCGCCTGCTTCTCGCGCCCGTCTGCTGGCGTGCCGCCGCCGCCCGTGACGCCGGCGATCGCCGCACCCACGGCGCCCGCCGCGCCGGCGGCCGCCGCGGTGAGGATCGAGACGACACTCGACGTCGGCGCCGCCGGCGCCGGTATGCCCGGTGCCGCGTCCGCGTCGTCCGCCGCCTCCGTGCGCGGCACGGCGGCAAGCGTGTCCTCCCCCATACCCGCGGCCGGCTGGCCCCTTTCGTCGTGCGCGAGCTCCGTCCCCACGCGGGACTCTGGCGCGGAGGTAAAGTGGCCGCTGCTCGAAAGCGCGGGCTGCGGAGACATGTGCGAGTCCTCGCTGCTGGGAACGGGGAGAATCGCCAGCGGCATCCTCGCCGTGCGCTGCGCCGACGGCGTGTCAGCACGGGGCGCCGCGGCTGCGCCCGCGCCGCCGCTCGGCGCGGCGAATGCGGCGGGCGCCGCGGCAGCGGCCCACATGGGCGGCGCCCACGACGTCTGGCCAAGGAACGGTGTAGGCGCCACCTCGTCGTCGAGGCGGCGCCACTCTGGGCTGCCAGGTGGCAGTGTTTCCGTCGTGGGCCGCAGCCCCGGGGAGGGTGCATGCGTGCCGACCGCATACGCCACGGCAGCACCGCCGGCCGCGGCGCCCGTGGCAGGCGCGAGGCCGCCGACGCCCGTGTGGGGCGCGTCGTCCGCGTACGGCTGGTCGCTCGCCGAGGGCGGCGGGCCGTCGGCCGCCGGCACGGACGCGGGGTCCACGCCGTGCTGCGGGTCCGCGGCCATTTCGGCCGGCGGCGGCGGCGCGGCCCCAGCGGCCGCGCGCCGCCGCCGGTGGCGCACGCAGCAGAGGAGCAGCGCGCACAGAGCCAGGAGGACGAAGAACCCGCCAATCGCACCGCCAATGGCGCCCTTCTCCCCCGGGGTGAGCCCATGGTGGGCGGGCATCGTCTTCGGCGTCACATGCGTCGTGTTGCGTACAAAGAGCGGGAAGGACTCCGAGGACGGCGGCTGCGCCGCGCCGCGCACAGGGCTTGCGGCGTCGAGCCGCACGTTGAGCTGCTGCTCCGCGTCCGGCGCCGTGCCCGTCAGCAGCTTGTTGGCGGCGTCGTACTGGATCCAGCTGGGCATGACACGGCGCACGAGCGCGCCGACGGGCACCGAGTGCCGGTAGCGTATGCCGCGCCGATGCGCCATGGAGGAGACGGTGGCGTTCAGGTCGACGTGCGCATCGCGCAGGTACGGCGCGAGCGCGACGGAGAACGGCTTGCCCGTCTGCACGGTGATGTTTTGTAGGTTCCCATTGAACGGCGACGGATAGATATTCAGCTGCACGTTGAACACCGCGGGCTTCGCGTGTCCGTGCGTGACGTTCACGGGGATCGTCTCCGTGACCACGTGCGTCCCGTTGCCCGCGGACGGGACCATGCCCGTGACATTGTGCGCGCGCTCGTCGTACCGGACCCACGGCGGTGCGCCCTGCGCCACGCCCACAGAAACCGGCTGCGGCTGCGGCGTCTTGCCATTAACAAGGAATGAAGTCGGCGTCACGTTGTACTGCAGCGTCTGCCCCTCGGTCAGGTTCACCGATGGCAGCGGCACAGGCCCGCTGAAGGTGATTGCGCCGCCGGACACGACCATTGAGAAGTTCGTCGACGGGCCGCCCGCGTGCGCGCGGTTCGACCCAAAGAGCAGGATCGTGTACGTGGTGCCGTTCGGCCCCGCGTCCGTCGGCGCCACGCCCGAGTACGTCATCTCCGTCTCGTTGAACACGAGCCAGCTCGGCAGCGGCTTCGCGCCCTCCAGGTACGTGCTGTAGTACACGCGGTCCTGCTGCGGCAGCACGAACGTGTCGCCGCTGAAGCCCACGCTGAACGACCAGCCGAGCGGGAGATGGAGCACCTTGCCGGGCAGCATGTTCCCCTGGCCCATGGACGCGGCGCGGGGCAGCTGGTCCTGTAGCGAGTGTGAAAGCGTCGGCGCGGGCGCCGAGATCGTTGTGAGCTGGAAGCTGGACGCGGTGCGGTCGCCGCCCGCCTCCTTCGCGGTGACGGTGACGTTGCTGCGCTCGTCGTCCGGCGACTTCTTCGCGGGGGTTCCGGAGATCGTGTGTGTCTTGGTATCAAAGTGGGCCCAGGGCGGCAGACCGGCCACGTCGTAGGTGAGCGGCTCCTGCTTACTCGAGGAGAAGGAGTCGTCAAGAAACGTCCATGCATACGGCTGGTTCTCGTGCGCGAGCGGCGGCAGCTGGTCTGCGAGACCGACATGCACCAACACGGCGGCAGCCACGCGGTCGCTGAGCACGCTCGCGAACAGCACGCCTGTCGCCATCGCCGCCCGCACCGGGGCAACCGCGCCGTGGCTCATCAGGGTGGCGGAGGCGCAACTGTGCGCTGTCTGTGTCCACAGGGATCAAAAGAAAGTGGGTCCGTTCGGGGTGCGCGCAGAGACCGGCTCGTCACTGGCGGACCACAGAGGATGTCACGGTCCGTTGGGAGGTCGCGTCCACCCGCACGCTCGTGTCTACACCTGGCCGCACACGCACTCGCATTGGGAAGTTCAACCTCCACCCAGGGTGCAGCCCGATATAGAGTTCACCTCCCCTGTCCGGCACATGCATGCGCTAATTCGCCTTGCATACGGTTCCTACTCCACTACGTCGGATGCGGACAAAAGCGTCTTCTGTTGCGTGACACTCTACATCACCTGGCCCCGTCCTGTGTGCGCGCACAGCGGTGTGCCGGCGTCGGGGCCTTGGCTCCCGGTGCGCACCGTGTCGGCGCCCCCGCTGGCTCCTGCCGTGGAGGCCCCCCTGCCTGTCGGCGCGGCCTGGGAGAGGCACACCTGCCCCGATGCCTGCCGTCGTCATGCGTGACAAATGCTGCCGCATCCGGAGGGGCCGTACGTCTCTGCGCACGAGCCCATCCAGCTGCGAGATGCGCCTCCACTGTGCAGATGCGCTACGAAAAACATCCGCGCTACCTGGGCCGGCGCAGCGCGTCTCGGCGCTTCCGATGCACAACCAACCCCTGTAAATCCCCCTCGCAGCCGCATCGGTGCAATCACGTGCGTGTGCCGCTTACCCCGTAGGTACGCAGACTCGCGCGCGTATGGCGCCCAACGGGCGCCCCGCTGCGCGCGGCGGGCGCCGCGCGTAGACCATCACGCCCCGATCCACGGTCGGGCGGACGGGCACGAACCATGTCGGCGAAGCAGTACAAGACGCTGGGGGAAGACTTGTGGCGGCAGAATGGCGACAAAATTGTATGTGCCCACCGGCGCGCGCCGCAGTGTGACTCACGGAGCGCCTGCAGAATGCGGAGCTCTTCACGCTCACGTACGGTGCGCTCGTGGTCCAGCTCATCAAAGACTACGAGGACTACGCACTGGTGAATGGGCAGCTGGACAAGATGTACGTGGCGCACGTGTTGCCGTCCTGCTGACAGCGTCCCAGGGGATACAATATCGGCACGCGCCTCATCGAAGAGTTTCTCGCGAAGAGCAACCTGCCGCGTTGTTCCGATCTGCGCGAGGCTGCGGAGGTCATCAGCAAGGTGCGGCGCCGTGCGCGCTGCGGCTGACGTGCCAGGTCGGATTCAAAATGTTTCTCAATATTACGCCGAACGTCGTGTTTCCGCTCCCCAGCGCGCCCGGCGCCGGCACGCCCGCGCGCAGTGGCGACGCAGCGACGCCCGCCGCGTTGGGCGCGTTTTCTGGCCCGAATCCCGCGTCCGCAGCGTCTGGGTCCGACACACCCAACCAGGAATTTGGGCTCGTCTTTACGGAGAACCCGCTGGCAGAGTTTGTCGAGCTGCCCCCCGAGGCGCTGCGCGGGGGTTTGTGGTATTCGAACGTACTTGCCGGCGTGCTCCGTGGCGCGCTGGAGATGGTGCGTGCGTCACTCCCGCTCCCTCTCACCGCCAGGTCCAAATTCAGGCAGAATGCGCATTCGTCTCGGACACGCTGCGTGGCGATGACCAGACGGAGATTCGCGTGCGTCTGCAGCGGTTCCTCGAAGAGCAGGCGCCGCCCGCCGATGACTAGGGGGGGGCAGCGCGTGGAGCGCGCAGTGGCGCCTGGCACAGGGCCGTGGTAGGTGCGCAGCGGCCACACAGGTGCCGAGGGCAAAGAATCGTTCAGGGCACGCGCGTACTGTATCAAGGAAAGGGGCGGGGTTAAGGGGGTTGGTACCCACGACCGAGACTACTCATTCGATGGATACACGTACGTGGACGGGTCGAGCATGGACTCCTTGATCGTGCGCGGGGACACGAACCGGAAGAAGATGTTCATGCTGCCGGCCTTGTCGTTCGTGCCCGACGCACGAGCACCGCCAAACGGCTGCTGGCCGACGACAGCGCCGGTGCACTTGTCGTTGTAGTACACCATACCCGAGGCATTGCGCAGCAGGTTGCTGATGCGCACGAGCGCGTGACGGTCACGTGCGAAGATCGACCCCGTCAGCGCGTAGTCGGTGGTGGAGTCGACGAGCGCGCACGTCTCGTCGACGCGGCTGTCGGGGTACGCGAAGACGGTGATGACGGGGCCGAAAATCTCGTTGACCATGGTCACCGAGTGCGGGTCCTTCGTCTCGATGATCGTCGGCTGCACGTAGTAGCCCGTGGCGTCGTCGCCTTCGCCGCCGGCGAGCACCTCGCCGCCCTGCTTCTTCGCGTCCGCGATGAAGCCCATGATCTTGTCGTACGAGTGCTGCGCAACGACGGGGCCGACAAAGTTGTGGAAGTCCTGCACGGGGCCGGTCTTGATGCCCTTCGTGGCGGCGACGAGCTTCTCCTTCAGGCCGCCGTTCCACATGGACTCCGGGACATAGAGGCGCGACAGCGCACTGCACTTCTGTCCCGCGTACTCGAAGCCCGCGCGGATCGCCTGCGTGGCGACGACGTCCGCGTCCGCGGACGCGTGCACAAAGTGGAAGTTCTTCCCCCCGGTCTCGCCGACAATGCGCGGGTAGCCGCGGTACATGTCGAGGTTCGCGGCCATCTGCTTCCACAGACGGCGGAACACGAGCGTGGACCCAGTAAAGTGCAGGCTCGCAAAGTCGCGGTGCGCGATAGCGGCACCGACGACGTCCTCCGCGGGGCCGGGCACGAACTGGATGACGCCAGGCGGGACGCCGGCCTCCGTGAGGATCTGGTACACCAGGTAGTTAGAGTAGATCGCCATCGGCGACGGCTTCCAGACGACGACGTTGCCGAGCATCGCGGGCGTCATCACCAGGTTCGCGGCAATCGCCGTGAAGTTGAACGGGGACACGGCCAACACGAACCCGTCCAGTGCGCGGTACTCCATCCGGTTCCACACCCCCGCCGCGTTCTTCGGCGGCTGCAGCGCGTACATGTCGTTGACGTACTTCGTACCGAAGCGCAGGAAGTCGCACGTCTCCGCCGCGGCGTCAATCTCCGCCTGCCACACATTCTTCCCTTGCCCGACCATGGTCGCAGCTAGCAGCTTGTAGCGGTATCGGTGCGCGATGAGGTCCGCCGCCTTCAGCGCGATCGACGCGCGCTCGCTCCACGGCATCGCCTCCCACGCGGCCCTCGCCTTCACCGCGCCGTCGATCGCCACATGCACCAGACGCGCGTCCGCCTCGTGGTACTCGCACACGACGTGCGCATGGTTGCCCGGGTTCACCTGCTTGCTGCGCCTGTTCGTCCTGACCTCCTGCCCGTCGATCACGAGCGGGATTTCCTTTGGTCCCTCGGCGAGGAGCTCGTCAACGGCCTGCTGCAGCGCCGCACGGTCCGCGGATCCCCGCTCGTAGTTGCGCTGCGCAGGTGTGAGCCGCATCGCCACAGCCGCCCGCACGCACCATCGGCTCATTGTTGATGTCCGGTAGCCGCACGTCTCCGAGCGTCGGCGTACTGTCCTGGTGCAGCTGCATCGTGGTCTCCGCAATGAGCGCTGCGCCACCGATCTGTCCGGCCTTGCGCATGGACACCCTGCTTACTCAGCCGCGCTCTCGGCGCTGCGTGTCTGTGTTTGCCAAGATAGCACTGCGGGTCTATACAGGAGGCGCTGCGGCACTGCCGCGTCGAGCGCAAAAACAAAAAAAAAAAAAAAAACCAGCGGATACAGCGGTCGGGCGCGGAGAACTAACGTGTGCATCGCAGAGGAAAAGTAGAACAAAAGCAGCAGGGAATGCCGCCTGTCTTGTAGGCTCGCCGTAGACGGTTACGCACGGTCGTCGCGCACGTCCCGCGGGCGGTCCATGCGTGGCGCATGCACACTGGGAGGCGAGGGCATCGAGGTCCGTGGCGAGTGGCTTCCGCGGGACTCGCGTGCGGGTGCATGCAGAGACGCTAGCGAGTAGCGGGAGAGAGATGACCGGCTTTCGGACATGTCCAGCGAGAGGAGCGCCGGCATGCTGCCGCTCTTTTGGATTCTGTACGGCGCGGAGCGCAGCCGTGCGCGGCCCGCGCTCCCACTGTGCAGCGCGCGCGCCTTGTTTGCCTCCAACGACGTGCGCGCCGACGAGTACGGCGCATGCGGCGCACACATGTCCCGCTCCACACCCACGGCGCCATGCCACTCGGGCGCCGTGCGCGCAGTGGTCCTCCCCCCATATGCGTCCACGGTGTACGAATTCGGCGCATAGATCGTCCCAGGGTCGCTGCTGAGCCGCTTGTGCTCGCGTGCGGGCGAAGCCCAGTCGTCCTCCCGCAGATGCGCGTCGGGGAGGCGTCGGGCGGAGCGTCTTGCCGCGGCGTCCTCTTTGTCGCGCGCGCGCCTTCGCGGGGCGCCGAGCGAGGCGCCCCGTTCCAGCGCCGGTGCAGACAGTTCTTTCATCAGCGGCAGCCTGACCGGCGCGCCGTGGCGCGCATCGACTCTCCAGTGCGCCACGTCCGCGTCACGGGCGGGCGCCGCGCGCAGCACGTCGCCCGCCAGGGGGGGTGTCTTGGAGTCTCCGTCGTCCGGGAAGAAATGCGGGAGCGGGGCCGGCTCGTCGCCGGGTCGCGCCATGGGGCGCACGTGGACCGTGTGCATATCTATGCGCGCGTCCGTCTGTGCCCACACCGACGCGGACTGCGTGGTGGGCGTCGTGGACCGCACGGACTCCGCTTCAGACAGGGCTGCAGCCGCCTCCGGATCAGCGTCGCCGCGCCGCGCCGCGGACGCCGCAGGCCTGCCACCGCGCGTCTTCTTGCCACCCTTGGACGAGATGATGTGCGTGCGGTAGTGCTGCAGGCTGTTGTCGTAGCGCGAGAACTGCGCGTCGCATCCTGGATACGAGCAGTGGTACGGCTTTTCTCCCGTGTGGATGCGGCTGTGGCGCGTCGAGTGTCCGCTGGTGGAAAACGTTTTGTCGCAGCCGGGGAACGGACATGGGTATCGCTTCTTCGCCGCCACGACCACCCCCCTGCTGCGCGTGTGGTTCGTCTGCGGTCCGTGGCGCACCCTTCCGCTCGGCGCAGACGCCGCGACGGACTGCTCCGAGGAGCGCGAGTGCAGCGCACCGGAGCCGCTGCGCGCGGCGGCAGCCGACGTGCTGCCGTCGGCGTGCGCATCAGCCGCGGTGTCTGGCATGCGCGCTGCGTGCTCCGGGCGTGCGTGGCCGATGGGGCCGGCCACGGCACAGCCAAGCTCCACGTCCCGCGGGCGCGCGGACGCCGCGGATGGCGGCGGGCGCGGCATGGGTTCGCGCGCGAGAGGCGCGGACTTGGCGAGTGCGTGCGGCGCGTCCAGCGCCGACGACGGATGGCCCGCAGCTGGCAGGGCGCGGCTCATTACCGCGGCAGTGTCTTCCGCGGCCATCGAGTCGCTCACGCGTAGGTTGCGAAAAGGCTATCGCGAGCGCGCCAGGAAACCCTCCTGAACCAACCTGCAGTTGCTTCAGGGTCAATATCACTAAGCGGGCATCTACTCGTGCCCAGACGGATTACACAGGCGGTCAGCGGCCTCCGAATCGTCGGCACAGACGGAAGGCCGATGCTCACAGCCGGTTTCGCACCTGCGGTTGGTCGTGGCACGCTGAAGCGAGCGGCTGATTTGTCTTCTGCAGCGCTTAGTCCGGCAGGGACGCAAACCGTGGCCGCCTGCCACCGCGTTCGCAGGGGTCCGCCACACGTCTGTGCAGGGGTGCTATCTTGGTGCGCGGGCCCGCCGCGCTCTGTTTCCGACATGCGCGCCTATCACGGCGCGCCGTCGTCGCGGTGACGTCATTTTACTTCCTTATCTGCAATGCGCTTTGCGGGGGGCCCTCTTTATTTGTGCATGCGTGCTTCTTCGGGGGTTTGTCCCGTACGCCCGCTCGGCAGCGGCGCGCGGTTCATGCACGTCCTTCAGTTAGTCCGCGCTACAGATCGACGCACGGCGCGGTGCCTGGTCCCTCACGTTGAGCAGCCCCGCCACGCGTGGCAGGGAGGCTTCCCAGCGTGGCGCCCCGGCGAGGCGCCCCTGCGCGGCGCCTCCACTCGCTGCGGCCTGCCCACGCGCGGCGGCGGCGGCGGCGGTGGCGGCGGCGGAGCCCGCGGCGCCCTCAGATACCCCCGCACGCGTGGCGGGCTGCGTGCCTGGCCCCCCACCCACCATGTACGCGACCCCTTCTTTATCCCCACCCCGTTCGCTAGCACCTATACACGCCTACCGAACGGGCTATCGGGTGGCCGCGGACCGACTATGTCCGCGGGCGACAGCGTCGCATGCCGCTCTCGCTTCAGCGCCTCGCGCCGCGCGATTTTCTCGCGCTTCTCGCGCTTCGTCACCTTGCGCGGGGACACCCCCTCCGCAGGCGCGTCGCACACGACGCCGGGCATCGCACACGCGGCGCTCGGGGCACCGGTGCTGCCGGTCGCGGTACTGCGCACATGCGCATGCTTCACGGGGCGCAGCAGCGGGGAGACGAGGAACTTGCCGCCGACCACGGTGTGGTCGCCCACTTCCACATGCCGCGGTCCCTTGCCGCCTGCATCCGGTCCCAGTAGCGAGGACAGCGTACTGCCGAACGCCGTCGGCGCCCCCACCGTCGCGGAGTCTGTGAGCGTCCGGTGCAGCGGCGACGCGGCGTCCCGCAGATCGTGCACGCCCGACGCGCTGCGCCGGAAGGGCGTCTGTACGCGCCGCGGCTGCCGCGCCGCCGCGGACGCGGACAGTGGTGCGGCCGGCATGAAGCTCCGCGCGCTGCGGAACGGATGCGTAAGCAGGTACGTGCTCCTCGGCTGCTGGGGGCCCATGTATGCCGCAGAGACCGTCGGCGCGACGGACGCCGCGCCCGCCTGCTTCTGTGCATCACGGAACGCGCCCATGGGAATCCGGTTCCAGCGCGCAAACGCCTTCGTGTTGAGGCGTGCGCCGCCGCGCGCATGTGCGCTGTGTTCCGCGCTGTGCTCGCGCAACGCATGCGAGGGCGCTAGTGTGCTCCCCTTCCGCGCACTGGAGCCGGGCCGGGCGCCCCAGCCGGCGCCGTCGTCCGAAGACGTGCTAGAGCCCTCCCAGAGGAGCTCCTCGTCAAGCACATCCCCGAGGTCCATCACGTCCGTGTCCACGCCCGTCTTGTCGCGTGCCGCGAAGGGTATCCCGGGCGCCGCGTCCGTCTCTGGCGCGGTGCCCAGCTTCCCTGCGCGGAACAGATCCAGCGCACTCTCGTCGCGCGCGCTGCGCGTGCGCTTCCGGGAGACGCCGTCGCGGACGCGGTCCTCGCAGTCGCGCGGCCGCGACGCCGCGCGCTTGCACCGGAATCCGTGCTGCTGCAGCGAGTGCCGCGAGGTGAACGGCGACGGTGCCATGCCTGATCCATCGATTACCGCGCGGTGGATGGACTTGGCGGACGCGGGCATGAACTGGCCCATCTCAGGCTTCGTAAAGTCGCTCTCGCTGTCGTCCTCGCGGCGTTTGTGCAGCAGAGAGCGCCGCGAGTCCGCAGGCGCCGCAGGCTGCGGGGTGCACGCGGCGGACGCGTGCAGTGCGTTTCCCGTCGCCGCGGGCGCAGGCGCGCGCACTCCGTCCGAGTCGGTGCTGGACGAGTCGCCGGGGGGTGACACGGCGTGTAACCGCGCCCTGCGGCCCGGCGGCACGCGCCCGGCGTGCACCCCGGCGCCCGGCGACGCGCCGCGAGGAGAGGACCGGCGCGAGCGCGCGGCCATCTCGCGCGCTCGCCGCGCATTCCGGCCGCCGTGTGGCGCAATGGAGCCGATCAGCAGCCGCGGGTATGGCATGTCCTCGTCCGGGAGCTCGTCCGTGGTGTCCCCGTCGTCCGCGTCGGCGGGCGCGTCGAGCGCACCGAACTGCGCCCCGGGGCTGCGCAGGCGCGGCGCCGCGCGCGCGCTCTGTTCGGATGCATCCGAGCTGTACTCGTCGTCGCTGTCCCCCGCAAACTCAAACTCGCCGTCGGAGCCAAACACGGCCTCGCCGTCGCCAGCGCGCGCGTAGATAAGGCGCCCGTCGAGGTCCTCAATGACGAGGAGCGGAATCGCATGCCGCAGGTCCACGTCGCCTGCCGCGGGAAGCGCGTCGTCGTCCGTGCGCAGGTCGGCGGGCCCCGGCTCGTGCGTGGTGGGGAGGTGCGCGAGGAGTGGCTCCGAGAGCGGCGTGTCGCTGATCACCGAGCACGTCTCGGTGGTGGCGTCGTCCGTCAGCGCGTCGTCCGCGTCGTCCGAGTTGTCGGCAGACGCCTGCGCGCCGTCGTCCGAAGACCCAAAGAAGTCGGAAAACGATGGCTCCGGCGACGACGCAAACCCGCGCTGCGGCTTGAACAGTTCGTCGGACACCATCACGTTATCGTCCCAGTGCGTGTCCGGCGCGAGGGATGTCCAGAACTCCGCATCTTCGTCCACGTCGCCGTTGGAGTCACTCGCCGAGCCCGGTCCGCCCGCGGCCCATGTATGTGGCGAGGGCGCATTCCCGTCGTGGAGGAGTTCGTCGCGGATGATGTAGACGGCCTCCTTGGCGAGCTGCGCCTCGTCGCTCGAGTCGTCCGACCCGAGCAGGGACTCGCCTTCGCCAGCCGCCTCAATTTGCTTCGCCATGTCCGAGTCGTCCGTGTCCGAGAGGGACGCGTCACTGGGCGGTGTCGCCGCATCGTCGTCCCCTTCGTCGCTGCCGGGCTCGGTGTCTGCGGACTCGTCCACGGACGCGTCCTCGTCATTACTGTCTGTCCCCGCGTCGCGCCTCTCCTCCGCGCACGCGCCGTCTTCATCGCGCTCTTCCTCGCGCGCGCTTCCCCCTCCCCCCCTCGTGCCCTGGTTATAGTCGTGGGGACTGCGGCGCGCGAGAGCGCGGCCATGTGGGCTTGGGTGTGATACCGTCCCTGGGAGTGTGCTCCCAGGCGAACTTGTAAGCAGGGGCACCACTTGCATGTGGACCCGGATGATACAAGCAGAAATAGGGGCGCCGCGTGGTGCGACACAGGTGTGCGCTTGTCTTTGGGAGGTGAGTGGCGCAGCGGCCGCACATACCAGGTACAAGCGCAAGTGGCACCGGGAGGTCCTTAACAGCGCGTCGGACAAATCTCCAGCTCAGAGACGTCCGGTGTAAATCGGTGTGCGGCGCGCGCCGCGTGTATGAGAAAAAAATAGGGCTGCAAAGCGCTAGAGAGTGTAGTGTGCCGTGTTTGCTTAGCGGGCATGGTTCTGGGGCGTCAGCGCCCGCGCGCGCGGTGGCACCACGCGCCATGGCTGCACACGCACAGAGTAGCTTGGTGCACAGGCAGGCACAGTGTCCGGGAGCCGAAGGAGGTAAGCACCGACGGCACGTTATCCGTAGAAATCGTGGCGGGAGAAGCGGATTTCGGGAGGCACCTCACAGCCATTGCACCGCTCGCCGCGCACCTGCGCACTTTTTTCTGCGTCCGCCTGACTAAAGCAGGACACGTCCCGGCCATTGGCCGCCACCCGCGTGGCCGCGCAAGGCCTGCCGCGGCGCAGCCCGCACACCAATGAGCGCGTGCGCCGCACGGTCAGGTGACCAGCACTTTTTTTCTCGCCGGCCCCCACGGAGTGGCACCGACGACAGAACACCATGTCGGGCACACTGAAGGCGGCGATTGCGCCGGTGCCCACAGCCAATGACTTTCTGGATATCGTGCTGTCGAAGACGCAGCGCAAGACGCCGACGGTGATTCATCCGGGCTTCAAAATAACGCGGATTCGATCGTTCTACATGCGCAAGGTCATGTTCACAAAGGACGCGTTCACGGAAAAGCTGCAGGCGATCCTCAGCGAGTTCCCAGTGCTAGAGGTGGGTCGCGCGCGCGGCCGCCGGCTGACATGGCGCAGAATATGCACCCGTTTACGTCGTCGCTGATGAAGTGCGTCCGTGCGCTGGTGCCACTCACCGCAGCGTACTGTACGACAAGAACCACTACAAGCTGGCGCTCGGACAAATGAATACGGCACGGCACCTTATCGAGCAGGTGGCGAAGGACTATGTGCGTCTCATCAAGTTTGGCGACAGTCTCTATCGCTGCAAGCAGCTGAAGCGCGCCGCGCTCGGGCGCATGGCGACCATTATGCGCCGGAACAAAGACCCGCTCGCGTACCTGGAGCAGGTGCGGCAGCACATCTCCCGTCTGCCGTCCATTGACCCGTCGACGCGCACGCTCGTTATTTGCGGATACCCGAACGTGGGCAAGTCCAGTTTCATCAACAAGGTGACGCGCGCCGACGTGGATGTGCAGCCCTACGCATTCACGACCAAGTCGCTTTTTGTCGGTCACATGGACTACAAGTATCTGCGCTGGCAGGTGATCGACACGCCGGGCATCCTCGACCACCCGCTGGAGGAGATGAATACGATCGAGATGCAAGCGATCACCGCGCTCGCGCACCTGCGCGCGGCGGTGCTCTATTTTATGGACCTGTCCGAGCAGTGTGGCTACACCATCGAGGCACAGGTCCAGCTGTTCAGCAGCATCAAACCGCTGTTTGCCAACAAGCCTACGTTCCTCGTGATCAACAAGATCGACGTCGCACGTCTGGAGGATCTCGACGACGAGCGTGCGCAGGTGGTCCGCGATCTCATCGACGGGGCAGACGGATCAATCCGTGTGGCGGAGATTAGCACGTTCACGGACGAGGGGATCATGGAGCTGAAGCAGAGCGCGTGCGAAACATTGCTTGCGGCACGTGTCGAAGGGAAGATGAAGGGCACCAAGGGCAGCTCGATTCTCAGCCGTCTGCATGTCGCGGAGCCACGGAAGCGCGACGACATGGAGCGCACGCCCTACATCCCCGCGGGGATCGTCGACGGCACGCGGAAGAAGTACAACGTGAACGACCCGGCGCGCCGCCGCACAGAGCGGGACGTGCAGGAGGAGCAGGGCGGTGCGGGCGTGCACAACATTGACATGAAGAGTGCGTCGCAAGACGCTGTTGCTGACTGGCCAGAAAACTACTTGCTTGCGGATGACGAGTGGAAGTACGACGTGGTGCCGGAGGTATACGAGGGGAAGAACGTCGCGGACTTTATCGACCCTGACATTATGGACAAGCTCGACAAGCTCGAGCGCGAGGAGGCGAAGCTCGAGGCGGAGGGGTTTTACGACGAGAGCGACGAGGAGGTGAACGCGGAGGACGAGGAGCTGCGCTCCATTGCGGCCGCGATTCAGGAGCGCAAGGAGAAGGCCAAGCGCATGGCCCAGGACAAGAACGCGCTGCAGCAGAACCGCCCTTCGATACCCCGCAAGCTGCAACACCGCACGCTGTCGCAGATGGCCGAGACGATGCGCGCGTCGGGCATCGACCCGAGCAGCATCGAAGCACGCGCAGAGCTGCTCGCGAAGGCGAAGGGCCTTGTTGGCAAGCGCAAGGGTCGTGACGAGGCGATGGACGAGGACGACGAGCAGTCGCCCGAGGACGACGAGCACACGTCGATGTCGCTCGACGAGCCTGCGCCCGTGCGGAAGCGCGTGCGCGCGGCAGTGTCGTCACGTGGCGTGGCGCTCGCGCGCGGCGCGAGCGCGACCACCGCCGACACCAACAGAGAGGGCGGCACGATCTCCGCACGTGCCGGTGCCGCACGCATTCCCGCACGGAACCGGCAGGCGGACGGCCTGCGCGGCAAGGACCAGCTGCTTAAGGCACGCAGCCTGCACGAGCTCGGCATCCGCGAGCGGAACCAGTACGCTCGCGCGAGCGAGTCGGACCGGCGCATTGTGGAGTCGAAGCCCAAATGGCTCTTTGCCGGTATGTCACTTTCCGCGCATGACTCTGACCAGGGCAGGCAAGCGAAGTAACGGCACCTCGCGCAGTCGGTAGATACACGCGCTACACGGGGCCCATGCCGCAGGTGCGATCGGGCGCGTGTCCGATTATGATTGGTGCGCAGCCAGCGATGCCGGCGTGTCTCCCTGGCTGTCGCCCTGCTTACTGTGCGTGGGCGCTGCGAAGTTTTTTTCTGTGCAAATTCTACCTGCATGGTGTGTGCATAACGGAAGTTGCCCTGGCCATTCATCCCCCATCTACCTACAGTTCTCTTGCGCCCAGCACAAAACGGGCCGCGTGAATGGCTGCGGTGCGTGCACCGAACTAGCCTGTCCCCGCCCCCCATTTAGTACGCGTACGCGTTACGCTCTGCCTACATACCAGTAGCTGACACGCGTCCGCTGTCAGGCTGTACTCTGTGGGCGCCGTTCCTGGTCTCGGCGTTCGCTCCGTTCCCGATCGTGTGTCACTCGTTACGTTGTCCCACACCGCACTACAGCTATGCTGGCACGGCTGATCTGGTGTGTTGCGCTCATTGCCGCGTTGCAGGCGGCAGCCTCGCTGCAGGTGCTCAGGCACACGCACGACCGCCGTCAGGCGACCAGTCGCGCGCAGCACCGCATTGCTGCACTCTCCGTGCACGACCCCATCGCTGCAGCCGAACAGGTGCTCAACATCCGGCGTATCAACGATACCTCCGCACCTTTGTGGGGGGTAGGCGCCGTTGCTGCAGCTGAATCGGACTACGATCAGGTGTCTTGGTCGCGCTCAGCCCCGTTCCATCAGCCCCCTGCGGCGGAGGGTAACTTAATCACGGGCTACACGCATATCCCGGACAAGTTTCACGGCTTCACGCTGAACCGTTCTCGTGTCGACAGCCGTGGCTCGCACGTGGCAACGGCACCTGTGTACATGAGCACAGTCGAAGATCCCAGCAAGGTGAAGCGCATTGTCCTTGCTCTCACGACAATGCCGCGGGACGCTTGGAAGACGGCAACGATGTTGGGCAACGCGTACGAGATTGCAAAGCGGTACGACGACTTGAGCGTGCAAAACGGTTCCGTGGCCATCGCAGTTCCTGTCTTCTTTTCGACCGCGGACGTCTCTGCGGGTGCAGCGCGTGCCAGCGACCTTTCTTTCAAGAAGTCGAACTGGATGGCCGGTGCGCCGGCGAGGACGCCCGCCGGATTCGGCCATGTGAGCTCCTATTCCATCGTCGACACGGTTATGGACGACATGCTCGCGACATACACGAACGCGGAGCACGTCGTGGTCATCGGCCACTCCATGGGCGCACGTGCCACCCTTGGGTACGCTGTCGCGAACGGCGACAAGCACAAACACCGCGACATTTTGAGCTATTGGGTGGGTAATCCGGGCTCGTACACATGGCTCACGGGCGACCGTCCGTACTCGACGCACGGGTGCGCCGACTACGACCGGTGGCCGTCGGGACTGGGCAGCAATTTGCCGCACTACGCCAAGGAACGCATGGGCGGCAGCAGTGCAGCGAAGCATGCTCGTGGGCTGCGTAATGTGCGGATGCACCTTTCGCTGGGCCTCAACGACAATGGGAACCAGGGTTCCCGCTGCGTCGTGGAAGCGCAGGGCGCGAATCGCCTTGCGCGCGGCTCGCAGTGGATCTTAATGCTCCGGAATATGTTTGGCGGCCTTCCAAAAAATATCACGGCGCTGTACGTGCCGGAGGTGAGTCATCAGGACTACGTGATGTTCGCGCAATTATCCACGCTGCGCTACGTCTTTGGTAACCAGATGGACTAGCGTGCCAGGTATATAGGTATAGATGAGGACAATGGGCTTGGCGACACGGGGGGGTGCGGAGGGCTTCATCCGTCCTTTTTTTTTAAAAAAAAGCAACGGGTCTGCCCTTTTAAAGCGGGAAAAAGGGGCGTCGAAAGCAGGGAGAAGGGAAAGGGGGAAGGGCAGGAGGGAAAGGCCAGAAGGCTCTAATTTTTTAAAAAAGATAGCGGGGCTCTGCTAATTATCAAGGACGGGCGGCGCTTCTACTATTTTTGTGGACCATGTATTTGGACAGGGGCGCGACAACCATTTTTACGGACGTAAAAACTGGGTGGGCGCCCACAGCCGATGCTGTCAAAGCGAGAAATCCCTTTATTGAAGACGGCGACGCGTCGGCCATTTTCTACGGACTGACAGCGCGTCCACCATTTTTTATGGACTCACATCGCGTTTAGACTGCTTATTTTTAATGGACGGCGGACCTCCTTTAATTTTTTGAAGGACGGCTGTCGTCTATCTTTTTTAGTGAACGGCGTGTTTCCTCTATCCTCCTTTATGGTCAAGCGGCGCATCCATCATTTTTATGGTCGCCCCCCCCCCCCCCCCCGTCTGCCTTTTGTGGAAGACAAGAGATGTTCTTTTCCATTTTTGAAGGACGTAGGCCGCCTGCCCTTCTTTTATGGACGGCGGTGTCTTTCTGCCTTTTTCAAGGGACGGGTGGCTCGTCTATCTTTTTTATAGACGGCCCCTGGCATTAACCATTTTTTATGGATAGCCCCCGTCCTAAAAAAAAAATTGAATATGGCGCCTACCTTATTCAATGGATGGGTGGAAGTGTTAAGCCGGGGTGAACAGACAGAAGGGGGAGCGTTCACTCTTATGTAAAGACGGTGGACTCTATTTTATCGAACGTCGACGGGGTTATTTTACTCTCTTTAAAAACGACGAGGCCGTTCTTCAACGGTGGGCAGCGCGTCTACCGTTGTTGTTGGATGGGCGGGGCGTCAATTTTTTTATGGGCGGACTGCGCGACACAAAAAAGTGGTCGCGCAACGCATCTACCCTATTTTGTGGTTGGGCGATAGATCTAATATTTTTACGGTCGGGCGGCGCGTCTTCGTATTTTATGGTGAAACAGCGCATCTATTATTGTCACGGACGGCACAACTTTTTTCTCTCCTGGAGAACGGCAGCTGCCCGCATATTGAAGTGTCAGCAAGGCCTCTCTACTCCTTTGAAGGGACGTGCGGCGCGTCCACCTTTTTTTCTCTTTGGTCAGCCGGCGCGTCGACCATTACTTTAAAGCGTACGGTGCGTCTTCTTTGTTTTTGGACGGCGCCTCTCCAATTTTTTTTGCGGGGGCGGCGCGTTTTTTTTTTTTTTTTTTGGACGGCGGGGTCTCTCTACCTAAGTGAGTATGGGTGCTGCTTGCCTTTTGAAAAAATGACAGGGGCTCTCTACTAATCCAAGAGGACGTGCGGAGCGTATATCATTTTTTTATGGACGGCGCGACGCGACTGCATGGCACGAAGACGCTGCCAAGGCAGGGACCAGTCGGGCTTGTTTCTCGGTTGTTTTCGTCTGCGCCACCGGCGGCGGTGGCGTGACTGCGGGTCCACTTAGCCCCGCGAAACTTAAGGGCAGATGCATTTGTTGGGGTAGGGCGCGCGCGGTGCTCCGGCGTAGTGCCGCGGTGACCCACTGCCAGCTGCGGGCGTTCTTACCTTATGCGGCCTATGAGTTTCTTCGCGTTAGAGTGCGCGCACAGATTGTCACTCGATTATGCAGGTATTAAACTTTGCTTATCATGTGGGCCTCATGATTGGTTGTATCATTAGAATGGGCTTTGTTACGTAGAGATGTACTCGTGCCGTTTGACAAATAGCAATGGGGCTCCACGCACGAACCGCCATTTAGTGCTTCGGCACTTGGCCGTGCGCGGCGCACCGGCCTCGCCGCGGCGGAGTGACCCTGTCGGCTGCAAGCCCCCCATCCTGCATATGAACTTGTATATATGAACAGCCCATCTTGCGAGGACGCAGCACTTAACCTCCGTCTACGTGTCGCGCGCAACTCCGCGATGAAATCAAGATCCCTGCAACTCTCGCTCGTGCTTGCTGCGCTCGCGGTCGGCGTTGCTGTCGCACTGCCTGCCGAGCAGCTCTTGCGGCGTCAGTTCCAGTTCGACACGCAAGAGAAAATCCAGGACCAGTCGAAGGACGACCCCATTGGAGCCACCAAGATGGTACTCAACATGCCTCATCTTAGCGATTATGGCTACGACTTCGGCTACAAGGAGCACGGCCAGTTGGTATCCGGCTGGGGCGACTCTAAGCAGGTGTCTTGGTTCAATAATGGCAGCTTTCCCTTCACGAAGACAGTCGACGCGCCGGGCGACCAAGACAATGGGTGGCAGTCCGTGCCAGAGTCGCTCGAGGGTCTGGAGCTGAAGACGGATGTCACGATTGCGCAGGAGGGCGACACCACGGTTGTACAGCCATACTACATCTCGAAAAACGTGAACACCGACCAAGTGAAGCGCGTCGTCATCGTGCTACCGGGCAAGCCTCGGCAGGCGTGGAAGTACGCGAATTTGATGTACAACGCACTGAAGTGGGTAAACAACCAGAATCTCTACGGCCGCAGTGAGGGCGACGCGATCATCGTGGCACCGGTGGTCCTGAATAATGCTGATAAGTCCGCGGGCGGCGCCAAGTCGAACTGGGCTGTGTATCGCCTGTCGAACTGGGACAATGGTGGCGTGACGCATTCGCCTGAACTGGACCACTCCGTGTCGTTCTTCACAGCGCTGGATGACATCATCGACAAGTTCATGGACCGGTCGGAATATCCGAATGTGGAGAAGGTCGTCGTTGCGGGCCATTCATTGGGTGCGATGGCCGCGCAGCGCCATGCGGTGCAGATGAAGTCTAAGAACGAAGACCGGGTCGCCTGGTGGATCGGCAATCCGGGCGCGTGGACGTGGCTCGTGTCTGACCGCCCCGTCAAGCGGGACGACTGTGCGAGCTCGGAGAATGACTTCCCGTACGGTCTGGACGACGAGGATAACTACACCAAGTACCTCAAAAGCCAGGGCATCGACGCCAGCGACATTGTAAGCCGGTACCGCTCGCGCTCAGTGCACTACGCCTTGGCCTTGCTGGACAACCAGCTTGGCGACTCTCACTGCGAGGCGCAGGCGCAGGGCGTGAACCATCTGCAGCGTGGCGCAAACTATGTGATGATGTTGAACAACCAGGACGGCGGTCTGCCCGACACCCACAGTGTGTCTTACATCGCTGGCGTCTCGCACCAGGACTACCCCATGTTCGCCGCTGCTCCCTCCCTTGCGTATCTGTTCGGCGACGCATTTTAAATCCACTTCATCCGCACCTCTGGGATGGCCGCTCCTCCCCCCCACGCTGCAGGGCGTTCCGTCGCGTGACATTCCCCGCGGCGCATCGGCGCCGTGGGTCTGACAGCTCGCGCGTAACCTTCATCTGGCATCATGCGCCCGGGCTTTTATCTTTTACATACAACACACCATCATAGCTGCCTTCTCGTATATGGCCAACAACGTTGCAAGTTCATTTTCTCTGCGCGCCACGCTGCACATTCCTTGCGAAGGAGGGCGCCCCGTTTCCCTAGGGGGGGTACATGCAGCGCAAAACGCTTGCGCACTGGCGCCACGGCAAATCGCTAATTGGCACAGCCCCGCCATGCGCGCGCCCGGGCTGCCGTGCGGGACGCGATGCATGTTTGTGGCCTGCACGGCTGAATAATTCAGGGGGCATGGGGCGCCGCAGACGCATATTTGGGCCCAATCACCGTAGTTTGTTCGCAGTAGAGGGGTGTGCCAAATTCCCATCAAGACAGGCGTGGCTACGCGCGTGGGAGGCGCAGCAGTGCAGTCACAGTCCCGCCGCTTTACTGCGACGACTCGACCGGTGGCGACGACCAGCATACGGCACGCAATGATGTGTCGGAGTTGGCTGGCCTGTGTGCTCGTGCTCGGAGCGCTTGCAGTATGCTCGGCAGAGGGGCACAGTAAATCGAGCGGGATGCACTTTCGGAGACTGGGTCGCCGGCAGTATTCTGGCGATCAGCAAACGAATATTGCCCAGCAGGCGTCGTCAGGCGACATTACGGGCGCCGTGAACACGGTGCTGCAGATGCCCAACCTCGGCACGCCAAACTACGCGACGTTTGCCCAGACGAGCAATGGCGCGCTGCTCGATGGAGACGGCGACAGCGGCCAGGTCCCGTGGTTTGCAGACGGGCAGTTCCCGTTTGTGCAGACGGCTGATGTGCCGGTTAATGCTACCTCAGGGGGCTGGCAAAAGCTGCCGGGCAGTTTCGAGGGCTTCGTGATGAACACCGACCTTGTGATTTCGAAACCGGATGACGTGCCGCCCGGCGGTCAGCCCGCCGTGCAGCCATACTACATCACGGACCAATTTGACCCGCAGAACGTGAAGCGCGTGATCGTGTGTTTCCCGGGCAAGCCGCGTGACTCGTGGAAGTACGCGAACCTCTTCTACAACGCATTACAGTGGGTGTACAACCAGAACCTGTATGGCATCCAGCAGGGAGAAGTGGTGATTGTTGCACCGATTGTCCTGAATCAGTTCGACGAAGAGGCGGGCGGCGCCGAGCCGAACTGGGCGGTGTACAGTAACGCGAACTGGGAGTTCGGCGGTACGACGAAAGCGCCGAAACTGAACAAGTCCGCAACGTTCTACTCGGCCGTCGACAAGATCATCGCCCAGTTCATGAACCAAACGGCGTACCCGAACCTGAAGCAGGTCGTTGTGGCGGGCCACTCGATGGGTGGACAGGCCGCGATGCGCTATGCACTCATGAAGCGGAGGAAGAGGTATGACGCGAACATCCGCTTCTGGATCGGCAATCCTGGCTCCTACACCTGGCTGCTGAACGACACGCGCCCTGTGCAGAACGCTACGTGCGACAGCACATTGAACAACTATCCGTATGGACTCGGTGGGAACATGAGCAAGATTCCCAAGTATGTGCGCACAAACATCACGCAGAACGTGTCGGAGTGGGTGGAAAACTTCCGGAACCGCTCAGTGCACTACGCGTTCGGCCTGCTCGACAACGGTGCCGGAGACACGCATTGCGAGGCTTCCGTGCAGGGCGCCAATCACTTGCAGCGCGGCACGTACTTTGCGCAGATGCTGAGCCAAATGCCCGGCGGCTTCCCGGCAAACCACAATGTGTCTTTTATCGCGGGCATTTCGCACCAGGACTACCCTATGATTGCCGCGACCGAGTCGATGGACTTCATTTTTGGCAGCAACTACACCACCCGCCTTCCCGATCTCTACGGCCCGAAGCAGTCGCATCACAAAAACGAGTCCACGCAGGGGCCCCCGCCACCGACGCTGCCCGCGCAGTGGGAGTCCGCCGTGTACCGTACCATCGCCTGGGTTCTCCTCGCGGTGAGTGCCGGGGGCATGGTTATCGTCTTCTTTATCTTTTACCGTCTCTTCACCGCCAACTCCAACGACTGGGATCGTGACTACTGGGAGGCCGACAGCAAACACCGGCTATTGTAAGACATAACTGATGCGTGTCGGCGCTTCCGTAGGGATGTATATACCATGCAGCTAGCATACGCATTAAGACGTTCACGCGCACGGCCAACTGGTTGGACGGGGGCGCTAGGGTCCGCGCCCGCCGCACGTGACCTTCCCCACAACGCGCCGCCCACGCTGCGCGGCGTTCACGCTTGCGCCAAGTCGAGACGCATGGCTATCGCGTTCTCGCCGTCGGCGTAGTACTTGGACTCCACGCCGTGAACGAGGTATCCGAGGGTGCCGGTGTACAGACCGATCGCCGCCCGGTTCGTCTCGCGCACGTGCAGAGAGACGAAGCGGGCGGCGAATGTGTCACGCATCGCGGTCTCTGCAGCGTAAGTAGGCGGCACGCGCGGAACGCACGGCTGAGACGCATGAGCTTCTGCGCGAGACCGAGGCGCCGGTGTGAGCGGAGGACCGAGATGCTGGTGACGTGCCCGTTCGGCACGCCGTCGGCGGGATCCTCCTCCCTGGCGTCAGCACGCGCGCGCACGCGGCGCACATTTTCCCTAGGATGTAGCCGACGACGTTACCCTTGTCGTCCTCGGCGACGTAGGAGAGCTGCGGCCACGTGAGGGCATGGTAGAAGTCTGCGTGAGCGACGCGCCGCGTACACGCACAGTAGCGCATGGTGTAGTTCTCCGGCAGGTTATGCAGATTGCAGTTCTGCATCCCAAGGAGGTCGTCCACCTGGCGTCAGCACGCGCGTCCCGCCACGCACGGTGGCCTGCCGAATGTTCATCGTCGCCGTCGCACCGTCGCACGCCGCTGTGTCAGCATGCGCTGCAGGGGCACGTGACGGAGGTGTGCCGCGCGCTTATTGCGCGCTAACATCGGCGCAGAGGCACATGGGGCCGATTTTCCGCCTGTCCCTTCCACATCCGCACGCGAACGCACTGCAGCCTCCCCGTGTGAACGCGGGCGAAGACACTGTACTGAGAAGCTGACCTCTGCGTGGTGCCAGTGATACGAGTACCTCTCAGCGAGCGAGCGAGAGAGTGGCGACATCCTATCTATGTTCCGGCTGAAGCACAAGGCTGGCAAACACACTGCGACGATGCCGCCTGTGGACCCGTCTGAGCCGCACGCCCTTCCGGGGCGTCCGGGAAACCTGAATCCGGAGCAGCAGCATGTGCTGGACAAGTTCCGCAAAACGGCATGTGTGCGCGCCGCCGCCGCTGACGTGCCAGATTATGGAGCTCGGCATCTTTGCGCCCGATCGCCACGATGATGCGTGCTGTGCGTATCCCGCGGCGCGCGCTGACGCATAGTGTGCCGCTTCCTGCGTGCGCGCAAGTGGGACTTTAACGAAACGCTCTCCATGTTCCTCGAGGCGGAGAAGTGGCGCCGGGAAAACCACGTCGACGAGCTGTACGAGACGTTTACCTTCCCCGAGCGCGAGGCCGTCAGCAAGTTGTACCCAAAGTTCTACCACAAGACCGACGTCGACGGCCGCCCCGTGTACATCGAGCAGTTCGGTGCGCTTGACCTAAAGCAGCTCTTCCAGGTCACCACGCCGGAGCGCCTCATCCAGCAACTCATTGTCGAGTACGAGCGGTTCCAGCGCGAGCGGCTCCCCGTCTGCTCTGCGGTGCGCGACACGCTCATCGAGACGAGCTGCACGATCATGGACCTGAAGAACGTCGGCGTGAGCCAGTTCTGGAGGGTGCGTGCGGTCGCCGCGCCACTGACGACAGGTCTCTTCGTACGTGCAGCAGGCGAGCAAGATCGGGCAGTACTACTATCCGGAGACGATGGGTGCGTGGGTGCCGTGCTGTGCTGACGCCAGGCAAATTCTACGTGATTAATGCGCCGTACATTTTCTCCACCGTGTGGTCCGTCGTCAAGGGCTGGCTCGACCCGGTCACTACGGACAAGATCCAGATCCTCGGGAGCAGCTACATGGGCGAGCTCAAGAAGCAGATCCCGCTCGACCACATCCCCTCCATTATCGGCGGCGAGTGCCACTGTCCCGGTGGCTGTGCGCTTTCGGATGCGGGCCCGTGGAACACGCCCAAGGGCCGCGAGATTATTGCCAGTGTGGTGAAGGAGAAGGAGATGCTGGTGCGTGCGTGGAAGGACGGGACGTATGATGGGAAACCCGCCGACCACGCAAACCAGGGGGGGAGCGCGGAAGGGGAGACGGGGGCCGGCGAGGGCGCGGGCGCGGACGCAGGCGCGGGTGCGGGCGCGGCGGGTGCGGACGCGGCGGGTGCGGACGCGGCGGGTGCGGGCGCGGCGGGTGCGGGCGCGGCGCGCGCGGTGTCTCCCGACGCTGCCCCCTCTGGCGCGGCGCCCTCCGACGCTGCGTCCCCCGCCGCATCCCCCACCGCCACGTCCCCCGGCGCGGCGGCCGTGGGCAGCCCGGGTGTGGGCTCGCCGGACCACGGTGATGCGCATCAGGCCTTGTCCGCGCCGGTGACGAACGTCGCGACACCTATCACCAACTTGTCGCCATCGCGCACGAGCCCCGGCACACCGTTGGCGCCGCCTGTGGGCATGCCGAACGGCACGCTTACCATGCTGAACGACCCAAAGTGACCGCGGCGAGGGAACGGCGGTGGATAGAGCGTCGCGGGGGGGGGAACACGGGCGATAGGACCCCTGGCGGTAAGTGTGCCATAGACGCCACCGCGCACGACCAGGGACGATACGCAAGCAACGGAAGAGCACGGCGCCCGAGGGCGCGCCTAGTCCCCGCTGCCAGGGTCCGGCGCCTGAGGCCTCTGTACCCCGCGCGGCTGCACGCCACGCACGGTGCCACGCCTGCGTGCTGCCCGTCCGTACCTCCGAATGTAATGCATAAACGTGACTTGCAGCGCGCGGCGAATCGGAGCGACCCCCGATCGCCGATTTGCGCCACCCACTCCGGCCCAGCATACTACGGCCACTGCGCCACCTGTCTCTGGTACCGACCGATGCGCGCGCGCTGCGGGCCCCGAGCATGCGCATGGGCGCTTGCCGCACTGGCGTGGATATGCGCGTGCGCGCCGGGCGCAGCGCAGGCTGCGTCTGTGGCGCCGACGACTCCGCCACCGCCCGTGTATGCGTCGCTGGGCTCGTTCGTATCCGACGATCCGACAGACCGCCACGCGGCCCCTGATGCGGGCCCGGACCCATCCAAGCAGCTGCAGTGGCCGGGCAACAAGATCGTCGTCCCCGTGCGTGCCACTGCGCGCACCCGCTCACCGCTCCAGGATGAACACGTGTCGTATCTGACGCGGCCCGCCGCGTTCGGCCCGGGGAGCACCGACGCGGACGGGCTATGGGGCTGGCTCATCGACGTCGACGAGTTCCTCGGCGGGGTTGGCCCCCCTGACCACCGTGCATGTCCGCGCGCCGGCGCAGCGGGCGCCGCTGCGAGCCGTCTCGTCGCGCGCCGCCCGCGGACGCCACCACGGAACTGGATTGCGCTCGTGGAGCGCGGCGACTGCTCCTTTGTGGAAAAGGTGCGCACCGCGCAGGGGCTGGGGGCCGTCGCGGTCGTCGTCGGCGACTCCACGGATGGACTCGACGACGATGCACCGCTCCTGCGCGGCTCGCTCCGTGATGCCATGTGGGACGGCGACAATGCGTATGAGCCGAGCAACCACCCCATTATCATGTACCCAGACGGTGATGCGGACGACATTGTGATTCCGTCCTGCTTCGTTGTCCGCTCGAGTTATTTGGAGCTCCTCGCGATGAGTTCCGAGGCGCGCGCCGCGCGGACGGGGCGCTTCTTTCCCTTTTCCAAGAGCCCCGGGCTACAGGTGGCTCTTTTTCTGAACGAGTCGCTGATGGATCTGTGAGTGTGTGCCCCCCCCCCCCTCCCCCCTTCGGCCCCCCTAACCGACAGCCCGCTGTTCGATCTCGGCATCCTCCTTCTCCTCCTCCCCTCGCTGATCACGATTGTCGCGATGATCACGCACCACCTGCAAATGTGCATCAAGCGGTATCGTGAGCGTGCATCCCTTCGGACAGTGCGCGCACTCCCCTGCTACGTGTGGCGGCCGAACGGCGCGTGGACTCGTGTGTGCGACGGGGGGAACGGCGAAGACGCGGACGCTGCGAAGGCGCACATGGCGCGCGGCGTCTGGCGGCGTGCGTTTGCGCGCGCATACGAGCAGCTGCAGCGTGTTTTCGCACGGCGTCCCACCGCATATGAGCCGCTCGTTCCCGTGCCGGCACGACCAGCGCTCGATGCGGAGGCCGCCGATGCGCCGGACTCGGCGCTTTGCACAGACCCGGAGGCCGCGGACGCGGTTGTCTTCGCGACGCCTTCCGAGGACGCGGGGGCACCCACGCTGCTGGCAAGCTTGCATCCGCGCTGGTTCGTCGGCGACGAGTGCCCGATCTGTCTTGCGGACTTTGAAGATGGGTGCGTGGCACCGCGGCGATGCTCACACGACAGCGACCGCGTGCGAATTCTGCCCTGTGGGCATGTGTTCCACCAGGACGAAGTGTGCGTGTGCGCGACGCTGGGCTTACCGCAGCGACGACTGGCTCACGGGGACGCGCCGCCTCTGCCCCACGTGCAAGCGGGATGTGACGCTGTAAGAGGGGTGTAGGGGAGAGGTTAGGAGCGGGACGGAAGCGGAAAGGAGTGCGGGAAAAGGGGGCCAGGGGGACGGGAACAAGGGGGTACGGGCATGTGGCATACTATAAGGAATGCTCGCACTCGCGTGCGACTTGGATCCTTGGCGCAGAGAGCAACCCTATGTAGGTAGGCGTTGGGACGGCGCGGGGGCGCTGTGCGGGGGTGTGCCGCGCGGCGCGGTGCCGATGCGGGGGGAGCCCTCTGCGTGGACGGCCTCGTCGGGACACCTCGCCACCGGAGCGCCCTTTGGCCACCCTCGCAAGCCCCGCCACTTGGGTCCGCTCTGCTTCCCCTGGCGCCCTCGGCAATCGGACCGACCCCGCCACACCCCCCACCTTCCCCGAACCCGCCAAGAGGACCCTTTTTTTTTTAGGCCACGCGCACCGGACCCCATTTTCATCCCGGCCTGCCCCCCCCCAGGCGCCACACCCTCCACAGCATCTGTCCGCGCACGTGCCGCCACAAGGGCATTGGGCACCGGCGAGTCCCGCGTGTGGCGGGCAGAAAATGACGACCAGTGGAATGGCCCCGGGCCAGCAGGGGTGCCGCACGCTCGCGACGGCAACGCGCGCGGCTGTGGCGAACATGCCGCACGGTATCGTGAAGCAGGGGAGGGCGCAGCTGAATGTGCGCGGGCCAGGCAGCACCGCTGACGGCAGCTTGCGAACGGGGCGCTCCTGCGGGACCGTGCGTTTGTGGGCGGCAAGTGGGTCGCCGCGCAGTCCGGGCAGACGCTGCGGGTGCAGGGTGCGTGCGCATGCGCGGGCCTAACTCGCAGACAAGGCGACGCAGCAGCTGATCACTGAGGTGCCGGACCTCGGCGAGGCGGACACGCAGGCGGCGATCGCCGCGGCGCACGGCGCATTCCGCGGATGGGCGCAGCAGACGCCCAAGGCGCGGCACGACCTGCTCCTGGCGCTGTACGCGAAGCTGGTGGAGAATGCGGAGGACCTCGCGAAGATCATCGTCGCGGAGAACGGCAAGTCGCTGGGCGACGCAGAGGGCGAAGTGTCGTACGGCAGCGCGTTTATCCAGTGGTTCGCCGAGGAGGCGCTGCGCACGGACGGATACACGCCTGCGGCGCTCATGCCCGGTGTGCAGAACGTGGTCGTGCGCGAGCCCGTGGGTGTCGCGGCGCTCATCGCGCCGTGGAACTTTCCGCTCGCGATGATCACGCGGAAGCTTGGCCCCGCGCTCGCCGCCGGATGCACGGCGGTCGTGAAGACGTCGCACGAGGCGCCGCTGAGCGCGCTCGCGCTCGCGGCGCTCGCGGAGGAGGCGGGTATCCCTGCGGGCGTAGTGAATGTGCTCATCTCCGCGCGCGGCGAGAACGAGTCGGCGATGGGCCGTGCGCTCTGCGAGAGCCCGCGCGTGCAGAAGATCTCGTTCACGGGCAGCACGCGTGTCGGCAAGCTGCTCATGGGCCAGAGCGCGAGCACGCTCAAGAAGCTGTCCATGGAGCTGTGCGTAGTTTCGCGCGCCGCCTGACGTGCAGTGGCGGCAATGCGCCGTTCATCGTGTTCCACGACGCGGATTTGGACCGCGCCGTGGAGGGTGCGATTGCCTGCAAGTACCGTGGTTCCGGGCAGACGTGCGTGTGTGCGAACCGCATATTTGTGCATGAGTCTGTGTACGACGAGTTCGCCACGAAGCTCGCCGCGCAGGTGCGCGGCTTCCGCGTGGGCCACGGCCTCCAGGAGGGCGTGAACATTGGCCCGCTCGCGAACGAGGCGGGCGTGCGCAAGGTCGAGGACCACGTCCGTGCGGCGCAGGACCACGGCGGCAAGGTACTCGTGGGCGGCACGCCGGGTGAGGGCTTCTTCTACGAGCCGACGGTCATCGCCGCGCCGCCGGACACGCCGATGCCGACGGACTCCGAAGAGACGTTTGGCCCTGTTGCCGTGCTGTACCCCTTCCGCACGGAGGAGGACGTGCTGCGCCGCGCAAACGACGTCGATGTCGGCCTTGCCGGCTACTTTTACAGCCAGGACGTCTCGCGCTGCTTCCGCGTCGCGCGTGCGCTCCATGTGGGCATGGTCGGCATCAACACGGGCATGATCTCGCAGACGACGATCCCCTTTGGCGGCGTGCTCGAGAGTGGGTTTGGTCGCGAGGGAGCGCATGTTGGGCTTCTCGAATACATGAACGAGAAGGCGATGGTGTTTGGGGGGGTTTGAATAGGAGGCTCTGGTACGAAGGCTAGTGGGAGTGGAAAGGCGGGGGGGAGGTGCGGAGAAGGGCGCTCAGGGTAGGAGCGGTCAGAAGAGGGGCGCTCAGGGGAGGGGTCAGGATAGGGACGCTCAGAAAAGGGGCGGACAAAAGAGCGGCGCTCAGAAGAGGGGTGCTCAGAAGAGGACAGTCAGAAGAGAGGCGCTCAGAAGAGAGGCGCTCAGAAGAGAGGCGCTCAGAAGAGAGGCGCTCAAGAGAGGCGCTCAGAAGAGAGGCGCCCAGAAGAGGGGCGGACAAAAGAGGGACGCATAGGGTAGCGGCGGACAGGGCAACGGCGGGCCATAAAAGTGGACGTGCGGTAGCCTTGGAGCGCTATCATCGCCCCCATACGGGGAATACTGCGCACCATAGTGTCCGTACTTGGCGCACTTGACCCGACCCCGTTTTCGTCTCTGTAGCCGTCACCTTGCCCGCATCTTTTCTCTACCCTCCTTCCCCTTTTGCCCCCCCGCCTTCCCTCACCTTGCCCGCACCTTTCCACACTCCTCCCCCTTCCCCCCCCCCACCCTTCCGCAATCCCCTCTCCGTCCCCCACAGGCCCCTCATGCAAGGTGCGGCGTGCTGCAGGGCGCACGTGACATTCAAGGTTCTGCTCGGCCAACGCCCACATGGGGCTGAATCGCCGCCCATCATGGCCGACCCGCCCGATGCGGTGTATCCGTACGCGCACTCCGCGCAGGGCGCGCGCGTCCCACCAGACAAGGTCACACAGTGGATGCAATCCGCAGAGACGGTGCAGCCACAGGATGGCAGCTCCGCCTGGCATATGGAGCAGCCTGCAGCATACATGCCGGCACCGTCGCGACGCGCCGCGCCCATGTATCCCGAGGCGGCATACGGGGGCGGGGATGCGTACGCCACCGATCCCACGCACCAACACATGTCGCCGGCCCTGCACCCACGCGCGTACGACGCGGGTGACGCGTACGGCACGGCGTACGCGCACGCACACGCGCCGCCCGCGCACAGCTACGCGCCACACGAGGCACAGGACGAGTACGTGGACTACGAAATGGAGCCGTATTCGCCGCATGCGCAGTTCGCCGCGTCCCCCGTCGCGGGCCACTGGGAGTTTGTGCCTGCATCGCCGCGCGGCCTGGAGGCGCGGGCGCCCGGCGGCATGGCCTCCTTCTCGGCGCCCGTGTCTCCGCACGCGGTGCCGCCGCCTATCATCCGCGCGTCACCGCACGGGTACGCCCCCGGGCTGGCCGCCCCAGGACCCTCCGCTGCACTTGGCGTCCCCGCGCCGCACGGTACGCGGACGTCTGCACTCGGCGTATCGACGTCGCCACGCGGTGCGGCGGCGTCGCCGCACACGATGGCGGCCTCGCAGCGGAGCCCGGCATGGCCGCACCAGGACGCCATCTCCCCCAGCGATCTGTCTGCGCCCACGGGCTCGCCGGGTGCGGCGGCCGCGCCGGACGCGCCGCAGCCGCCGACATCGGACGCGTCCGTGCGCTCGCCGCGCGCTGCACGGCACGCGATGCGGCGCTCGCCGCAGACGCGCAAGCACAGCGCCGCGCAGTACTTTGACTCGCTCGCGACGCCGACGGAGGCGGAGCGGCAGCAGCAGCTCGACCCGCCGTCGCCGCCCCCCGAGACGGACTCGGCGCCGCGCACGCCGCGCGCAGCGCCGCTGACACCGATGCAGGAGGCCGTCGTCGCGCAGTTCTCCGGCGCGGACATCGCGGACCACACGTGTGCGGGTACGCCGCGGTGCGTGTTTGTCGGCGCGGTCGCGCGCCTCGCGGGCCAGGTGCCGCGCGCGTGCTATGCGGTGCACTTTGTCGCGCACGAGCTCGCGGACGAGGCCGCGTTCCCGCGTCCGCCCGCGCGCCGCCGTGGCACCCTCAGCGCGCTGGCGCTGAGCCGCCGCGCGCAACTCCACGGCACGGTCGCTGCGCTGCGTGCGGTGCTGGCGGGCGCGCCGCGGCGGCAGTGCGTGCATCTGTGCATCAGCAGCGCGTACGTCGCCAAGGCGTGGGGGACATGGATCCCGCTCTGGGAGGCGCACGGATGGCCCGGCGGCGGCGCGCACCCCCGGGCGCTCTCTCCCGCGCTCCCGGGGGGAGGGCGCCGCCCCGGCGCGCTCTCCCCGACGCCGTCGACAGGGGGGCGCCCCGGCGCGCTCTCCCCGACGCCGTCGGCAGGGGGGCGCCCCGGCGCGCACTCCCCGGCGCTCTCCCCGACGCCGCCCGCGGGCCGCCGCGGGAAGCTGCCGCGCTCGCCGAACCTGGACACGCCGACGACACCGCGGATGCTCGCGCGGCGAAATACCCATCTGAGCGAGTCGGACTCGGTCGAGGTCGCGTCGTCGCTCGACTCGCCCGCGGGCACGGACGCATCGCCGTCCGTGTCCGGACGCGGCCCCTCGCGCCGCCTCGTCGACGAGGACCTCCTCCGCGAGCTTGCGGCGCTGCGGGCCAAGTCGGCCGCTCTGGAGCGTGCGGGCACCCTCCTCGTGCATCTGTACCTCATTGAGCGCCCGCACAACCCCGGTGAGTCGCTTGCCAAGGAGGCGCTCGACGATGCCGAGCGCATGCAGGGCGCGCGCCGCGGCAGCAATGATGCCGCGGACGCCCGCGACGGCGGCGGACGCCCCTGGGACGCTCGCGACGGCGGTGGATATGCCATGGACGCATACGCATACGACGGTCGCCCCTGGGACGCTCGTGCAAACGACGGTCGCCCATGGGACGCACGCGCAGCAGACATCTCCCCCCGGGACGCACGCGCAGCAGACATTCCCCCCCGGGACACACGCACATCCGACGTGCCTCCCTTGGCACCCACCGCGAACGGCAACGACCCGTTCATGGCTCGCGTGCCCCCCCTCTCCCCGCGCCTCCGCGCCGCGCGCAGCGCGCCGAATCTGCGCGCACTCATGCGACAGGACGCGGCGCGGCCTCCTGTGGATGCGCCGGCGCTGCCGCGCACCGCGCGCACGGGCCGGGGCGGTGCTGAAACGCCGACCCGCGCGCAGGACGACGCGGCGTGGATGCGGAGACCGCGCGCGGCAGAGAGCGACTTGGCGCGCGCAGACGACGCCGCACCCGCACGCAGGCCGCCGCGCGGTGTCCCGCCCACAGCGCAGAAGCCCATCCTCCGCGGCGCGCACGCGGACAGCGCGCTGGCGCTGACGGACCCGCTCCCGTCCCCGCCCCTGCTCCCCGCGACGACCGTCGCACCGCCGTCGCCGTCGCCGTCGCTGCGTGCGGGCAAGGCGCGTTTGCATTCCACGTTTGCCAAGATGCGGCTGGGCTCCCGCATGTCGCGGCGGTCTAGTGACGGGAACGACGCATCCAGCGTGCACGTGGCGCGTGCGGACGACTCTGCGCCCGCGAGCGACGCGGGGACGTGCAGCCCGACAGACGCACCGAGTGTGGACGCGCCACGCTCCATGGCGGACCGCGGCGCGTCCGCAGCGGACCCGGGACAGCCGCGCCTCACCGCGGAGGCGCTGCGCGAGCTGGACCGACAGACGGAGGAGGACAAGGACAAGAAGCGCTGGAGCAAGCGCTTCCCCGGGCGCCGTGCGATGACCACACGGTCCGGTGCCCGCTCCGAGAGCGGACTGTCGCTCATCGCGCGCATGACCCCGAAGCGCTTCCGCGCGAAGGAAAGCGATGCCGGCGGCGCACTCGGGGGCAGGGAGAGGGGAAGCGACTCGCCTGCGCCACGCGTCGACAGCGCGGGTCGAGACGCGGAGGAGCCCATGCCCGCGCGCGCGGGCGCGCCACGCAAGCAGCCGGCCGCCGAGCGCCCGCCCCCGGCGCCGCGCTCAGCCTGCGGCGCGCCCGCGCGAGCGTCGCTGAATGCGCTCGGCATCAGCGTCGGCGACGCGCGCGACGACGATGACGATGCGCTTCACGCGGACGCCGCGCTGCTCCGCTCGCCGCGCGGCGCCGCTCGGGGCGCACGCGGCGGCGGTGCCGCATCGCCCTGCTTCTCGGCCGCGCGCGTTCCTGTGGGCGCGCCGCCGCGCTCGTCGCCGAGACTCCGCGACCAGGACGCCCTGGCGGCAGACGCGCGCGACTCGCTCGACGGGCCGCCGTCGGACGACGACCAAGAGTGGGTCTGGCGTACCGCACGCAGGCCGCGCGCAGGCCGTGCGGGGGGTGATGACGGCGGCTCGTCGTGCGGCGCGCGCACAGCCACGGTCACGATCCTTCGGCGGCCGCCGCCAGATCCGTTCGCGGCTGGCAGCGGCACGTCGTCACTGCTTCCGGACCCGTCGCCGCGTCTGCGCCAGTCCGATGCGGCGGCCCGGCCGCGCGCATACTCGTCGCGAGGCGCCCAGTACCTGCCGCGCCGCGCGTCCGACGGGAGCGCATAGTGAGGGGGGGACGTCGCATGGTTTGCATTTCTTCGCGGTGCGCCGCGCACAGTAGCAGGGGCTCGTGTAGTACATGCAGTGCTGCTGGAGTGCGTGCGCACCGCTGCAGGCTGTTTGCACCGGTGGCACTTGCTGCGCAAGGCGATGGATCCCACCGCCGCACGGCCCGCAGTCGTTGGCGCGGCGGCGCTGCGACCTCCACATGTATTCGACACGCGTCGCGCGTCCGCGGCAGACTCCGCCCTCCATTATGGTGCGTGTGCAGGCGCCGCCGCTCACCGACAGGAAATCGCACCGGACGCGGTGACGGTGGCGCTGAAATTCGACAAGACGTCTCTGTACCTTACCGTGGAGCCCGCGAGCACCAGTGTAATGCGGTTGAAAGAGCGAGCACTGGACGCTCTCCGGGCGTCTGGACAGCCGGAAACCCCCGCACTGGGACGCCCGTTTGCGGACGCTGCGGTCGAGGACATGGACGTGTTTGTCCAGCGGACCGTGAAGGACGACCAGGTGGAGTATGTGAGCGTCGGTGACGTCACCGACGACGCGGCCGGCAAGCCGCGGAGAACAGCGCCGGATGGGACGGCGTTTCTCGACGTTCTGTCGCTGGCGGACTGCGATGCACTCTACGTGGGGTGGCGGAACAAGGACGCCGGTGCGTGTGGCGCGGGCTGTTCGGCTCACCTGCAGACGCACCGGCCGCGCCGGCCGTCACTGCCTTTTCGGCAGAGGAGTGAGAGGACGTGTGGGGCAGCGGCCGTGGACGGGGGCGGACATGCGTGGGTTACCAGCGAGGAGCGGCGGCTGCGGGCCTCCTGCGACGGACATGCGCGGGTCACCAGCGGGGTCGGCGGCTGCGGACCCCCGTATACCGCGCGGACGACCCGCAGTTGGGCGCACTTTCGCTTGCGTGCATCGCATCTCTGCAGAGGGCGGCACGGCGGTCGCGCGCGCCGCCGAACGCAGACGCACCGCTCACGTCTCGCCGCCGCGTTCGTCTTGCTCGCTCGCTCGCTCGCCTGCGTGCCCCTTGCCGCCTCCTGCTGCGCCCCCCGTCGGACATACCGCGGTATTCCCCCATCTACAAAGAAGCCCTACTTCTGGAGGCGCCCCATGACAGGGTTCTTGAGCTCGTTGATCTGCGGCTTGCCCTCCGGGGAACCGGGGATCTTCTTCACGAGATGCTGGCGTAAGCGGGAGACGGCGGGCAGCGCACCATCTGGTCAAACACACACTTATTTAGCGGGTGCTCAAACTTCCGACACAGACGGAGCTCCTGTGGGTGAGCGCCGCAGCGCGCGGCGGCGCACCTGGTTGTTGTTTTCGAGGCACTTCCAGTGCGCGTCCCACTGCTCGCCGCACTTGGCGCCGAGCTTGGCAATGCTGCAGTGAGCAGCGCATCACACCCACGCACAGGTCCTGCGCACAGCGCGTGACTCTTCTGCCCTCCTTCAGACAGTGCTCTGGGTCGCGGTTTTGCGCCTTGCACAGCATAAAGTCTTCGTTGTACTGGCGGCAGTAATCGCCGAGGAAGTAGCTGATCGACTCGAGCGGCGCGGACGATGTGCCGACCTCTTCGACCTTCGGCACATCCTTGGGCCATGGCGCCGGTTCCACGTACGAAAAGCTCGGGTTCTGTGCTTCGCGGTGCGTCGCCATGGGTGTGGTCGCTGAGCGAACAGCCGGCCGGGCGACGCGACGAGGTTCCGGCTATTAGTCAGCCACCGGCCAGCGCGCGGCGCCCACATTTTGGCTCCTCATGCAGCGTCCGTTCGCAGCAACGGCGGTTGCGGCCGCGCGCGCGGCGACGCGTGCCCCACCGCCCGCCGTAGCGAACTTTCGCAACATGCAGCGCCGGCGCGGCGATGCGTTCCGCTTCGACGTGCGCGTCGCGCGCAAGCCGGCGGACGCGGCGGATCGTGCGCGTCTCCATCTGCGCGAGCACCTCTTCCAGACGTCGCGTGCAATCGACGAGCTCGCGGCGCGTGCTCCAGATCCGCTCTCCGCATTCAAGGATGCGGAGGCTCTTCTTCACGAGCGCATGGATGCGTGGAACACACTCTCCCGCCGTCTGCAGCGCCGTGGCGACCACCCGACGCCACCGGCGCGTCCGGTGCATGCGGCTGCCGCATGGAATCAGGTGATCAACTTGGCGCTTGGAGCGCACTGCCCCTCGGCTGCGTGGCGACTGTACTGTGCGGTAGGTGTGGTGTGGGAGGGGCAGAGGGGGTGGGGAAGGGGGGGAGAGAGGGGGGAGGGCGGAAAAGGAGGGGGGGGGAGACGCGGGGATAGAGGTGGGGACAGATGCGGGGACGGAGGTGGGGACTGAGGGGGGGAAGAGGGGGGGACACAGCAAGGGGGATGGGAAGGATGAGGGGGGATGAGAAGAGGAATGAGAAGACCGAGGGAAGGGGCAAGGGGGGTTGACGACACAGCCAATGTTTTCCTCGTTCGCGTCTTTTTTCTTCTTGTCTGTGCCCTACCCTTCCTTTCCATGCCCTACTCTTTTTCTCCTTGCCCTACTCTTCCTCTCCCTGCCCTAACCATTTACTCTGTTCCGTCCCCGAGTCCTATTCTTTCTGGCAGTGTCCCACACTTGTTCTCGTTTTCCCTCGCCTCTCACATTTGTTTTGTTGCCTCCTTTTTTCCACGGGTTTTTATTTCACCCTTCTTCCCCTTTTATCTGCTCATTCTTCTCCCTATTTGCTCCACCTTATTTCTTCCTCCTTTCATTGCCCCTCGCCCCCCACATTGCCCTTCCCCCCCTTTTCTCCCACCTTATTCTCTCACCCTCCTCCCTTTTCCCCACCTTTTCCCCCACCTTTTCCTCCTCTCCCCCTTTCTCCCTTCTCTGCCCCTTCCCCCTTTCCCCCCACTCACATCCAGATGAAACGCTCCTTTGTTCGCCCCACAGCGCTCACATACTCCGGGTACTTCCACGGGCTTACCGCCATGGTGCGTGCCGCACGGAAGCCCCCCCAGGAGGGGGGCTGGCAAAAGCACTTGGACAGCCTTTATCTCGGCCTCCAAACACTGCACCAAGATACCGCAGGCGCAAAGCGGCGGGTAGAGTCGGACGCGGACGCCCCGCGGGGACAGGACGCGCCCTCGCACGCCCGCAGAGCTGCGGACGCACTTGTCGTGGCATATCGCGGCTACATGTCCCTTCTCTGCGCACTGCACCGCGCCGACGACGCGCTCGTCGTGCTGGATGACATCTGTCCGGACCCTTATCCTGGGCGGCGGCGCGCAGATGCTGCGGCGGCGCGGGTGCCGCGCCACGTGTTTGCGACGACCGCGCTATACACGGGCTTCGTCCGCGACGTGATGCTGTGCCCGATGCCGCTCTCGAGGCGGCACGCGATTTTCGACGACGTGTGGACCCGCTGGCAGAACGATATCATGCTCGGCCGCCGCACACGGCGCAACCGCGCGGTGCTTGACGAGACTGCGGTGAAGACGCTCGTGTGGGCGCTCGGTAGCAGCGGGCGTCCGCAGGCTGTGCGCGACGTGTCGTCGCTCCTCGGCACGTATGTCGGCGTCCCACTCACCAAGACCGCGGGGGTGCTCCAGTACTCGGTGCCTGATGCGGTCACACCCGTGCCTCTCACAGACAGTCGTCTGCTCCTCGACATCATGACCTTTTACGACCGGCATGCAATGTACACGCAGGTCCTGGATGTGTATCGCTTTGCAACGCGGGGGGGTGCAGCGCGGGGAAGCGGTGCCGCGCGCGACGCGGTTGCGCGCGACCGGGACGGGGGCCCGGTGGGGGACACAGACGGGCGACCGGCGGTGCAACCGCATGTCTCACAGCGCACACCGAACTTTGGCGCTACTCCGGAGGTGCATCAGCTTGTGGAGAAGGCCCGCGTGGAGACTGCGAGAGAAACCCATACGCATGAGGGAGCCGGCGCGCGGGAGCATGGGGGGAGGGCGGGAGGGCCGGCGGCGTCGCTGGACGAGGGGAAAAGTCGGGGGAATGGATAGACGGGCAGGCGTTCCACGCGTGGATGGAAAGGGGAAGAGCGGGAGAGTAGGAGCTCCGAGGCGACAGCCACATCCGCACGGACCACCTGCACCGCGCGCCGTACCGTTGCGCATCTCGCGCGCCAACAATGCCGGGACACATGTAGTACCCGGCTCACTGCGCGCACGATGACACCGTGCACGTCGCACCGTGCGACATTCCCCCACTCCTGCGCACTCGAATGTTTATTGACCGCCCCCTGTAACCCCCACATGCATGCGCCATTTTCCGCCCACGAAAATTTCAGGCCTCCACTAAAATTTGCCCATTTTTCCGGACGTCTATCTGCGTAAAGGAGGGGGGGGGGGCTTTGCCCCGACCCCTTCCCTCGGTTCCCCCCTTTTTCCCCTATGACCCCCCTTGCTCGTCTATGCCCTATCCTTGCGCTCGATTTCCGTTCTTTGCTCTTCTATTCCCCCCGGCTTGCCCTCCATGACCCCCCTATCCTCCCCTTTTACCTCTTCCCCTTCCCCCTCCCTTCCCTTCCCCGTTCCCCTCTCCCCCCCTCCCGCCCGTTCCGGCGGCCGCATGTCCGGACGCACGCACATGGGCGAACAACTTTGTGCGCGACGCAAAGCGCTCTCCGCACACGTTGCATTTCTGCGGTCAGGACACCCGAGTCGCTGACGCACCTCTGCGAGCGTGTCGGCGCGCGCGCGCGCCTTTGCCCCGCGCCGCTTTTTCTTGTCCCGAGCGGCAGGCCCGGCTGGCTCGGGACCGCCTCTATCCGTCGCGCCCACGGCGACGCTGTCCCCCCCGCCTACACGCTCCCCATCCCCCACGCCCACACCACGTCCGTCCCCCGCCTCCTCCGCTCGCCGCGCAGATACAAGCGCCTCCAAGGCAAAGAGGTACGTGTCGCGGCTGTCGGGCGTGAGGAGGCGCACCGCCTCGGCTAGACGCAAGAGGTACTCGTCGTTGCGGCCACTGGGTCCCACGCACGAGACGATGTACGCAGCAAGCGTATCGAGTGGCTGCGCGCCGACAAATGCCTCATTGTCCGGCAGCCCGACATACACTAGCGCCGCGTCGACGAGCACAGTGTCCACGCCGTCCGCAACGCCCCTGATGGGCTCCCAGAGAGCCGAGTACCCGTTTTTCTCGCGGTGGTCCATATACGCGCGCACCTCGTCCGCGTACGCGGGGTCGATCGTGTAGCTGATCCCCCACACAATGTCCTCGTCCAGTACATCTTCGTGCGGCGCGTGCGCTTGCCAGAGTTCGGAGGACACGAGCGTTACGACGCGTCCGGGACGTTCGGGCGTCCCACGGTGGTCCACGGAATGCTGCGCGAAGCGACGCACATACCCTCGGATGAACCCGGGCGTGTATCCGATGACGTGTGGCGGTGGCTTAAATATGAGCGAGCCGTAGCCGAACACGTCGAAGGATCCCGCAGGCCGCGTCGTGAGGCGCGGCAGCTGTGCGAGGTGTGGGAGCGTGTCTTCCACGCGGACGGGCGCGGCGCGCGGCGCGGGTGACGGCGCGTCGTCGCCAGACGCCTCCCCAGGCATCCCCGCCGCGCCCGCCTCCTGTCCGAGCGCGGCGCGCATGTGTCGCTCGCGCTTCTTTTTCTTCTTGTCTTTTTTGCGCGAGATGTGGAGGTCTTCGAGGCGTGTTTCGGCGTCGACGGAGGACGCCTCAGAGTCCGCGTGCGCATCCGCGCGTGTGGACGCGTCTTCGGCACCGCTCCGCAGTGCGTCCACCGCCGCTCCCCCACGCCCCCCCCACATCGCCTCGTCCTCCTCGCGCATTTCCCGCTGCAGCCGCAGCACCTCCTTGCGGTGCTTTTTGCTGCGCTCATGGTTGTCCCACGCGGCCTGCGACTGAAAGTGCTTGTTGCACGCGACGCAGTCCCAAAGGGTATCGTCGAGGATCTCGTCCGCGCCGCTATCTTCCGCGGACTCGTCGCCGTCCGCCTGCTGCGCGCGGCGCGGCTGCAGCTCCTCCCCGCTGCTGAACTCGGAGTCCCAAGTAACGGGCTCCTCGGCAATCTGCCAGCTCTGCGCAGAAAACGATGCCGCCTGCGCACGCTTGTCTGCCTGGCGGCGCTCCGCCTCCGCACGCCGCCGCGCGGCCGCATCCTCGGAGTCCGCCTCGGCGGCCTGCGCGGCAAAGTGCGCCTTGACGCGGGGGTCGCGGCGCCGGACGAATGCCGCGAGCGCACGGATCGCGCCGTTGTATTCGCGACGCGCACTGTCCCGCGCGCGGCGGTTCTCCTTCTCCATGAGTCGCCGCGTGCGCCGGTCGGGCGCATCGCGCAGGTCGTACTTGTCCTTCCATACAAAGCTCTTGCGGGAGGAGAACGACGTCCAGAACTGGTAGAAGCTGCGGACTCCCGTGGCGTACGCCGTGGCGGCGCGCCCGAAGCCCGGGTACCACGCGGCATCGTCGCGGTCCGGGTCCGCGAGCTCCGCGGTATGTGCCTCCCCAGGATACGGTGCCGCCACGCGGTCCTCCTCGGCGACGCGCTCAAAGAGACGCCGGTACGTGCCAAAGAACGAGTTGTCCGAGTCGCTGAAGTCCTTCGCGAGCGACGGCGTGTGGAAGCGGAGCAGGTGTGCGACGCCAATCCCGGGCGCCGCAGAAGCGGGACGCGGTGCCGCGCCGCCCGTGCGGAAGAACTGGAACTTGGCTTCGACGTCCGCGTCGTCGTCCGCGGCACCGTGCATGAGCCGGTCCCGGTTCTGGTCGTACCAGGCGCGCTCCGTGTCGTCGCTGAGCACTTCGTATGCCTCCTGCAGACGCACAAAATTGCGCTGCGCATCCGCCTCCTGCCCCGGGTTCTTATCGGGGTGCAGGCGCAATGCAAGCTTCCGATACGAGCGGCGGATCGCATCTGTCGTGTCTGTCGGCTCCACCTCCAGGAGCGTGTAGTAGTCAACGAACGCGTCTTCCGCGTCCTCATGCACCTGTGACGATGCCTGCGCACCCATAGCTGGTGACGGAGCGGGGGACAGACGTGCGCCGGAGGGAGGCGCACCACAGTCGGGGGCGGATTCGTGTGCAGGAACAACTTTCCGCAAGCGCACGTGTGGGAGAAATGCACCGCTGACCTCCACTTTTGGTGGTGCCCCCCTTCGCATTTGGTGCACCCTCCCTCCACATCTCGTGCCCCCCCCCCACCCCCCCCGCCACGCCCATGGATGCGGCCGTGCGTCTCGCCGCGCAGGAGCTTTTTCTGCAGTACGAAGCGCGCATTCCCGCAAAGTGCATGGCGTCCCCCCCCCCTGCCGCACTTCTGGGCGCGCAGACGGCGCTCGCAGATGCACTGTTTTCACCCGCAGCCCTGGCGGAGCGCCCGCGGAGCGACGCGTACGACCGGCAGTTTGTGCGCGCGCTCGTCGCGCGTGTCGAGGCGGCCATCGCCGCGGGCACGGACGACGATGCCGCGCAGCTGGGGACGGAGAAGGAGGACTGGGTGCGTGCTTGGCGGCACGCGCTCATGCGAGGCTGTGGACGACACCCTCATGGAGCGGCACATTGCCGTGCTCTGCACGCCGGACGACCGCGCTCGCGGCAGCATCCTCGGGGCATCCGTACCGCGCCCCCTCGTCCGTACGCACTACTTTCCCACTCGTCTGGCTACCGCCGCGGACGAACACCATGCGCTCCTCGGCCCCTGCAGCGCCATCCGTCTGTGCGAGGAAGGGTCTCCCATCTCCCAGGGGACAACCGGGTTGCATACATGGTGCGTGCAGCGGCCGCGGAGCTCACCGCAGGGAGGCCAGGTGCGGCTCGCACTTGCTGCGCTCACCGCAGTCTACGGCTCGGCAATGCGGTCCTGGAGAACTGCGCCGACTGGCTGCGCCCCGGCGAACGCATCCTGGAGCTCGGCAGCGGCGCAGGCTTCCTCGGCGTGCTGCTCGCGAAGATGCGCGCGCGCGTGCCGGACACCTCCCTTATGCTTACGGACCTGGACGGCAGCGTCCTCACGCGGCTCCGCGAGACCGCGGCGCGCAGTACGTGTGCCGTCAGCGTGCCGACCACAGATGGCGTTGACGACGCGGTGTCCATTGAACCGCTCGACTGGACAGAGCTCGAGTGCAGTGCGTCTGCTCGCGTGCTGCAGCGTGCGCAGGCGACGCGCGTATTCGCCGCCGACGTCGTGTACGATCCGCAGCTTGTCCCGCCACTCGTCCGCACGATCGCCGCGGCACTGCGCGCCGGCGAGTATTCCGCGCCGCAGCGGCCGCGCAGTGCGGTGGTCGCCAGTACCGTCCGCAACCCCGCCACGCAAGCGCACTTTTCCGCCACTCTCGCAGCGCACGGGCTGCGCGCGCGTACTGTGCCGTACACGCAGCAGACGTGGCCGGACACTGGCGCGCCCCTATTTCCCTCTGCGCACTCGGACGACGTGGATGGGCGCGTGGAGATTGTCGAGGTGTTTCTCGCAGGGAAATAAGTGTGCTCGGGGGGGGGGGGGGGGGGTCGAGTACGGAGATGGTGGGGCAGAGAGTGGGGATGCAGGAGGGCGGGGCACGGAAATGACATGTTTCGGACTACGGTCGTTACCCCTGGGTAGAGCGGCAGTGGAAAGGAAGAGACGGCGGGGCCGGGGGGGGGGGAGATGTCCGGATGTGACATGTCTCGGAATATGGCCATTACCTCCTGCAGCGGAAACCCCGAGGCAGGGGACAGCGAAGCACCAATGAAAAAAAGCGGGGCGCACCTGGCGCAAGCGGGCGACGGCGGGCGCAGCCAAAATAGGAAGTGTTCATGCTGCAAGACCGGGTTGCTTTTGTAGCAGCAAGGCATCGGATAAGGCGCAGGTCTCCTGCAACAGAACAAAAGCAAGGAAAACAGGAGGCATTCACGTCGCGGGATAGAGCGCGCAGCCATGTGCTAATACCCGGGGAAGCGAGAGAGGGAGAGTGGGGAGCAGGCGGGGCACTCCACGCAGGCGGGGCAGTCCGCGTTCAAAGCTCCAGAGTCTCTGTTGCGCCTGGGCAGGCCCCTCGCTAATCCCCCAACGCGACCCTCGCTCGTCGCTTTCAGTTCCCGCACCGCGACACCCAAGAGGGGCAACGCTTCCTAAACCCTGCTCTGCGCCGCGGCCAGGGTGCGTTCTCCTGCGGCCACAGAGGCGCTGCGAGGGCGTCTGTCGTGCGCTACTCGTCGGCGGCCCCCTTGAAGCCCTGGCACACCCAGTACTGCTCGCGACTGCCGGCACGGCTCGCATCCATCTTCTCCGCGCGCACAGACGCAAAATGCTTGCTGAGGACGTGCTTCCGAAAAGTGTCCGCTTCGGAACTCATGAAGAACTTGCATAGGAATGTGCCGCCGCGCGCGGCACCGCTGGGTGGGCGAAGCATGGAATACGCAAAGTCCTGCGGTCAGAAAAGGGCCGCGGGACTGCAGCAGAGGGGATGCAGATGGGCGGGTATGGATCACGCACCCATGCCGCCTCGCACAGATCCAGCGACGCCTGCGCATCGCGGACCGCATTCCCACTCGTATTCGCTCGCGTGAGCGCACGCGCAGCGGCAACGTACCCATCATATCACAAAGAATTACGTCCGCGCGCGGCACGCCACCGTCGGTCGCGAGGAGCGCCGCGAGGCGCGCGCGGTCAGACGCATCGGTAAAGTCGCCCTGCACAAAGGCGACGCCCGGAAGGGGCGCCTGGAGCGGGAGCAGATCCAGCGCGTACAAACGCGCCGTTTTGCACCGCGCCTGCACTGCCTGGCACCAGCCGCCGGGCGCCGCGCCAAGATCGATGACCGTGCAGTGGGGAGAGAAGAGCACGTACTTGTCCGCGAGTTGCAGTAGCTTGTAGGCGGAACGCGCGACAAAGCCAGCGTCCTGACGCCGCTTCACATACTGCTGTCAGGTCCTGCCGCCCGCCACCATACCGGGTCGCGGCGCTGTCGAGCCAGGTCTGCCGGTAAGCGCCCCACCGCGTGCGCGACGCACACGCCGAAGAGGACCGCGCACGCGACGCGGCGGGCGAGCGCACCACCATGGGGACCGGGGCGCCGCGCGCCGCAGGTGCCCGCGCCGCCAATCGGCACACAGTGCGGGGAAGCATAGCTGCAGGCACGCAGCGGACGAGCGGCGTGTGACCGACGCCCGCTGCCCCACACAAAACTGCGGCAATGCCAGGGCGCCCACGCGCAAAACGGGTGAGGCGGACGCGCGCTTGACACCGAGACGCGCATCGGCATGGCCGCATGCATGCAAGCCGCAGATGCCGATTCACGCGCAGACGCGCGTTTCCTGCACAACGGCATACATCGGCAGCCAGTCATTGGCGCACGCGCGGATCAGCGTCCACCGTCCACTTACATAATTGCACACTGGTCCCTCCCTTCCCCACACAAGCCTGCAGGGGCGTGCCACGCGATCCAACGTGGGTCATAAATGGAAGGACAAAAGAACGCCGGCGGGTTTCCCGCATCCGCTCGCCATGTCGGACGCAACGCCGCCAGAGAAGGCAGAGCTCGGCGCGGACGAGTACAAGCGGAGCCAGAATGAGACCCTCTTTAACACGCGCGAGGCCGTCCTGAAGGAGGCAGGCGAGGTAGGCCGCGCCGCGCTCGTGTCTCACCCCAGGGCAACGACGACCTCGAGTTCTCGACAAACGTCCGCCTGGCGAACCCACTGCTCGGCCTGTCGTTTGAGACGATCGAGCATGACGTCGACGAGTTCGCAAAGAAGGAGGGCCTCGAGGAGTACCGCGACGACATGCTCAAGGGCGCGCTGTGTGCCCAGGCGCAGGCGACGCACGACTACGACAGCATCGCGCTGCTCACGGATGCGGACCGCGCCGACCTGCGCAACGAGAAGGAGCACCGCTGGCGGCAGCCGTTAGCGCTGTACTGGCTCGCGATCTGCTGCAGCGTCGCCGCCGCGGTGCAGGGCGCGGACGAGTCGGTGATCAACGGCGCGCTCCTCTTCTTCCCCAAGGACTTTGGCATCGCCAAGGACACGGCGGCCGACAACTGGACCACAGGCCTCGTCGCCGCGTCGCCGTACTTGGCGTGCGTCATCTCCGTCTGGTTCACGGACCCGCTGAACCACCTGTTTGGCCGCCGCGGCGCCATCTTCATTACCAGCTTCATCTCCGCGGCATCGTGCATCTGGCAGGCGTGCACGAACTCCTGGCAGCACATGGTCGCCGCGCGCCTTGTGCTCGGCATCGGCATCGGCCCCAAGTCTGCGACCGTGCCGATCTTCTCCGCAGAGTGCGCGCCGCCGGCGATCCGCGGCGCGCTCACGATGCAGTGGCAAACATGGACCGCGTTCGGCATCATGCTGGGATACGCGGCGGACCTCGCGCTGCTCAAGGTGAAGGACACGAGCGCAGTCGCGGGCCTGAACTGGCGCCTCATGATGGGCAGCGCGAGCATCCCCGCGTTCTTCGTTATGGCCCAAGTGTACTTCTGCCCCGAGTCTCCGCGCTGGCTCATGAAGCGCGGCCGCTACCGCAAGGCGATGCGGTCGTTCCTGCGCCTGCGCTCCTCGCCGCTCCTCGCCGCGCGCGACCTGTACTTTGCGCACTGCCTCATCCAGGAGGAGTACCGCGTCCACCGGGAGCGCGGCAAGTTCCCCGTCCTCGAGCTGTTCACCATCCCACGGAACCTGCGCGCGACGATCGCCAGCACGATCGTCATGTTTGGGCAGCAGTTCTGCGGCGTGAACGTGATTGCATACTACTCGAGCACGATCATCCAGAAGGTCGGCAACTCGACGAACCTCGTCGACCCGCTCCTCGGCTCCTGGGGCTTCGGCATGCTCAACTTCGTCTTCGCGATTCCCGCCTGGTACACGATCGACACGTTTGGCCGCCGCAGCCTGCTCCTCTTCACGCTCCCGTTCATGTCCATCTGCCTTCTAATCACCGGGTTCGCCTTCTGGATCCCGACGGACCAGGCGGATTCGCGCCTCGGCGTCGTGCTTATGGGCATCTACATGTATGCGGTCTTCTACTCGCCCGGCTTCGGCCCCGTGCCGCTCACGTACGGCGCGGAGGCCTTCCCGCTGTACATCCGCGAGCTCGGCATGGCCTTCTCCACGATGGTGCTGTGGCTCTTCAATGCGATCCTCGCCATCACCTGGTTCCGCATGGAGCAGGTGATGACGACGCAGGGCGCGTTTGGCTGGTACGCCGCGTGGTGCGGCATCCTCTGGGTGCTCGTCTTCTTCTTTCTTCCCGAGACAAAGGCACTTACCCTCGAGGAGCTTGACGTCGTGTTCAGCATCCCCATGTCCGACCACGCAGGCTTCCAGCTGCGGCAGCTGCCGTATTTTATCCGCCGCTATGTCCTGCGCCAGAAGCACCTCAAGCGTCCCACGCTGTACACGGTCGATGCGAGCGTCAAGTCGGAAGCACCTCATTCCTCCCCCTATGCTTAACACGAATCCATGCAGTCCTGGTGACTCGATTGGTCTTGTCGTAGCAACGGTTGTTTTTTTATGTGTCGATGGGTAAGGCCCCCTTGGCCCCCTCCCCCTCCCTCCACATCCCCATGTGCGGCCGCTTCGCGAATGGCCTGTCGCACGCCGAGTTCGAGGACGCCGTCGAGCAGCTCCTCCCCCCGCACCGCCCCCACACGCTGCGTGCAACGGACTACCACCCGACGTACAATGTAGCACCGAACACGCGCTACCCGATCGTGCGCCGCGCGGCCCCTGCGGACCGCGCCGACGACGGCATCCTGATGGAGACCATGCGGTGGGGCGTGTCGACGGCGCAGCTCCCGCACCGCCAGCAGTCCGAGCCACATCTCGTGATCAACGCACGCGACGACGCAATCGTCCACTCGCGCTTGTGGAGCGAGCTCGTCTCCGCGCACCGCGGCGTTGTGTTCTGCCAGGGATACTATGAATGGATGAAGCGCCCCGTGCCCGGCGCGAAACCGCGCCGCGTCCCATACTTTGTTGGCATGGATGCCCCTGGCACCGGGCGTCCGACCGCTGATGGCCGTGGCTGCCAGCTGATGGCGATCGCCGCACTGTACCTTCCGGCGCCCGGTCCCGCGGAGGCGCGCGCGGAGGCGCGCTTCACCATCTGCACGACGCGCCCTTCGCAGCAGCTCGAGTTCCTGCACGACCGCATGCCTGTGCTCCTTCCGCACGTTCGCGCGGTCGCAGAGTGGCTTGGCGTCGCGACCCCCGGGGCTGAGTCTCGGGACGCATGCAGCCTCCTCCGGCCATACCAAGGACATCTCGCGTGCTACAAGGTGCCTGCGGAGGTTGGCCATGTTGGTGTTTCCAAGTCGTACATGATCCAGCCCGTGGCCTCGCGCAAAGACGGGATAGAGGCGTTCTTGGCGAGGGGGAAGGCGAGGGGCGAGGGGGGGTGGGAGGAGGAAGAAATGAAGAGGGGGAAGGAGCCGCTGCCACGGGACAAAGGGGCGCGGCAGGGGCAAGGGGCGCACACGGAGGCTTTCCCAAAGGCAGAGAAGGGGACACTTGTGAAGGGGGCACTCGCGGAGCCACTTGCGGAGGAGCCATTCGTGGAGGAGCCCCCCGTGGAGCCACCCACGGAGCCACAGGCAACGAGGCCATTTGCTGACAAACACCCGCCCCAGAAAAGCAACCCCGCAGCCACTCCCTTGCGAGAACCCCACCGGAAGTGGGGGCGGAGCGACGTGCAAGACAACGCACCTGCTCACGCCGACGCGCATAATGCCAAGCGCCCGCGGCGCGGGAGCAACGCAGCACACCTCCACACAACCCCCACAAACGCACGCGGACGCAGTCCGGGAGGGCGTGGGCCGGCGCCCAGAAAAGAGACAAAGGGCGACTCCGATAAGCAACACTCGCTACTGACACTGTGGAAACAAAAAGAGACATAGAATCACTTGCCCCCGAGGGCCTTCTTCTTCGCCTCCACCGCCTTGACCCCCGGGGTTTCCATCCCCCTCTTGACGTACGCGAGGAGCGACGGGTACTCCTCGTATTTGACGCCAGTCTTTTCAGAGTTTGAAAGCCCCAAGTACAGCCAGCTCACCGCCGCAACGTCCGCGATGGTCATGCGGTCTAGTGCCAGCCAGGCATTGGCCTCGCCGTACTTCTGCCCCTGGCTCTTGAGGCGTGCATCGAACACGCTCAAGACACGCTCCAGCTCCCGGCGGAAGCGGACAACGACGTTCTTGGGTGGGTCCTCGTTGAACGCGTCCTTCCAGTACACGAGCGCAAAGTACAGCTGGCCCTGAATCGGCGAGTGCCCGGTTGCCTGGAAAAAGTGCCACTCGTTCACGATGGCGCGCTCCTCCACGTTCGCGCCCGAGTACTTGTGCTTCGTGTCGTACTTCTCGGCGAGGTACTCGAGGATCGCGCCGGACTCGAACACGACAAAGTCCTTGTTCTGGTGGTCGACCAGGGCAGGGGTCCGCCCGTTCGGGTTCAGCTTCAGAAACTCTGCCGACTTGACGCCGACGACCGGCTTGTCGCCCAACTCCATGACCTTCATTTCATAGTCAAGGCCGAGCGTCTCGAGGAACACCGCAGCCTTGGTTGGGTTCGGCGCGATGATGTTCGAAAGCACATACAAGGTAAAGTGAGCCATAGTGGTGAACTAGACTGGGTTTCCAACTCTTGTCTCGCCCGGTTTATATAGCCTCCCCGCCGCGCCGAATACGTACGTCCACTCCGTGGCCCGGGCGCATATCGCCGTGACGTCGGAGTTTATAAAATCACAAGCGCACAGACCCGTCGCGGTTTTGGACTTAGGGTCACCTGACCCGCGGACGCGTGATTGATGCGCGGAGATACCCCGGCGGGCGTGGACATGCTGTACCGCCCGCAGCTCCCAGCTGACCTTTTGCAAACCTTTCGCCGTGCGCTAAGCCCGCCCCAAAAACATGCACTTTCGCGCACGCTGGACGTGGGCAACCCTTGGAGCGGCAGGTGGCCCTTGAGCCGGGGCAGTCACTCTGTGGTGTGCACCCACCCGCCGCGCGTCGAGGCGGAAAACACCCTCGCGGCCTGGCGATAGGCCCCTGCATAGAGCATAGGATGTGCGGCGCTGTGCACGTCACTACTGAATTGGGCCCCCTGCCATAGGGGGAGAGGGGACGGGGTGTATGGCATCCCGAGCGGACGTGGTTTGTGGCATCGACTGCGGACGGCATCTGTGGCATCCCGAGAGGACGTGGTTGGTGGCATCGGGTGCGGACGTGGTTGGTGGCGTCCCGAGCCCGCGCGCCTTGCGCACGCATCTGCTGCAGGCTTGGTCCACGCACGGACCGCCGCGCGGCCGCCGAGGCTGCACCGTCGTCACGCCGCCGCCTCCTCCGCATCGGATCCGCGCAGGTCCGCGGTCAGGTGTCGCAGCAAATGGCGCGCACGGAAGCGCGGCGGGGGCACCTTTACCGTATACACCTTGACTTCACCGGAGCCCTTCTCCTTCTCAACACGCAGGTCAAACAAGAGCTCGTCCGTCGCCTCGTTCAGCTCCACGGAACACCAGTTCCGTGCGCCTATTACGCTGCGTGTCAGCGGGCGGCGCGCGCGGAGACGCACTATTTTTGGTGCTGCTTGTTCCCGTGCAGATCGTACTCGAACATGGGAATCATCGTCTCGTGCGTGCCAAAGCGGCGCTTGTGCCTCCTCGCTGCGAGCGTGTTTACCATCGCCAGGACGGGCGCGGGAGGCGGCACGTTCACGATCGCACTGGTCACCATCGCGACACTGTACTTGGGATCCCGTTCCGGCTTCAGATGGTGCAGCGACGAGACTGCCGTGAGCGCGCGGCCGCCGTTCCACGTACAGACACCGCATGCGCCCGCATGCACGTCGCCGCTGAGGAACGAGATGCGCACCCCGCGGTCCACAGCGACCTCCTGCGTGCGCGCGACGAACGCGTTGCGCTCCTTCTTGTGCCGTGCCGCACACCTGGCGTGAGCGCGGCGCGCGCGTGCACGCACCAGTGGTCGTTCAGGTCGTCCAGCAGCTCGACCTGCCCGTTGAAGTCTGCGGTGAGCGGCGCAGGACGCGCGCGTACCGTTGGTGAATTTCGGCATGAGCTTCTTCGCGAGCCACACGATTGGGTTCCAGTTGCTCGCGAGCATCTTCTCCAGCAACACCATGCGCGGGTCTGCAGTGAGCGCGGGACGCGTCGCAGCGTACACGCGAGCGGCACGCCGAGCTGCACGACGAGGTGCTCCACCGTGTGCGGGAGGCGCTGCAGCGCATCGAAGCAGATGTCGTACGTGTCCTGCGCGCACACCTGGTTGATTTTGCGCTGCGCGCGGCAGTCGAGCAGCAGCACGTACTGCTTTGGCCCGAAGCGCGTGAGCAGGTTGTGCGTGGGGAACGGGATGTAGGCGCCGGGGCCCCCGACGATCAGCGAACGGAACGGCGTCGCGGGCTCATTCACGTTGTACCCGAGGCCCGGCGTGATCCCATCGTGCGGGTCGCACATGAACTGCTGGAAGAGCAGGTACCAGAACACGCCCCGTGACCCGATCCCATTGAACACGGGCGCCCGCATGAGGTCGTCCGGATACGTGCCAAAGCCGTCGATCAGGTCGTGGTCGTCCAGCATGTTCACCATGGGGATCTCCGATATGGCGCGCGCAAACGCGCCGTGTCCGAACCACTGCCGCGTGAGCCGTGCCGCGCCACGCCTACCTTGACGTAGTTCTCGAAGAACAGGTGGTCGAGCCGCGCGACGAGCTCGGGCGTGAGCGGCTGCGTGCTACCCTTGCCCGGCGCCGACGGTTGCAGCGCCGCGGCCACGGTCGGGTCCTTTCCCACGCAGTCATTGTAGACTGCGGTCAGCGGCGCGTCGCGGCCACGTACTCTGGTCGCCGCCGCCGACGACCGCGTGGTACGGCGACTTGGCGTGCTCCTCCAGCACGTCGCGCCACAGCGGATCCGCACCGCCCCATGCGCCCTCGTCGACGCCGGAGCTGAACCCGTTGCACGAGTACGTCGCCCAGCGGAAGTTCTGCATGCGTGCGGGCACCTGAAACAGCCTCTGCGGGTGGATGCCCGGGAGGTCGTACGCGACGGCCTGCGGCGCGTCCGTGAGGAGGCACTCGATCTTGAAGCGCCAAAACACATGCGCCTTCCCACTCACCGCATCCTGGTACACGTGAATCGCGGTCCCCCGCACGGGCACCGCCGCGAGCGGCGCGCCGGCGACGCCGCCGCCCACGAGGTACTGCAGCACGGGCGCGACGGAGACGTCCTCGACACGCGCGTGCTCAGTAACGAGCAGCGCGAAGGCGTGATACACGTCCCGGTCGTCGATCGTATCGTAGCGCAGCATCGGCCCCGCATTTACCGTCCAGTCCCCCATGGTTATGGTGCAGAACTGCGGGGTCCCCCAAGGCGGAAGCGCCTTTTTCGCGCGCTATTTCCGGGGGCGCGATCGGGCTTTAATTATCTCCCCATGGAGCCACCACGGCCCCGCCCCGCGTGGCTCGCCGCGGCCGCGCGCCAGGGACGCGTGCGTCGCGGGCGCCGCCCAGCTGACACGCGCAGGCGCCGTACCACGCGGACGCGGCGACGTACGCGGTGTTTCGCGACGTGCGCGAGTATGGGGCGGCGGGCGAGTACGTGGCGCGGCGGCCGCACTCACCGCAGCGGACGCACCGACGACACCGCCGCGATCAACCGCGCGATCGCCGACGGCGCGCGCTGCGCGGACGCGGCGGACAGCAGCACGACTGCGCCGGCGCTCGTATACTTTCCCCGTACGCGGCGCGCGGCGCCCGCCTGACCGCAGCGGGCGCATACCGCGTGAGCGCGCCCATCGTCGCCCTGTACAACACCCATCTGCTCGGCGACCCGTCGGAGCGGCCGCGCCTCGTGCCCCTGCCGCACTTTGCGGGCATCGCGGTGATCGACGAGAACCCGTACCGCGCGACGGGGGCGAACTGGTACACGCCGCAGAACAACTTCTTCCGCGCGGTCGCCAACTTTGTCGTGGACCTCACGCAGATGCCCGCGGGCGCCGGCACGGGCATCCACCACCAGGTGAGCCAGGCGACGGGCCTGTCGAATATGCACTTTGAGATGGTGCCGGGACCGCACTCGATGCAGCAGGGCATCTTTATGGAGAACGCGAGCGGCGGGTTCATGTCGGATCTCTCGTTCCGTGGCGGCCGCTTCGGCGCGTGGCTCGGCAACCAGCAGTTCACAGTGCGGAATGCGCGCTTCGAGCACTGCCGCATCTCTATCTGCCAGCACTGGAACTGGGCGTGGACGTACATGGACGTCACGATCCGCAGCTGTGAGGTGGGCATCCACGTCGCCGCGACGCGGGGGACGACGCAGGGCGTCGGCGCCCTCGTCCTCGCGGACTGGTCCGTCGCCGACACGCCCGTCGCCGTCGAGCTCGACGCGGCGTGCACAGCGCGCATCGTCCTCGACGGGTTCCACGTGCGCCGCGTCGGCGCCATCGTGCAGGAGGACGGCGCGCGCCTCCTCGCGGCGCCCGGTCCCGACGACCACACGGTCGCGAGCTGGGTGCATGCGCCTCGCGCCGCGCGTGGCAGTGCCGCCGGCATGCCCGCGGCTGCGCCGACGCGGCCGCGCGCCCTCGTCGACGCGCGCGGAAAATGGTTTGGGCGCGAAAAACCACTGTGTGCGCCACGCGATTGGCTGGTGCGGAGGCTGATTGGGTCCAGATGCCGATGTGCCGCCGTCGGAGGTGGTCAGCGTGCGCGACTGCGGCGCGGTCGGCGACGGCGAGACAGACGACACGCATGCGCTGCAGCAGGCGCTCGCCCGGCACGTGGGCTCCCTGATCTATGGCGCGTGCGCACGAGGCCCCGCTGACGCGCAGTCCCGCACGGCGTGTACGTTCTCCGCAACACGCTGCACATCCCGGTCGGCACGCGCATCATGGGCGAGGCGCAGCCTGTGCTCCTGGGCACCGGCGCGCGCTTCAACGACGCGCTGCAGCCGCGGCCTGTGATCCGCGTCGCGCACCCGGGGGACCGCGGCGAGGTGACCGTGTGCGACCTGATGTTCAGCACGCGTGCGCCTGCCGCCGGCGCGATCGTGGTGGAGTGGAATGTGCACGAGTCCGCGCAGGGGTCCGCGGCGATGTTCGACACGCACATCCGCATCGGCGGATTGTATGTCCCTCACGCCGCGCGCCGCCGCTCACGCGCAGCCGCGGATCCAACCTGGAGATGCGCCAGTGCGACAAGACGAAGCCGCTCGACGCGCTCCCACGTGCTTCGTTCCTCAGCCTCCATGTGACGACGGCGGCGAGTGGATACTTTCAGAACGTCTGGGTCTGGGTCGCGGACCACAACCTGGACGACGAGCCGCTGAGCCAGATCAACGTCCTCAGCGGGCGCGGCATCCTCATCGAGTCGCGCGACGGGCCCGTCTGGCTGTACGGCACCGCGAGCGAGCACCATCTCCTGTACCAGTACTCGCTCGTGCACGCACGCAATGTGCTCCTCGCGATGATCCAGACGGAGACGCCCTATTTTCAGGGGCACGGCTTTGCCCCCGCGTCGCAGTCGGAGCTGCGCCACCCGGCGTTTCCCGACCCGGACTGCGCGCTGCGCTACGACAGCGGGGACGGGGCGCCGTACGCGCCTGCGCTCGACGACCGCGCGCTCGGCCTGCACATGGAGCAGTGCGAGAGCATCTTCCTCCTGGGCGCCGGACTGTACTCGTTCTTTGACGCGTATGCACAGGACAGCCTCGCCGCGCACAGCTGTCAGCGCCGCCTCTGCACTGTCGATGATGCATGCGGCCCCTGCTCACAGGATATCTGGCTTTTCAACGTCGCTACGGTCGGCTGCAACACCATCCTTTCCGAGCGCCGCGTCGACGCCGTTCCGGAGGACAGTTGCCGCGATGGTTTCTGCAGCACGATGGCTGTGTGCGCGTTGCTCCCGCGGGGGGGGGGGGGGTAAGGGGGATAGGGGGGGAGGAGGGAAAGGCGGTAAAGGAGGACAGGGGTAAGAAGGAAGAAGGAGAAAGCGGGGAAGCGGGGAAGAAGACGGGTAGGCGGGAGGAACGCATAGATATGCCAGACGCCATCCTCTGGGTGCTCCACGTAACGCCTCATGCAGCCGCCCACACCGACCCTTTTCCCTCTGCCCTTTCCCCTTTCATTCCCCCTACCTTTTCCCCTCATTCCCTGCCCCCCCCCTCCACCAAAATCCCCACGGTGGCGCTGCCCACGACGGCCTCAATATTTACCCAAGAGTGCGTGAGCACTGTGGCGCGTGAGAGGGCGCCGACAAATGGGGCACATACAGACGAGGCGTGTCCCATCGCGCCCGGCGATGCGCAGGAGCGTGTCTTCGCCACCCGGGTGAAAGCGTAGGTACGGCGATATGTTGTAGACGCGCCCCTGTATTGCGGTCCACGCATCGTCGCGCGTGCTGTGCCGCTTCAGCTCCGACGGCGTCACGCGGAGAAGCGAAGTTACGCCACCCTGCGCGTGAGTGCGGCCGACTGCATGACGCACGCGGAGGTCCTCGGTGCTCGTGAGCCGCGCCCAGTCCAGCGGACTGCATCCAGGTGCCAGCGCGACTTTTTTCCGTGCGACCGGCGCATCCAGGCGCGTGGTCCCCGCGGACGGAGCACGCAGTGCGCCGAGGCCGGACGTGCGCGCGGGGGGGCGCAATGTGCTGGGTGGGGGCGCGAGTGTCGCCACGGGCGCGCGGGTCGGTGGCGCGGGGGATCCCGCCGGCCCGCTGGCGCGCGGCGGCGCCTGCCGCTGCGCGCTCTCGTGCGCGGGGAACGGCGGGGGATCGTCCGCTGCGCCCCACACGATCGTCGGGATGCCGGCGGGGGCCGCCTCTGCGCCGCGCGCACACGGCGCGTCCCGCTCCTCGCGCGCGCCGAGATTCCGCCACATGGCGGCTGGATGGGCAGACGCAGGTCCAGGGTTGCAGGGCAAATCGGTAATTATCGCGCGAAGAATTCTCCTCCGCCCTCCACCATGACAGGGGAGAAGCTGCGCTACATCGCGACGAACACCGCAGCACTCATCGGGTGCCCCTTTAGCGGCGGACAGCCACGCAAGGGCGTCGAGACGGGCCCGGAGGCAATGCTTCTTGCGGGCCTCCCCGCGCAGCTTGCGGGCCTTGGCTGGTCCGTAGTCGAGGACGACTCGATCCAGTGGGACGCTGTCAATGGCCTCGAGGCCAGCGACGCGGACGTCGGCACGATGCGGCACCCGCGCACGGTGTCGCGCGCGTCCGAGCTCCTCGCCGCGGCGGTTACGAAGCACGCGCGCGCCGGCGCGTTCCCTCTCACGATCGGCGGTGATCACAGCCTAGTGCGTCGCCGCCTCATCACAGCTCACCGCAGGCGATCGGCACGGCCATTGGCGTCGCGCGCGCGCACCCGGACGCGGCGATCATTTGGGTCGACGCGCACGCGGACATCAACACGCCCGCGACAACCCCGTCCGGCAACCTGCATGGCTGCCCCATGGCGTTCGCGCTCGGCCTCGACGGCGCGTACACGGAGCCGTTCAAGAGCTGGCTGCCAAACCCGCCCGTGTGCGACGCGAGCCGCCTCGTGTACATTGGCCTGCGCGACGTAGACGCGGGCGAGCGCAAGATCCTCCGCGAGCACAACATCAAGGTGTTCTCGATGCACCACATCGACAAGTACGGCATCGGCAAGGTGCGTCGCCACGGCGCGCGTCTCACTGCAGGTCGTCGAGATGGCACTTGACCATGTGAACGGCAGCACGGGCCGCCGCTCCCGACCGATCCACCTTTCCTTCGATGTCGATGCGCTCGACCCCAGCGTCGCGCCGAGCACGGGCACCCCCGTCCGCGGCGGCCTCACCTTCCGCGAGGGACACTATATCTGCGAAGCCCTGCACGAGACCGGCGCCCTCGTTGCGATGGACCGTGCGTATCCCGCATGCTCCGGCTCACGTACAGTCGTCGAGGTGAACCCCTCGCTGGAGGACAAGGCCGCTGCTGCAGACACGGTCGCCATTGGATGCTCGCTCGTTCGTGCCGCGCTTGGTGGGTACGCGAAGCGTTTTGCTCACCGCAGGTGAGTCGCTTCTGGACTAGGCGCCAGCGACGGGGGCGGTGCATGCGTGCGTGCTGCGTGTGCGCGCCTGTCTGCGCATCGTCCGGTACATACTGCGTCGTAGCATGCGCCCCTTGTCCGCCGCGGGGCACGGAAAAAGGTGGCATCCGTGCTCCCCCCCCGTCTCCCTTGTCCCTCGCTCCGCGCTCCCCCCTGCACCCTTATCCTCCTTTTCCCCCCCCATGCATCGACATATGAGGTGCTGCGGTGAGCTCCCCTGCATGCGCGACGCACGATGAATCTCCGTCTTGAGCACGCGGTGCGCCTTCGCCTTGGGCCGGGGGGCTGCGTGTGAGGGTCGCGGCGCGCGTGCGCACCATTCGCGTTCTCCGTCAGATAGAACTGGCGCAGGATGAGGATCGCCTCCTCGCGCAGGTATCCGCCCAGCGAGACATACGGCGGATCATTCGCGAGGTACGTGCTGGTGGTGAGGAAATGCGCGCGCCGCGCACCTCTCGTGGATCGGCAGCACGGATCCATTCCCGCCAAAGCGCTCGTTTCCCGCGCCAAACACGACGCGCTGGATGCCGATCTGTCGGAGCGCCGACGCGCACATGAGGCAGGGCTCTATCGTAACATACAGCGTCGTGCGCAGGAGCGGATTGTCGCCCGGCGGCCCGGCGTGTGGCGCGAGGCCAAAGTCCGCCGCGCGCGGCGGCTGCGCACACAAGATCTGGTCGATCGCCTCCAGCTCGGCGTGACGCGTCGCCTGTGTGTGAATGGCGGTGGCCGGCGACGCACGTTCATCAGCCCATTGGTCCGGTTGCGCCCCATCGCGATCGCGCGTCCGTCCTGCACAAACACGCAGCCAACGGGCACCTCTGCGTCGTCGAATGCCTCCTGCGCCATGTCGAGTGCGACGCGCATCCACTGCACGTCTGGCGCGCTCTGCTTTTCCTGCGGCACATACACGGCCGTGCCGACCATCGCGCTGGTGCGGCAGGTGGAGGCCGGGCCCAAAAAAAAAGCTGCCCTCCCCCCGCCACTGCGCTCGCGTGGGCTGCAGGATGAACGCGGCAATTACTGGCGCGTGGTCGAAGCAGCAGAGCAAGATCTCGCTGAACACGGCGCCGCCGCCACCCGGCTCCGCGGCCGCCGCCGCGCGTGCGCGCGCGTCGGACGCGGACAGCGCGGCCGCGTCGCCCGCGGACGAGAAGAAGGGCGCCGGGCTGCCGAGTGGCAAGCGCAAGTCGCGCACCGCGCGCGACGCCAAGGACGCCGCCGCCAAGCGTGGGCGCACGGTGCGCGTGCCGGGCAGCCATGCGGTCGCGGACGAGCATGCGGCGCCGGAGACGCGTCTGCACGACATCGGCGGCGCGTCGGCTGCGATTGAGAAAGCGCTGGAGCTCATTGCGATGCCGCTCTGCCATCCGGAGATCTACCTGCACACGGGCGTGACACCTCCGCGTGGTGTGCTTTTCCATGGGCCGCCGGGGTGCGGGAAGACGATGATGGCGGGGGCCATCGCTGGTGTGCGTTGCACCGTGTGCGTTGCTCATCCCAGGAAATGGGCGTCCCGTTCCTCTCTGTCAGCGCGCCGTCGATCGTATCGGGGACGTCGGGGGAGTCGGAGAAGTCCCTGCGTGATACATTTGAAGAGGCGCGCCGCATTGCCCCGTGCATCCTCTTCATCGACGAGATCGACGCCATCACGCCGAAGCGGGAGACGGCGCAGAGGGAGATGGAGCGCCGCATCGTGGCACAGTTGTTGACCTGTCTGGATGGTGTGTATGCGTGTTTGTTTTCTGCCCTTGTGTGCTGTGGTCGTCTTGTCCTTGGCGGTTGTGCGCGCGGCGCCTTTGTTTTTGTCTTTGGCCGATTCCTGCCTTTTCTGCCACCGCTCCATTTGTTAATTTTGATTGCCTCGACCCGACAGTGTACCCGGGGTGCCGTTTCCTCTGCTGTTCCCTCTGTTGTTTCCTCTGCTGTTTTTTCCCGCTGCTATCAGCCCCCTCTGCTTCTAACCCCTCTGCTTCTAACCCCTCTTTCTCCTCCCCTTTCTCCTCCCCTTTCTCCTCCCCTTTCTCCTCCCCCCCACTAATGTACTCGGTTTTCTGCCATTTCCCCATTCTCCGTCCCTCCCATTCTTCTTCTCCCTTTCATTCCCCACCCTCACCCCCCCCCCTCACACTGCAGACCTGTCCTGGGAAAAGGGCGATGGACGCCCTGTCATGGTGCTCGGTGCGACGAACCGCCCAGACTCCCTGGACCCCGCACTCCGCCGCGCCGGGCGCTTCGACCACGAGATTGCGATGGGGGTGCCAGATGAGCGCGGGCGAGAGCAGTGCGTGTTCACGTGCCGCGCCGCTGACGCCAGAATCCTGCGCGTGCTCTGCAGCAAGCTGCGCCTCGCGGGCAACTTTGATTTTGCGTATCTCGCGAAACGGACGCCGGGCTTCGTCGGCGCGGACCTGACCTCGCTCACAGCAGCGGCGGGCATCACAGCGGTGAAGCGCATCTTTCAGGATCTGTGCCACGAGGACGAGCAGGCGCAGTGCGACACCGGCGGAGGCAGACTGGTGGAGGACGAGATGCAGTGTGACGAAGAGGGAGGGGGGGCACAAGGAGGGAGGCCCGAAGGGGGGGGAGCGGAGAGGGGGGTGGCCAAGGGGGGCGCGGTGAATGGGGCGGGGGCGGTGGCGGCGGGGGATGGGGGAAGTGCACCAGCGTCGCCACCGCGTGTGGGTGCGGGCTTGCCGCGCGACGCTGCGGGAGGGGAGGACGAAGTGTCGTCTCCCGCGGACACGGGCGCGCAGCAGCGCACGCACGCAACCTCTGCGCCCCCCCCCGCAGCGGCAAACCCCCTGCCGACCCCACCCGCAGCGGCGGTCCCACCGCCAGAGTTCTTTGCAGCACTTCCCGCGGCGGTGCGGGCCTCGTCGATTGCCGCGTTCCTCGAGCGGTTCCCACACCCTCTCACCGAGGCGCAGCTGGAGCGCCTTGCCATTACGAACGGGGACTTTGTCGATGCGCTGGGTACTGTGCAGCCGTCGTCGAAGCGCGAGGGGTTCGCGACGGTGCCAGACGTCACATGGGATGACATCGGCGCACTCCTGCCGATCCGCGAGGAGCTCAGCATGGCTGTCGTGCAGCCGATCCGGCGTCCGGAACTGTTTCGCGCGCTCGGTGTGGACGCGAGCTCGGGTGTGCTTCTGTGGGGGCCGCCGGGGTGCGGCAAGACGCTGCTTGCCAAGGCGGTCGCGAACGAGAGCCGCGCGAACTTCATCAGCGTCAAAGGCCCCGAGCTGCTGAACAAGGTGTGTTCGCGCGCTGTTTGGCCACTCACCGCAGTACGTCGGCGAGAGCGAGAAGGCGGTCCGCCAGGTGTTTGCGCGCGCCCGTGCGTCGTCGCCGTGTGTGATTTTCTTCGACGAGCTGGACGCGCTCGTGCCGCGCCGCGACGACACCCTGTCCGAGTCGTCCGCGCGCGTGGTGAATACCCTGCTGACGGAGCTGGACGGACTTGAGTCGCGCGTGCAGACGTACGTCATCGCCGCGACGAACCGGCCGGACATGATCGACCCGGCCATGTGCCGTCCGGGTCGTCTCGACCGGCTGCTCTACGTGGACCTTCCGACGCCGACGGAGCGCCTGGACATCCTGCGTACGCTCACGAAGAAGTCGCCGTTTGCGGCGGACTCGTCGCCGGAGGCAGTGCGCCTCGACGTGATCGCTGCCGATGCGCGCGCGGACGGATACAGCGGCGCGGACCTCGCCGCGCTTGTCCGGGAGGCCGCCGTTACCGCGCTCCGAGAGCAGCTCATCTCGCCGATGCACTACGACGACGGCGCTACGTCCGTCGCACCGGTGCACATCTCCCAGCACCATTTCCTCGAGGCGCTCAATCGTGTGCTCCCCAGCGTGAGCAGGGACCAACGCCGCAAGTACGAGTCCCTCCGTGGGCGCATGGGGTTTGCGGGCGCCGGGACCGGCAAAGACAAGATAGTTGCATAGGCGGGAAACTTGGCTCGGACTTGCGTCGTGACGGGCGCGTCAGCGCGCCCCATGTGGGTGTGCCAGCGAATCGTAGACTTGTGGCGTCTGCCATCCACGCCCCTATTGGATGGAGCATATACGCGGAGCTCGAATAAGGCTGTTGTAATACTGCCACCCACTGTTTGCATCGCGCGATTTGCCCAGCGCCCGCCTGTATGCATACATAGACGCGCCCGTGCACAGGACATGCGGGGGGGTGGCGGAGCGAATGGGGGAGCCGTGCAAGGGGTGGAGTGGGCGGAGGGGGCCGAGGGGGTGGAGCGGGTGTCCGAGGGGCTGGGTCCACCGGGTGGAAGGGTGTCCGAGGGGGTGGGCCCATTGGGTGGAAGGGTGTAAGAGGGGCTTTGAAAGTGTCCGAGTGGGTGGGAAACTTTTTCAAAATAGCGAAACGGCTGACCGGTCGCAGGAGTAGCGGAGGCGCCGAGACCGCCACGCCGCCATCCCTGCCACCGCCTCATCCCTACCGTCCCCTCATCCCTGCTACTCCCTCATCCCTAGCGCCCCCTCCTCCCTGCTACCCCCCCATCCCGGCCCCCCTCGTGCCCGGCTCCCGCCCGTCCCCGCCACATCCATCTTCCCCACCTCGGCGCTCCCCCCTTCTGCCCCCCCCCCCACCCCGTCACGCCCCTCCACATCCCTCACGTGCCCACACCACACGCGGCCGCCCAGCAACCCTGCCCGTCTCCAGCGGCCCACGATGCCCGCGTATCACTCGAGCTACAACGATGAACCAGATGTCCGACACATCGCGTCCATGGCGATCCTCCCGCTAAACACGCGGATGCGGGGACCAGCACCGCCGCCCGGTACGCAGGGGAGGAGGCGCGCGAGTTGACCGTAGTCGACCCGTCGCGGCCCGACGTCGCGGACGAGGCGATCGACCTGTTCCGCGCGAATACGCTCTTCCGCAACTTTGAGATCAAGGGTGCCGCCGACAGGGTGCGCCGCGCCTCACCGCCGCTCACCCGCAGACGCTCATATACCTGATCCTGTTTATCTCCGACTGCCTCACTCGGATCGCGGCCGCGCACGGGACGCCGACCAAGAACGAGGCGCTCAAGATGCTCTCCACGCATGCGGCCGATACGTTCGCGCTTCCTGGCGATGCCAACTTCCCGCTCAGCTCGCTGTACTCACGGCCTGCCGGCCGTTCCGAGGCTGGTTTGTACGCGCGGCGCCCAGACTCACCCCAGACACGCTGCGCCAGTACCTGACGCAGGCGCGCCAGGAGACTGCCGCGCGCCTCGTCGACAAGATCTATATCGACGATGTGCCGAGCCGCTGGTGGCTTGCGTTTACGAAGCGGAAGTTGTGCGTGCGGCGCCTCACTACGTCTGACCGCAGCATGGGTAAGAGTTTGTCGTAGGGGGCAGAGGGGGAGCGTGGGGGTGGCGAGTGTGAAAGGGGTGAGTGTGAAAGGGGCGAGCATCGCGGCGAGCGTGGGGGTGGCGAGTGGGAAAGGGATGAGCGTGGAGGCGGCGAGCGTGGATGCCGTGCGCTTCGACGCCACACACCGTCGATGTCACACACCGTCGACGCCACTCACCATCGACGCCGCGCAGCGCACCGAAAACGGTAAACTACCTCTCGAGACACCCCACTGTGACGCACGCACCCATCCAACTCCACTCTCCCCCCGACTCCATACACCGCATAACCCCTACCCACCAATACCTAGTCTATGCGCGCTCGGTCTCCGCCACAGGAGCAGCGTCCGAGGCGGCGCCCGCCGCAGGCTCCGGCGCCAGCCCACCAGGCGCGCCAAGCGGGCGGCCGTGCTGGACCGCGTCTACAGTAAGCACTCTCCCCCACGCAACGCACGGTCCATTGTTTTCACGAGACTCTGGATGCTCGATTGCCACTCGGTGAGGCGCTTCTCGAGCGCTGCCCACTGCTCCTTTTCAAACGCGCGGTGCGTCGAGCGGTACACGCGGAACGACTGCTTCACCTGAGAGAGACGCCCGGACACGAGGCCCGCGCGGATGACTGCGGTCAGCCGTGGCGCACCGCGCACCCACCGTCGATCACCCACGACTCCACGTCGTCGAGCGGGACGCCGAGCGTGTCTGCGATGCTCGCGTACGATACCTCCGCGGACACGCTCCGCGCGCACAGGCTTGCGAGGTCCAGGAGGCGCATCTTGCGAATGAGCTCGTCGCGCTGCAGCGCGAGGCGCTCGCATGTGCTCTGCTCGGATACGAGCCACACCTCCAGATCACGCCGCGTGCCCTGGACGAAGATGTGCAGGAGGCGGTGGATCGGCGTGCCGTCCAGGTCGCGGACCACCTGCACATGGATCATGTCCTCGAGCTCGAACAGCTTCGGGAGGCGCAGCACGTCCGCAATCGCACGCTCCGCGGCGGCATGGCGCGTCGCTGTGGGGAGCGCCGTCTCGCCGGAGATATAGCGCAGATACAGCAGGTTGTACTGGTATGCTTGCGATACGTACTCCGGTCCACATTCGGGAGAGTGCAGCGCCGCGACGACGTTGCTGAGGCACGCGTTCTTCTCCTCCGCGGACACGTCCCACTGCGCGAGCCACGTCGGCAGCGATGCGAGCGCGGCCTGCAGAAAGTCCATGTCCCCGTTCGCTGCCGCGAGCGCGAGCAGCACGCGGAACACACGCAGCCGCAGCGCCGCCGACGCCGGCAGCATGTTAAAGATGTTCGCGAGGCTGTCGTGAGCATGCGCCCGCCGGGCCGCCCGCCCGCACGTACATCCGATACCGCACGACACTGCGCTCCGCGGCAGTTGCGCTCTCGATGTCGCCCACGGATACGGCCATGTGCTCGAGAAGCCCCGCGCGCGCCGCCTCGTCGTCTGCAAAATGCTGGAACACGAGCGCAAGCAGTAGGTTAAAGAGCCCCTCCACCTCTGCGCGTCAGCCGCGCAAATGCCGCAGACGCACCGCGGTCCGTCCCCTCGACAATGCCTGGTGTCGCATGTACGAGCTTCGAGACGAGCGCGCGCGCGCGCGCCGCAGCCTCGTCCGGCGTGCCCGCCGCGTCCGCGTCCGCCGCCTCTTTCAGCCACTGGTCGATCCATTCCGTGCGCTGCGCCTCTTGGTATGCGCGTGACAGAAGCAGAACTGCCTCCTCCGTGTGCTCACGGAGCGAGCCCTCGCTGAGCACCGATACCAAGTCCGTACGCATGCCGACGTACGTAGCTGACTGCCGTCTGCCGCGCGCCGTCGCAGCGACGCCGCTCGCAGAAAACCTGTCACGTGATATGCACGTGAGGTGGCCCCCGCGCGCGCGCGCGCCACGCCGCTGGCCGGCCATGTCGTCGCTGTGGATCATTAACAAGGCGGGAGGCCTCATCTTCCAGTCCGAGCACTTTGTGTATCCACAGAAGGCCGCGGGCGAGCCGGAGCTCACGTCGAACGACTATCTGATCCTCGCGGGGACGCTGCATGGGATCCATGCGATTGCCTCGCGCATCGAGCCGGTGCCCGGGAAGTCGTGCGCGGGGCTGGAGGTGCTCGAAGCCGGCAATCTGCTGATCCACGTGCAGATGACGCAGACTGGTGCGCTCCCGGGCGCGCCGCGCTGATCCCAGGGACGAAGCTCGTGCTCCTCACGCATGCTGCGCACCAGAATCCCAATGAGGTGCTGAAGCGGGCCTATCAGCTGTACGTGGACTATGTGATGAAGGACCCCTTTTACATCGCGGAGATGCCCATCCGCATCGACGCATTTGACCGTGAGGTCGCCATGCTCCTGCAGTGATGGCAACGTGTTACTGCGCCGCGCGGGTACGTCGCGTTGCAGTGGCGCCGCCGCGATACCCCCGGAAGACGTGCTCCAGTGGTCCCCCGAGAAGCCCACGCGACGCTCCGTGCCCATTCATGCGCCCTAGCCACGCCTCTCCGTCCCATTCCTACATACGAAGTAACGTACACTTTTTTAGCACACGCTTCAGCGCGTCCGGCTTCCGGTTCGGTGCGATGGCCACACACGTTGGCGTGTTCTCCGGCTGCTCGATCCAGAGGCAGTGGGGTGGGAAGGACGTCGCGTCGGCGTCCGGTGCGGACGTCCCGATGGTTGGCTCGTGGGGTGGCCCGCCCAATGTCCCGGTACATGACCCGCCGGCGTTTTCCTCCTCTGCGCCCTTCCCGCCGGCTGTTCCCCCATCTGCATCCTCCCCGCTCCCCGCAGCCTCCTGCAGCCTTGCGGAGAGTGCTGCGAGCGAGACACCCTTGGGCGTCTGCAGCACAATCTTGTGCATGTGCACAAGGTTCTCTAGCGCCGTATACGCCTGTGTGTCGGGGCGCCCGCTCGTCTGCACAAGTACCTGCACCAATGTTAGTGCACCCACAAATAACGTGGGCATACCGCAGTTGTCGCATGCGCTGCCTGCGCCATCATCGGACCGATGCCCCATCCGTCGTCCTTTCGCGTCAGCCCCATCTCTGCGCGCTCGCACCTGGACCAGGCGTTTGTCGACGATGAGCTGCATCACCAGGGGTGGTGTGGGGGATGCCCGTGGTGACTGCCTACAGGACGCGGACGTCGTGGTCATTGCTCGTCCGCCGTGGTGCCAAGAGTTGGTGAAGGATGCGCGAAATGGCGTCGCCGCGCGCATGTGGAGGGGGGGGGGGCTGGAAAAAAAAAAAAAAAAAGGGGGGGAAGGGGGTCGGGGGGAGGGGGGGGGGGGGGGGGGGGGGGGGGGGGGGGGGGGGGGGGGGGGGGGGGGGAAAAAGAGGGGGGAAAGGGGGGGGGGGGGGGGGGGGGGGGGGGGGGGGGGGGGGGGGGGGGGGGGGGGGGGGGGGGGGGGAAAAGGGGGGGAGGAAGGGGGGGGGGGGGGGGGGGGGAAAGGGGGGGGGGGGGGGGGGGGGGGGGGGGGGGGGGGGGGGGGGGGGGGGGGGGGGGGGGGGGGGGGAAAGGGGGGGGAGGGGGGGGGGGGGGGGGGGGGGGGGGGGGGGGGGGGGAAAGAGGGGGGAAAGGAAGAAGGAAAGGGGCGGGGGAAGCGGAGGGTAAAGGGCGGGGGCAGGAAGGGGAAAAAAAAAGGGGGGGGGAGGGGGAAAGCCGGGGGAAGACGGGGGCCAGAATGGAGGGCTGGGAAAGGGAAAAAGAGGGGAGAAAAAACGGAGAAAGGGGAGTCAAAAAATAAAAAGACAGACAGAACACAGAGAATAGATAAAGTGAGCCATACGAGGTGTCCCGGTGCGCGACCCAAAAAACAACAGGGGAATGCCCGCTGCGCACGGTCAGAGACGCACCGTCACGGGCACGCTGCGCATCCTCCGGTTCCCCACCATGCAACCACGCATGTCTCCACGCAACGTATCCAACGCTACGTGCCGGGTGCCGCGCGGCGCGTCTTACGGGTATATGGGTGTCGAGTAGCTTCTGGCACCGGGGTGGGATCGACTCGACGCTGCGATCCACCTGCGCGCCGTGCAGCGTCGCCGCGTGCGGACGCCGCGGCAGGTGGTGGTAGCGCTCCACGCCTTGCTGTATCCGTGCGGCGTACGGAGTGTTCGCCACCGGACGCGGGAGCCGCACGGCGAGCGGCCGTTGGTCGTGGGAGATGGGACACGCGTAATGTATTTGCCCCGGCGACGTCCGACGTGCTCTTCCCATGTATGCGTCGCACCGCGTCTGGCTCCGTGCCTCTTGCGTCGGCGTGCGGCAGTAGCGTAAACCCGCGCTCTCCCGCACCCCGCGCGTCCTCGGAGCGCCCCTCCCCGTCGGTCACCTCCGCGCCGCGGTGCTGTGCGATGCGCCTGCGCAACACCCTGCGGGGCGGCTCCCGCCCCGTCCCATCAGCGGGACGCTTCCGGCCCGCGGCGCCTCCCACCGTGCCGCCTTCCTCCATCTGCATTTCCAATGAAAGCACCGGTTCCGTGCCCGGATCTGTGCGCCATGTGTGCGCCGGCACTGCGCGCGGCGGCTCCGGGGATACTGTGCGTTTGCGTGGCAGTTTGAGCGGCGCAGCGCGAAGGGTAGGCGCGGGCACGCTCTCTGTGCTCGGCTGCCCAGCATGTGACACGTCCTGCGCGGCGTCAAGTGGTGGGTCGCCCAGTTGCCGGAGCGCTGCGAGAAGGACGGACTGCTCGGTCCGACCGCCGTCCACGTCGTCCGACGCTGTATCGACAAGCGTGCCAGCGTGCACACGTTTCTCTGCGCGCCGCACAACACGCCGCTTCTCTGCCGCTTCCTTCCACACACCGCCATCCGCACGCGGTGCACCCACGTCGCCCGCGCCTCTCCGCTCTCCAGCACCCCTGTGTGTCCCGCCCGCACCCTCCCTGGGCGACCCAAAAGACACATCGTCCTTCCGCAGTGCCATCGCACCAAGCGGCGTGCGCGCAAAGTGGCCGGGCACAAAAGGTGTGGCGCCGGACATGTGTTCGTGCGGGCGAAGCGGGCCGCGAAGTGGACTTGCGGGGCTTCCGTGCGGGGTATTCGGCAAGTGCGTAGCATCAGACCCCATCTGCCGCGCGCGCGCCTCTGCATTGTGGACGCTCGGGGCGCCGTTAGGGGGTGTATCGTCGGGGCGGGGGTGGCGAGGGTGGCCCACGTAGCGACCGCCCCTTTTGGTGGGGAGCGTGAGGTGGTCCTCCCCCCCCGTGGAACCCTCGACGCGCTCCCCCTCGCCCATGGCATGCCCCTCCACCGCCGCGACGCCCCCCTTCGCCCCCCCAACGCCCCCCCGCCCCCCCAACCCCCGTCCCCACACCTTCCCCCCCACGCACCTTGCCGCCGCAAACAACACCCCGCCCATCCACCACGCTGCACCATGCCCCCAGAACGTCACAAAATCGATCCACCGCTCATAGCGGAGCACACGCGGGCGCACCCGTGAAAATACCGCGTGCGACGCAGCTTCCACGTTGAGCAGCATCCATACGAGCCACAGGAACACAGCCCACGACCAAAAGGGGACGACCCACGTGACAACGCCTAGGAGCCACGGACGCACGCACAGGTAGGCGCTCTGCGGTGAGCGCCGGGGCGGCAACGACGCACCCATATGCCCAGCGCGCACAGCGCGCGGCGCAGCTCCGCGCGCCGGTGTGCGGTGCCGACGCGGCGGCGGTGAGCGCCGCGTTCCGCCGTAACCGACTGCCCCCACGGCGGCGGCGTCCGGCGGCGCCCCGCCGACGCGGCGAGCGTGCGGTGCGCATGGGCAATGCACACAAGCGTGCTGCGGTAAGCGAGGCATCGTGCACACGCACACGACATGCTCCAGCGCCGGCACGAGGAGCATGGAGATTCGCTGGCGCTGCCTCGTCGAGCGCGTCGCGTCCACAGGGCGCCTTGTGCTTACATAAGGCGTGTGCGGTGGCCCTCGCGGCGGCGCTCGCGGCTTCCCGTATGCTGCCTCGTGGAAGCCAGCTGCGTGTAGCACAGGCGGTGGCTGTGCGGGCCGCCGCGCGCAGGGGGGCGCTGGAAACTGGCGTCTCAGCGAGCGACGTGCAGGTGCGCGCCGTGCACGCGTCGCGCGCGGCGGCGCGCGCGGCGAACCGCACGGACGCGCCGCGCATTCTGCTCATGGACGACATCCAGCTCGCGGCGTCGGAGCTGCGTCGTCTCGAGCAGAGCACGAACATGGCGGTATGCGTGCGTCCCATACCCGCTCACGCCAGCGCAACACGACGACGACGCGCGCAGAGCTGATCGCCGCGTTTCAGCCTGGCGGACAGTACGCAGACGTCGTCGGGCTGTACCGGCACTTTGGTGGCGCGCGCTCGGTGCGTGTGTCTGGCCGCTTCGACGAGGAGCTCGTTGCGGCACTCCCCGCAACGCTGCGGTTCATCGTGCATAACGGCGCGGGCTACGACCAGCGTGCGTGCGGGAGAGAGACGCGGCTGACGCCAGTGGACATAGCGGCGCTCACACGCCGTGGCATCCAGGCATCGAACGTGCCGACCGTGGTGAACGACGCAACGGCGGACACGGCACTGTTTCTGCTGCTCGGTTCGCTGCGCCGATTTCCACTGGCACTCGCGCAGCTGCGCAGCGGAACGTTCAACCAGCAATTCCCCTTCGTCACCGCGACGGACCCGGAAAAACGGGTGCTCGGCATCGTCGGCGCCGGCGGCATCGGCCGTGCGGTCGCGCGCAAGGCTGCGCATGCGCTCGGCATGCATGTGCTGTATCACAACCGTACGCAGCTGTCTCCTGCGCTCGAGGCCGACGGCATGCCACCGGGACGCCCGATGTCCTATGTGCCGACGCTGCATGCGCTCCTTGCGCAGAGTGATGCCGTGAGCGTGAACTGCCCGCTGACCGCGGAAACGCGCCACCTCATTAGCGCGCCCGAGCTCGCGCACATGCAGCGCCATGCGGTGCTCGTGAACACGGCGCGTGGCCCGATCGTCGACGAGGCGGCGCTCGTCGACGCGCTGAACAACGACGTTATCGCGGGCGCCGGACTGGATGTCTACGAGAACGAGGTGCGTCGCGCACCGGTCCCGCTCACCTCCAGCCCAGCGTGCATGAGGGCCTCCTGGCGCTCGCGGACTCCAAGGCGCTGCTTCTCCCGCATGTCGGCACGCTCAGCCTGCAGACGCAGACAGAAATGGAGGCAGCGTGCCTGAAGAATCTGGAGCATGGGCTGGCGACCGGCTCCCTTGCGTTTACGGTGCGCGAGCAGGAGGGCGTTCAATTTGGCTAGGCGGGCATGGGCGGGTGCGGCAGCGCACGGGCGTGTGGCGCTGGGCGCGTGCCTGGTGCCGTATTCGCTGCGACTTAGGGGGAGCGCGTCGGTAAGGCGCCCCCCACTCGGGCCGCACTCGCCTCGGCGCCCAAAAACCGCATTCCACATAGCGCCCCCCTGCCACGCACATCGCATCGACGTCTCCCTCGCGCGCGGCATGCGCCATAGACATGCCCCGTGTGCGAATGGCGATTGCTAAAGATGTTGGCCCTCGGGAAGCGCTTTGCACGGTGCGAATTTACACGAGCAAAGCAGCCCCGAGGAGGTCTTTGATTTTCCCCCCTTTTCCCCCGTCCCTTCCGTCCCCAACACCCTCTTCCCCCCGCCCGCACCCTACGGGGCACGCCCGAAAAAGTGCCTCATGCGCTCGGTCAGTGATGGCGACACGGACTGCCCACGCGCGATGCGGTTCATCGCATCGATGAGACGAGCATAGTAGCGCGGTGCGGACGCCGGCTGCAGGATATTGCGCGGTGTGGGATACTGATGCATGAGCGGGATGCGCGACACTGCACGCACCTCCCGTAGACTCGCGTCCGAGCGGATGCGCTCAAGCGCGGAGAGCGAACGGCGCGCCTCGGCGATACTCGCGCGCGAGCATGTATCGTGAAGCTCCGCCTCCGTCGCACGGCGCACAGCCTCACCAAAGTTTAGGTTTGTACGCAGCGGGTCGCGCGGCCAGGACTGCGCAAGCTTGAGCAGCGCTTTGCGCACCTCCTTGGCGGCTGCCGACATGGGGCAAGCACAAGGAGACCTGTCGCGAGCGAGTGGACTAGGCAAAGCTGACTAATCTACAGCGCCTGTCGTACCTGGGTGGCGGCTGATTGCAAATAGGGTGTGCGTTGTGTGGAGGGCCGGCACGCGGAGAGCAGCGGCGTGCGGCAGATGCAGCGCGGGCCGGGTGACTACGGCGGGGAGGCATGGCAACCGGCGGCGGGGAGGCCTTGCGGCGGCGAGACGTGGCAGCAGGGAAGCGGCGCCGCAGTGAAAGAGCGGCCCCGCAGCAAGAGGGCACCCCGCACAAGAAAGCGGCCCGCAACAAGAGAGCGGCTCCGCAGCAAGAGAGCGGCCCTGCAACACCGCTGCGACCCCGCAGCGGCTGCCCTACTTCGCCGGCGGCGCATCGCCCGCGGGCGCGCCATCAGGCGGGGGCGCACCCGCACCGCCAAACATGCGCGAGACACCCTCCCAGGCATTCAGCTTCATCTCCCGCAGCTGCTTCTCCTGCTCCTCCTGCATCTGCTTGCGCAGTGCGTCGCCGTTCTCGGTCCAGAACTTTTGGTCCTCGAGGTACCCCTGCTGGAAGCGCGCACGCTCGAGCTCGAGCATCGTCTTCGGCGGGTCGCCGGACATCGACTGGCCGGACGCGGCACCGCCAAAGATGGAGAAGGAGCCGAGACGCTCCTTCTTCGCGCGCCACTCCTCCTCGTGCCGCTGCTTCAAAATGGTCTCGTTCTTTGCGTACTCGGTGGGGATGTCCTTGCCCTGGTACGCCTTCAGTGTGTTGCGCACGTCTTCGACGCCGTAGATGCCGATCGCATCCAGGAACGGAATGAGGCCCAGCAGCACGCGGTCGTCCCGGTCGCCACGCCACGGCTCCAGGACGATCGCATTTTCCGGCTGCAGCGCCACGTGCTCCGGGTTGATGTCGAGGACGACGACCTTGCGCGGGTCGCGGTTCAGGTGCGAGATATCCTTGCACAGCTTGCCGTCGTGCATGCGGCAGCTCTCGCGGAACAGTTGGTACGCAATGTAGCGGCGGTCCGGATCGAGCTTCTCGACCACCTTCTCCACGACATAGAACGGCTGCGTCGTAAAGAGCACAATCTCGTACCACTGCGACAGATACCCGAGAAAGTAGTCCAGCCCAGGCCGCTTCGCGGTGCGCCATCCCTGCGCCGTGCTCCACGACGAGGCGACCAAGAGCTGATCCAGGTCCACGACCAGCGTGTACGGCCGCGAGTACGGGAACGGGAGCGGGTCCGGCAGCAGCTTTTCCCACACCGGCTTGCTCATGCCGTCCCGCAGGTCTTGTATGCGCAGGCGCAGGCGGCCGAAAAACGAGTCCACGCCGTCCCGCTGTGGTGTGAGCATCCCCCGCCGCATGCACGCACGTCGTGGAACACCTCGTGCTCGTGCTCGTCCAGGTCGCGTCCCAGTGTCCACACCGCGTACGCCAGCGCGAGACTGGACACAATGGCCATCATGCGCACCATCGAGCGGCGGCTCCGGTCGATCGACGACCCGCCGTCGGCGCGTGCCCTGGCGTTCGTGCGCCCACGCCCACCGTCGCCGTCCTCGCCCGGGCCGGCGATCGCCCGCTCCACTTCCGGCGTCGTGTCAATGTCCAGCTGCAGGCCGCCGCGCGGACGCGGCGGCGCGGCATCCGTCGTGTCCGGGTGCTTCGCTGTGGCCGCGTCCGCACCGTCCCGCGCGTCGCCTGCCTGCCCCTTCTCCGTCTCATCGTCCCGGCCGCCCTCCCCCCCCGTCCCGGGCGTGGCGTCTTTCGGCGGCTCCACACGCCACACACCCGTTGCGTGCAGCGCGCGCGGCGCGCCGAGCGCCGCACTCTTCACCACACACGCGATCCGAGCACGCTCCACCAGGGGGCGCCGCGCGTGGAAGACGCCAAGGCCGACATTCGCGCGCACGCGGCGCAGCACGATTCCAGCTACCATCGCGGTCAGAGGTACGCGAAAACCGCCGACGCCTCGGTGGCGCACGGCTGACTAAAGACCACGCGCCGCCGCACGCCCTCCTTCATGGACGCCAGCGCGGGCGACGGCCCTGTGGATGCGCGGGCGCCGCTGCACCCCTGCTTTGGGCGCCCCGGCGCCACGTTTGCGTACCGCTCGAGCGCGCTCCACGGCGCAGATCCACGCGAAGATGCGCGCGCGCCGCCGACGCTGCCGGTCGTGCTCCCCGATGTGTCCATCTACATGCTTTTCGCGCACCGCCAGTGGCGCGCAGGCATGCTCCTTGCGGACCTCGTCTACGCGGGCATTGTGCCGTGCATGGGCCGCACGGTGCTGGAGCTCGGTGCGGGCACCGGGCTCCCTGCACTCACGGCGGCGTACTGCGGGGCGAAAAAGGTGCGGCTGCCGTCTGCGATCTGACGCCAGGTGCTCGCCACAGACTACGACGACGACGCCATCCTCCGCGCGCTCCGGGACAACATGCGCCGTGCCATGTCCGCGAACCCGGCGCGTGCGCACGCGCCGGTGTCCGTTTTCGGACACACGTGGGGGCAGAGTGTCGAGGACATCCTCGACCAGGTGCCGGGCGGCGGCCACGTCGACGTCGTCCTCCTGGCCGACTGTGTCTGGGAGCGGTTCTCCCACGAAGCGCTGCTCAAGTCTGTCTGTCGCGTGCTGGCGCACTCTCCCAATGCGCGTGTCTACATGGTCGCGGGCTTCCACACGGGCCGTGCGACGCTCGCGCAGTTCTTCCGCCGCGCCTTGTCGAGTGGCCTGGCGCTGGTGCCAATCGAGGGGGCGTCCGCGTGGCCGCCGCTGTCCGGATGCGGCGCAGGCGCAGTGGACCGTGCCGCGGGCACACATGCGCTCCCCGGCCAGGATTTCATCGTCGAGGTCGAGGTCGAGGGGGGGCTGGACGAGGGCCACGCCGCCGACACACACCCGCGCGCCGCAGCGCCGCCGCCCTCTGCCACGACTCCGGATGCCGGGACGATTTGCGCGTCGCTCTCGGGGCGCCGCCGCGCGTTTACGCTTTCAGACGACGACGAGGTCCCCGTGCAGCACCGCAATCGGTGGCTGACGGTGTCGTGTTTCGCCTGGGCCACGGTGTAGCGACGCCCCCCCCCCCCCCCATCCACGCTGGAAAAGGTCGCCTTGCGGACTGCTGCCCCCCCGTGTCCCCTGTGAAAAAGCTCGCCTTGTAGGCTGCTGTACCCCCAGCGCCCCTACAACCACTCCGCGGGAAAGTCCTTCTTGGTCACACGCGCAAAACGGGCGCTGCGGCCACCTGGCTGCATGTGTGGGCGCGGGTCCAGCGGAACGTCGCAGAATGACGGCTCCGTCTGCCGTCAGTACGCGGTCCCACGTCGACACGTACGTTGGCCTCCTCGATCATCCGGTCGAGGACGTCGCTGCACCACTTGAGGTTCTGCGACTCATGCGGCATCTCCTCGCACGCGATCTTCACCGAGCCCAAGTCCTCGGCCTCGTACAGGGCGTCGAGCGCGGCGGGATCGCTCTTCGCCAGCGCCGCGTTCAGCCGCTGCAGCAGGTCCGGCGACGGCGGCGCCCAGCGTGCGGCGGCAAGGAGGAGGAACTTGTGCTTCGCGAACGGCGTCGCGAGCACTCCCGCACCAAACAGGTCACGCACGCGGAACGAGAGCGCGACCTTGCGGACGCCCGGGAGCGCCTCGCCTTGGTAGTGCGAGAACTGCACGCGCAGGAACGAGCTCGGCGCGGGCGGCGAGTACGGCTCACGCAGCTCTGAGGTCAGCGCCGCGCACGCACCACATACGCTCGAGCTGCGGCAACTCGTTCTGCAGTAGGCGGTAGTAGCCGAGGAGCTGCCGCTGCTTCTGCAGCTTCGCGTGTCCGTACGTCGGCACGTCGTCGTACTGGAAGTGCTTCATCGCGTTCAGCGCAAACGGGTTGTCGCGCGCACGCTGGCGCCGCGGCTTTGCGCATGGTGCGGGCGTCCCATGCAGCGCGCGCACGCCGCTCGCGCGCATCCGCGCTCCAGCCGCTACTCGCGGGAGCATTGGCGGGCGGACGACGGCCGCGCCGGCGCTTTTGTCTGGCGATGCAGGTGTGTACCGCGCTTACCGCAGCAAAAAAAAAGAGGGGGTCGCCGCCGCCGCCGCCGCCGCGGTGTACCGCAGTGACGACGATGGCGTCGGTGGCGGGATTCGCGGTGCTCCCCGTGCGCTATGCGCCGCTGGCGGCGTGCGAGCATCCCGTGCATTACATGTATGTGCGCAGGCATGCGGGTGCGTCCGCGGAGCTGCCCGCGGGTCGCACGCTCTTTGTCGCGAACATCCCCGTGGACGCGACGCACGGCGGCTTGCGTGATCTATTCCGCAAGGCCGGGGCGGTGGCGGATATTCATGTGCAGGGCGGGCGCGGCGCGGCGCCCCCGGGCGCGGAGGACGACGACGACGACGACGACGCCGGGGAGGAAGAGGAAGAGGGCCACGGGGGTCCGCCCGCGTCGGCCGCGCGCAGGACGGGGCGGCGCGGCCCGCCGCGCACGCGGCCGATTCCGTCCCTGGGCGCGGCGTCCGATGCATTCACGCCGAGTGGCGCATCGGCACACATTGTGTACCTGGACGCGTCGTCTGTGGACCGCGCGCTGCAGCTCCCGGCGAAATATGCGGCGTCGCCGTACGCGTGGCCGCACAGCCGTGCGTCGCGGAAACCGAGTGGGCTCGCGTTCTTTATGCAGCGGCAGCGGCAGCTGCGGCCGCCGCTGCCCCTCGTCAAGGAGCACGTGGACTCGGCGATTGCGCGGTATGCGTGGATCCGTGCGCACCCGCAGTGGCTGCTCGACCAGCGACAGGGTGGCGACGGGACGACGAGCCTCGGCGTCGGCATCCAGGGCGTGAGCACCGGCGCCGACGGCGAGCTGCTCGATGCGGACGGATTCACGATCGTGCAGAAGGGCACGCGCTTTGGGCGCTCGGGCGCCGGCGAGTCCGGCACATTTGCGGCGATTACGCCGGAGTTCGAAGAGGCGCTGCGTGCGGACCCCGGGAAGAAGAAACCCAAGGAGCTCGTCGACTTCTACAGATACCAGCGCCGAGAGGCGAAGCGCCAGCGTACGTCTCCGTCCCGCACGCACTGACCGGACAGAATTCGCCGCGCTCCGCACGCGGTTCGAGGCGGACAAGCAAAAGGTCGCGCAGCGGAAGGCGTCGCTGCGGTTCAAGCCGTATTAGATGCATCACGTTGCGGCGCGCCGTCCCCGTGCGCCGTTTCGCCCACGTCCTCGTACGCGGGCGCATCACGCTGCGGCGCCCCATCCCCGCCCTCGTACGCGGGTGGAGGCCCGCGCGCGATAACATCCCCCCCCCCCTGGATACCCCCGGTGGGCGGCTCGTAGAGAGCTGCGCTGTTAGACGCTCCGCGGTAGCCACGCACGCAGCGGTTCCTCCGCGCGCCGGTCGATGAGCCATTGTGCGCGCGTGCGCAGGAGTGCATCGTAAAAGGGCACGCCACCGCATCCACGGAACTGAATGGTGATCGAGTCGTGCGCGCCGTCGAGCGAAGGGGCCATGTCCGCAGTGAGGTACGGCGCGGAAAATATGGGGATCTTGTACTGCACGGACCCGAGGCGCTCCAGTGGGATCGACAAAATGTCACCCTCGTGGCGTCCGCTGCCAGGAACGAGGAGCTGCGGACGGCGTCAGCGCTGCCGCCACGGCGCACGTACCCGCTGCGTGGTGAGTGTGACGACCCCCTGCTCGTGCCGCGCGCCGTCGACGCTCGTGCTGCACGACCCTTCCTGCCGCAGTGCAGTCTCGCCCGGGACCAGCGGGATGCGCATCGTCGGTGGCAGCGGTCGTTGTGGCGTGTGGAGGGGAAAGTAAGGGCTGTCTCGCGGGTGGAGGGATTCGCGGCGGCTGGTTTGTGGAAATAACCTAGGTACAGGAAAGGGGGGCGTCGGCTGGCGGGGCTCCGCTGGGGCGGCCCGCCCGGGGTCCCCGCGCTGGATCGCGTCCCGGGCGCGCGGCGGGGGAGAGAGGGGCGCTGGGCCGCCCCCATGGGTGACCGCCGCCTAGCGCAGCACACCACGCGCGCCCGTCGCCTCGCGCAGGTTGTCCAAATCCACCTGCGGGTGCACCATGAGAACCTTGCCGGCCCCGCCACGTGCGGGCGCCTCGTCGGCATCGGGGAGGTCGCCGGCGCCGGAGACATCATCCGCGTCCTGGAGGATGTCCATGAGGAACTCGTCCGAGACCATGCGCGCGACGACCTGGCGGTAGAGCGTCTTTTCCACGGACAGCTGCTCGAGGGAGTCGATGTCGCCCTCGTGCTGCTCGGCGCACCAGTCAATGAGGTCGTCGCGCCGGACACCGCGCCCGTCCGCGCGCTCGACCGCATGCACGCGGAGCAGGAGCAGGTTCACGAGCTGCATGTAGCGGTCGTATGTGATCCGCTGCCGCGGCGCGGCATCCGGCAGCGACGGGGCCGCGGTCTCCTCCATGGTGATGTCGTCCTTCTCGACGTGGATGATAGACTGCCGCAGCAGTCCGTATGCCTCGCGCACGAACGCGGGCGTGATCTCCGTGCGGCAGTTCGCGCGCGCGATGGCCTCCGAGAGGCGCACGATGCTCTCGAGCTGGCGCACGGTGATGCGGTAGGAGTTGCGGCCGACGCTGCCGCCCGCGTCGTCGCTGCGCAGCTGCAGGTACTTTTCCACGAGCACGTCGCTCGCCTCGGGCGTGAGCTTCGGCTGGTACGTGCGTGCGTATCGGATGTAGCGCTGGAGTGCCTCCGTGGAGAACTCGGGCGCAATCGCCGCGTCGCGGAAGCGGTGCAGGTGGACGATGTGCTGCGCGATCTTCCAGTCGACCGCCTCGTTGCACTCGTCAAGGACGACAAAGAACAAATCGAAGCGCGACATGATGGGTGCGCTCATCGCCACGTTCGCACGCAGCGTCTGCTTCCGGTTGTACCGCCCGCCGATCGGATTCGCCGCGGCGAGGATCGACGTGCGCGCATTCAGCGTCGCATGGATCCCCGCCTTCGCAATGCTGATCGTCTGCTGCTCCATCGCCTCGTGGATCGCCACCTGGTCTGAGATGTCCATCTTGTCGAACTCGTCGATCGCGCAGATACCGCTGTCCGCGAGCATCAGCGCGCCCGCCTCAATCGTGAACTCGCCCGTCTCCTCGTCCCGCACGACCGCCGCGGTGAGCCCTGCGGCCGTCGACGCCTTTCCGGACGTGTACACCGCGCGCGGCATGAACCCACACACGTACTTGAGGAACTGCGACTTGCTCGTGCTCGGGTCCCCGACGATGCAGATGTTGATGTCCCCCCGCAGGTTGATCCCGTCGCGCGTCTGCTTGTGCACGCCGCCCATGAGCTGCAGCAAGACGCCCTTCTTCACGATCTCGTGCCCATATACGGTCGGCGCCATGCTCTGCACGAGGCGCGGATAGATGTCTGTCTGCAGCACCATGGCCTCGAGCTCCTCCCGCTCCGCCTCGGTGAGCCCGTCGAGCACCTGCTCCGCGTCCTCGTCGTCGACGGTGCCAGCGAGCGTGTCCGTGCGCGCGTCGCTGTTCTGCACCATGCACGCGAGGAACGCCGTCTTGTACGTGAGGTCGCGCACGCCGAGCGCCTTGAGCCCCGTCACGCCCTCCGTGGAGATCGTCTCCGCGGGGCGGCCCGTCTGCGACTGCCGCTGCAGCTGCGCGGTCATCCCGGAGGGGTACATCATGCCGACGTCCGGGAGCACGATAAACGCGCCCGTGAACACGCACCGGTCGCCCGCCTTCGCGCGCTCTACAATCTCCGAGCGCAGCACCACATCCATGCTGCGCGGCATGCTCCCCGACGGGATCTCGCTCGGGTTCTCCTGGATGCGCGCCTTCTGCCAGTCACAGAACCGGCTCTTCTCCACGTCCAGCTGCCACATCGTCCGGTTCTGGCACATCGGGTTGCTGCACATGACCGGCTCCGTGTACTTGAACTGCTGCTCCACGTCGTACACGAGCGCCTTGCATACCTCGCACGTGAACGTGCCGAAGAGCAGCTCCGGCCGCACCTCGGACGTCCGCGTCACCGTCCCCGACACGGCGACGAGCCGCCCGATCTTGTCCGTGTGCAGCGAGCGCAGCCCGGACACGATCGACAGGTTGTAGAACGCCAGCGCAAAGTCACGTGGCACCAGCCCCGAGCTCGCCGTCGACGCGACGTGCGCGTTCAGGTACAGGTACCCCGGCACGTACGCGTTCACCAGGTCCATCACCGCCCGCCGCAGGTATGGCAGGAACCGGTAGTACTGCTCGCCGATCGCGCGCGCCAGCACCTCGTCGTACCACAGCACATGCCGGAAGTCCACGTACAGTGTCACGCGCCCGTAGTCGCGCATCGTGTACAGCTGCTCCACGTACGTCGCCCGCTTCTCCCCCGCGTCCGTGTCCGATACGTAGCTGCCGTAAGCGCCCTGCCCGCCTCTCTCCTCCCACGCACTTTTCCATAAACGCCTGGAAGCTCTCCCGCACGCGCTCGCCGGTCTCGTCGGTGACGATCGGGATCTCGTCCATGCGCGCCACCGTCGGCGGGTGCTGCCGCATCGCGGCCGCCTCGCGTATCGTCGTGCTCTCCGCAGCTGTCGGCCCCACACTCTCCGCATCGCCCGCGCCCGTCCCCGGCGTGTCGCTGCGCGCACTCGACATGGTCGTGTCCGCCGCGCGGTCCGCGGCGCGGCGCGCAGCCGCCCACGTGGCGCACGTGACCTCCAGCGTGCTCGCGGCCGGCCATGTCGCGGGCGTGCATTGGTCGCGGCGTCCGTGCGGCGCCGGGGTCCCCCGGGCATGCGAAGTTACCCAAGGGATGCACCCACGGGCGACATTCACGCAGATGCGTGCCCCCGCGATTCGATCACGACATGCGCCCCCATGGCGACATCCATACGGGACGCGACAGCAAGTGATTGGCTCGTGACATGCGTCCCAGGCCACATCCATGCGGGTCGCGACCCCGAGTGATTGGCTGGTGATTTGCGCCCTCATGGCGACATCCATGCGGGTCGCGTCTCTCCCTGATAAGACCACGACATCGGCGCCTTGTTTCTATATCGGCGCTCCACTGTACACGTTCGCTCCGCGTGCCATTCTGCTGCGCGCCTGGCCAATCGAGGTCCCCGCGAGCCCCATCCCCTGCCCGCCTGTCACCTCCTGCACGCCCCGCCACCTCCGTGCCCGCACTGTCCTCGTGCCGCCGCCCCACCATGCGCCTTCCTACGCTTGCTGTCGCATGCATCGCGGCCGCCGCCGCCGCCGCCGCCGCGACGCACGCTGCGAACCCGTTCGCCACCCGCGAGCAGCGCGCGATCGACGCCAACACCACGTCCCTGTACCGCGACACGGCGCTGGACAGCGCACGCCGCGACGCACACGCGCAGTATCTTCACACGCTGAAGAAGTACCAAGTCGCGATCACCGCACAAGTGCAGGAGGACGTGCGCGAGGCGATTGACGAGCTCGCATTCATGTGCGTGCAGCGGGCTGTAAACAACGACCCCGCGTCGCCGAAGCTCTCGTGGGGCGACACCGCGCCACGCCCGCGTGCCGCGCACACGCCCGCAGTGCCCGGCTCGCGGTACTCGTACGACAATCCGGACTGCTTCTACGGCATCGTCCCGATCAGCAGCAAATACACATATCGGCTGCGGGGGCGGCGCACAGGCGACGGACCCGCGGACGTCTCGTTCTCGCTCATCAGCAACCCGGCCTCACAGAACACCGTCGCTGCGCTGTACGGGCGGGACCTTCGCGTGGAGGACGACGGCTCGTACACGGTGACGATCAGCAGCGCACCGCGCGGGGATGCAAACCACATCCAGAGCAGCGGCAACGTCGTCCAGCTGTTCATACGCAACGACCTCGGCGACTGGAAGAGCGAGCGCCCGGACGAGCTCTCCGTCGAGCGCGTCGGTGACCCGCCGGTGCACAAGGAGCGTGCGTCCGCGGCGGTCCTGCAGGACGCCGTGACGAATCTGAAGGAGGCCACCTTTTTCTACGGCTTCGGCGCACTCGACTTCAAGACGTTCTCGGTGGCGACAAACACGCTGTCGTCCCCGAGCCAGAGCCTGTCCCTTGGCACGCTCACCTCGCAGGCGAGCTCATTTGGCCACTTTGACCTGCGTGACAACGAGGCACTCGTCGTTACGATGCGGCCCGGCCACTCTACGTACTGGGTCGTCCCCGTGTACACCGTCGGCATGATCACGGTGAACCCCGGCGCACGCCAGGTGAGCCTCAACAACAGGCAGTCGGCCGCGAACGGCGACGGCTCGTACACGTTCGTCGTCTCCAAAGAGGATCCGCTCGTGCACAACTGGCTCGATACCGCTGGCCGCGCGCAGGGGACAATGATGGTCCGTTGGCAGGGTCTGCCGTCGTCTGGCGATGGCGCGCGAGGCATCAGCATCGACGCAAAGGTCGTCAAGCTCGCGGCGCTGCGGGGTGCCCTCCCCGCCGGCACCAAATACTTGTCCAAGCGCGAACGCGATCACCAGCTGAAGCAGCGCAAGACGTACTATGATCGGCTCCACTAGCCGTGACCCCCGCGCGCCCTCGTCCACACCCGCGCGCCGGCGCCTGGACGATGCCTTGAGCTGCAGTAGAAAGCCCCGGCTCCCCACTCCACCTGCCCCTCCCATGTACGTGAGTGCATTCCCTATACCGACACTGCCACTACACTGCCACTACACCACCACAGTCACTACACTCTCCAGCCCGAACCCTTCATTGTCGCGCGCGAGAGCGCAAACGCAGCTGTTGATCCAGCGAGACACGCGCCACAAAACACCTGCGCTTTCCAGTACGTGCCGGACTTGGCGTCTAAAAGAGCGCCGGCGATGGGGTTGCCAATGAGCATCCCGATCCCGCCCATCATAAAGCACATGCCGACCCTTGTACCAATCTGGTGCATGTCTTTCGTGAGCCCCGCGACGGCCGCCGGCGGCAAGGAGATATAGGCACCGGTGACAAACCCGTACAGAATGCTGAACACGATAAGCCCACCCGTATTCTGCACCCCGAGCCACGCAAACCCAAGGACCGTCGACGCGCCCGCGAACGGGATGAGCACATTCAGCGGGCCCACGCTGTCCGCCACGAGATTCGGCAGGATACGTCCCAGAGCACTCGCCGCATTGATCACCGCGACCATGTAGAATGCCAGCTCCTCGTCCATGCCGGTGCGCGCCGACGCATACAGGGAGATGTAGTAGTACGGCACGTACGCGCCCATGTATCCGAGCACCACACCCAGGAGGAGCAGGCAGAACGGCACCTCGCGCAGAGCCGAAAACGCGAAAAGGGCGCGGCGCTTCGCAGGGTCCAGGCGCGGGCGGAGCACTACGCTGCTGAAAAGCAGCGTCGCCAGCGCAATGAAGCCCAGGACGCGCGTGGACCAGCCAAACCCGATCGACTGAATCAGTCGGTAGAAAGCAACGGAGTACACCACCGCGCCGATGCTGCTGCCGCTCGCAGCGATGCCGATGGCAAATGAGCGCTTCGTGGAGAAGTACGTCGAGCAGATGGCGATGCCCGGAACGAGCAAACACGCAGAGCCCAGTCCAATACATATGCCCTGCGCAAGAAACACCTGCCAGTACGCCGTCGTGAGCGACGTCATCATCAGCCCGACGACGACGAGAATCAGGCCAGCGCCGCTCAGCACACGAAAGAAGCCCGCATCGAAGAGCGGCCCTGTGAACACGCCGACGAAGAGCATGAGAAACGCCTGGATCGACCCGATCCACGAGATCGCCGAGCTCCCCTCGGACAGCGTGCCCTCATAGTATGTCTGGAATACACCAAACGCATTCACAATGCCCGTCGTGTTGAACAGGAAGAAAAATGCGCCGGCAACTTGCAGCCACGCAAAGAACCCACCGTTTGGTGGCGCCGCGACTTTCCCGTCGCCCGCCTCCGACCCGTGCGCAGATGCCGTCTCAGCGCTCATCACTCGCGCAGGTTGTGTCTGCGGACGTGCATTATAAAGGCTGCCCCGGCCGCCCCGGCGTCACGGCGCCGGGCCCATGCGCGTAAACCACGTCGGACATGGCCAGATGTACACACGTGCGCGTGTCGGAGATCGGATGTCAGCCATCTCCGGCGACGCAAAAGTCCGCGGTCCCGAGCAACGCTCGGCGCCAAGCGTGTGATTACGTCATGCACGATCGCCCGTGTCGCCTCTCGATTCAGCGCGGGGAAGGACACCCATGGGTGGCCGTATGCATACGGGCACCGTGCGGGGGCTTGGGCGGCCGTACAGGATGCTGGGCAGCCGCATGATTGCTACTGTCTCCGGGAGCCATCCCCTCCGCTGACGGGCATGCCCTCTTTGTCATTTTATCGCATGCGTGGCTCCCCCAGATATCCACGTGTGCCGCATCGCTGCGCCGCCGTGCTCGAACGGCAACGGGAAGACCCCATCGCAGTGTCCATAGCCGCACGGGTACACAGAAAAGGGATACTGTCGCGCACACCATGTGAAAAGAGCACGTCTTGGTCACGCCACGGCATCCGACTCTTTTGGCAACGGCTGACGCCGGTCAGTGCGATGCGACATTATGCGCCGCCGTCGCTGTCCCGCGTTGGACTGTTCTATTTTCGCAAGATGTGCACTGAGATGCGCCAATTAGGCGGGCGCTGCCACGACATGTGATAATTAACAAATAGTCTGTTCAGGCGGGCGGCGTGTGGAACACCACCGTCCGGGTGGCATGGGGAATGGGGCTGCATGGCGACATGGAACTCCGGGGGAGCCGGACACTTGCAAGGGTATAAGATGGGCCCCAGGAGCCCACGATGCTGCCGTCCTCCCATAGCAGAAACATGAAGGCTTCAACATTTATCTCCATCGCCGTCCTTTGCGCCTCTTCGGTGCTGGCTTCCGAGTCGCTGACGTGCAAGACGTATTCTTCGCACGCGCTCAAGTGGAAGGCCAGCGATGACTCCGGTGGCCACGGCTACCTTTCCTTCTCGAACCGGAAGGACCACGATGGCGCCCCGATCGCCACCACGCGCGAGAGCGACGGCTCGCCCGCGAAACCAATCGTTTTCACGTGGGCGACATGTTCGGCGCCCAAGGGAAAGCCAGGCTACATGGGCTACGGTTCCGGCTCCAAATCGAACGGCGTGCAGTACGGCCACGTGCAGCTCAAGTCCGACGCGAAGAAGTGTCTCGCGGCGGCTCAACTGAAGCCGAAGAGCGGTACCTACTTTAGGCTCGAAGACTGCACGAACGAGGACACGTCTGAGCAGCTGTCGTGGTTCTTTGAAGAGGCAGGCAACGGCATCACAATCAGCTTCCTCGGCCACAGGAACGGCACCACGGACGAGAACTACGAGCTCAAAGTTGGCGACGGCAAGGGCCGTCCCCTCCAGCTCGACTATGTCGGCGCCAAGAAGCCCCACAGCAGCGTCTTCTTGAACTGGCTCCCCACCGACTAGATTCGTCTGCGGTGTTTGTATGTTTCGTTCGTAGTGCGCACACAAGAATCGCTATTCCGAGTTACGTAGCTCTCATGTTGTGTTTTTGGTCTGCTGGTGGTATCTATACGCAAGTTTCCGAGGCTTGGCAGCCTGCTTCCCCGGTGCGTTGGGTATGGGCAGCGCGCACCAAATGGGCCAGCGGCCGGGCCAGAAAAGACGGTCCGTATCTGCGCTTCCGCCAACGGTGCAGCGTCTGTCGTATCCTGCTCGCTGCACGTATACAAGGCCGAGGAGGCTGTACCGCTGGGGGCTCCTTGGGTCACAAACGCGCGCCTCGCGCTGCCCCTCAGCTCTCCATGTAGCTTTGGGCATCGTATATGCCGACGCAGTCATCACACCTTCTTCCAGCCCCAGCCGACAAGTGTCGCGCGCGAGAGCACAAACGCGGCTGTCGATCCAGCGAGACACGCGCCACAGTACACCTGCGCCTTCCAGTACGTGCCGGACTCTGTGTCAACAAGAGCGCCAGCGATCGGATTGCCAATGAGCATCCCAATCCCGCCCATCATAAAGCACATGCCAACACGCGCACCAATCTGGTGCAAGTCCTTCGTGAGGGACGCCACCGTCGCGGGGGGCAACGAGACGTACGCGCCAGTAACGAACCCGTACAGAATGCTGAACACGATAAGCCCCCCCGTATTCTGCACCCCGAGCCACGCAAACCCAAGGACCGTCGACGCGCCCGCAAACGGGATGAGCACATTCAGCGGGCCCACGCTGTCCGCCACGAGATTCGGCAGGATACGTCCCAGAGCACTTGCCGCATTGATCACCGCGATCATGTAGAATGCCAACTCCTCGTCCATGCCGGTGCGCGCCGACGCATACAGGGAGATGTAGTAGTACGGCACGTACGCGCCCATGTATCCAAGCAGGATCCCCAACAGAAGTAGACAGAACGACAGCTCGCGCAGGGCGGAAAACGCGAAAAGGGAGCGGCGCGTCGCAGGGCCCAGACGTGGGCGGAGCACCGCGTTGCTAAATATCAACGTCGCCAGCGCAATGAAGCCGAGGATGCGCGTAGACCAGCCAAACCCGACGGACTGGACGAGCCGGTAGAAGGCAATCGAGTACACCACCGCGCCGATGCTGCTGCCGCTTGCGGTGACACCGATGGCAAGCGAGCGCTTCGTGGAGAAGTACGTCGAGCAAATGGCAACACCCGGCACAAACAGACAGGCGCCCCCCAAACCAATACATATGCCCTGTGCGAGAAACACCTGCCAGTACTCCTTCGTGAGCGACGTCATCATCAGCCCGACGACGACGAGAAGCAGGCCAGCGCCGCTCAGAACGCGGAAGAAGCCCGCATCAAAGAGCGGCCCCGTGAGCACACCGACAAAAAGCATGAGGAACCCCTGAACGGATCCAATCCATGAGATGGCCGAACTCCCTTGAGACAGCTTGCCCTCATAGTATGTCTGGAACACGCCGAATGAGTTCACTATGCCCGACGTGTTGAACAGGAAGAAAAAAGCACCGGCGACTTGCAGCCATGCGAAGAAGCCGCCGTTGGGCGGCGTCGCGACGTTTCCGTCGCTGGCGTCCGACCCCAGTGTCGATGCCTTCTCCGTGTCCATCAAACGTGGTGGCACTTTAAAGTCAGGGACGTCAGCCCATTTATGCGCCCGTCCTGGTGACTCTGCCGGGGCCACGTGCATCTTGTTGCGAAAATTTCAGATGCGCGCCGGTGCGTTTCGGCCTCCACTCCACTCCGCCCGACGTGGCGGCCCAAGTCGCAGCCGCAGGCGCAGAGCATGCGTCGGACAGGGCGCCGCACCCCTACCTTTTTATACCATTTGCCATGCTTACGACGCTCGCATTTGGTGCGTTTCTCCTGCGCGCTGCGCCTCACGAGCGCTCCAGTATGCAATGCGACACGGTCAAGTCGAGGCCACGCTGACCGCCCGCTGCTGCGCACCTGGCGAGCCGTGCTTACGACGCTTGACACACCCACCACATGCAGGGCAGCAATCTGTTAAGCAGGTTGGCATGCCAGGCCGCCGGGGAAAGCAAATGCACCTGGAGCCTCGTGTTGATTCCCTGCACGGTGTCACTGACCCTACCTTGATTTGGCACAACCTCTTCCGCTCATCGCCGCTGTCAGAATTACAGTAGCAAAGCTTGCGCGGATATGGAAACGCGAGGCATTTGCAGCGATCAATGACTGTGGGCCGAGATGAGATCGGACATGCGAGAAAGCGCGTCCGCTGCGGCTGCATGCAGGCGCTGGAGAGGAAGCTTTATCCAGTGGTCCAAGCGCACCAACGACCCTGTTGCTGTAACTGTCGTTTCGCTCGTCGTCCTCTGTTAGTATGAAAAGCGGAGCTGGATGAACTGTGGCCAGGCGGCCAGTGGAAGGGGGGGAAGGAATATTGGCCCGTGCAGCATCTCCCCGCAAGCAGGTACAAGGCCTAGCATTTTTTTTCTGGAAACCTAAACCGTCACTATGCGCACGAGGAGCGCTACGCGAGAACGTCTAGGTGACCTGCAGCAGCAGGTGGCCCGTAGTGGTCTTGAATGTGGCTACCCGGCCTGTGCACTGCGGCTGCACGATAGCAGAAAAAGGTCCCAATTTAATTATCGATAAGAAATACACAAAAACACCAAATTGCGATAATGTCTGCAGGGGATGAAAAGTGACATACAATCCGGCTGGCCTCGATTCGCCCATGCGGTGTCGGATATCTGATACAGCCATGCGAAAACGCTGGCGTGGGGTGCAACACGAATATTCCAACTGCAGTGACCACTATATATAAGCGCGAAAGGATCCCAAGTGACCTGCTGACAACACCATGAACTTTCTTTTCAAGGCGCTTTTCCTCTTCTCACTTATTGCAACCGTTGCGCTTGCAAACGATAAGAAGAACGCTAGCAAGGCAAGCAGCAAGAACAACGATGACCATGTCTTTTGCAAATGTTTCATGCGGGTGACCGGTTGGAACCTTAGCGGTGACTCGAAGACCGTGTGCGACACGCTCAAGGATGCACACTACAACGCCGAAACGCAAGAGTGTGATATTACCAGCGGCAACAAGTTTGGCCCTGGCGCATTCAACGATATCTGCAAGCAACACTCAGGCTTTTCCAACTGCCAGATGAAAGACCGCCAAATTGAATGAACGTCGCGACCTGCCTGAGAGGCAGTAGAAAGGCAGCGTTTGAGCGACTTGCCAAACGCAGCGGAGCCGGAGCACTTGCAACGAAGATGGACTGCCGCTGGCGCATTGGATGAATATCAAAGCTTCCACGGAATGAGAAACAATAGATGCGACTCCATTGACCTATGTTTGCGGTTCGCTTGGCGCGGCGAATTCTATCCGCCTCGCTCGGGCCGCTGCTGAGAGAAGCGAACCCCTTTAGAAGTCCCATGCAATGGACATAGCGAGGTTAGTTGTCATGATGGTGCTGTGAGATGGAATAAACTGCTTGAGAGAGAGAAATTGGCCGCAGCCAGCTGCTATCCGCACGAAAGGGGGCCGTTTCGGCTCTCTAAGGGTCAATCGCCATTTCCGTTCGTCTGTATGGATGGCAGAGCAGGTCTCCCAGGTTGCCCTTGGCTGATAGGACCCCAGGGAAAACCGGAAGGAAGATGACCCACAAGCGATGTAATGGCTTTTCTGTGTATCTCTGTGACGGATGACGTATTTTTGGGTCCCATCGATGCAGGGTATCAAAACTGATCTGCGCATGGGGAGATATGCATATATAGGAGCGACATAACTTTTTGCATGCCGCATTTGTAATACTCTGATGGTACTGTGCAACAGTGATGGGTGATAAAGCATGATCCGATTGATTGTGGCACCAACCACACATAAATGCAAAAGGTAGCAAGGTGCGCCGCATACGCGCCATGAACTTCCTGCTCAAATCCATTACCTTCCTCTCAGCTGTCGCAGTCGTTGTTCTGGCCAAGGGGGACACAGAGGCGCGCTGCAAGTGCATCTCGCGTCTAGGCTGGACCTTTAGCGGGGATTCGCTGTCGGTTTGCAAGACGCTGAAGGATGCGCACTTCCTCAATGACACCCAGGAATGCGTAATTCCGGACAGCAACTGGTACGGACCGGGCGCGTTCAACAGCATTTGCGAAGCGCACTTCGGCTTTACGAACTGTCAGATGAAGGACCGCCAATTGCAAAGGCGGACCATTCCTGCGAAGGAGGAGAACCTCGAGACTCGGGACAAAAAGAGCAGCAGCAAGGGCCTTGCAGACTGCCAATGCGTCGACAGCATTTTCGGCCACCCTGAGGAGGACAACACGAAGGAGTCGTGCGGGTCGATCGCGGGGGTTAATTACGACAAGGGACAGCAGTCGTGCCGCATTAGTCCAAGCAATGACTTGCAGCTGGAAGAATTTCGTCGATACTGTTTCCTGTTCGGAAAGTCCAGTAGCTGTTAGGTGTCTCGAATATCGTCTAGACGCATGTAATGATTTCCAACGCAGTAATGGTCTAGAGAATAAAAGAACGGTTTTTACGGATGACGGCCAAGCAGTCTCGGCGTATCTCCATAAAGTGGGACTGGATAGTGTGCGCTATGTGATATAGTGAGTGTGTGGGTAGCACAACCATCCTACATCACCTTGGTGTGACGGGCAGCCATGCCGTATACAGATGTTCGGTTATCCGAAAAACGGAGAAAGGGGACATGCACCAAAAAATGCACGAACGTGCATTAGTTCCTAGGCAAAATGACGTTCGTTAAGGTTTAGGCGAGCAGTAAATAACGCAGCGGATCCGATCAATACACTCCGCGATAAACTAAAATTAAAACTAGCGGGGTAGCGGCCCGGACGCGAAGAGCCGGGTCGGCTCGTCGAAGTCGATTTGAGAATAATCTGATTACGCGCGGCAGTTGTGATGGCATGGGTCTTGAATAGTCTGATTGCAGGCGATAAAAGAAGAACATAAATGGAAACGCAGCATACAAGCTGCACCATACCATGAACATTCTCTTCAAGACGCTAATCTTCCTGACGGTACTCGCAACCGTTGCGCTTGCAAGCCCTGGGAAGGGCTCCTCAGTCCGATGCAAGTGCGCGAGTCATGGAAAATCACTGGGCGAGGAGACTGAGAGGATGTGCAGCAGCCTCAAAGATGCACACTACGTCAAGGGAAGTAAAGAGTGTGTCATTGCAAACAGCAACTACCATGGGCCTGGCTCGTACAACGACATGTGTAAAATGGTCCACGGGAAGAGCAACTGTGACATGGAAGATCGCCAGCTGGACCGACGAAGCACGAAGGGGGATGACAAGAAGGGAGACAAGGGGGACAAGAAGAAGGGAGACAAGGGGGACAAGAATAACGGGCTGGCAAACTGCCAATGCGTTGAAAGCATTTTTGGCCACGTTGAAGGGGAGAAGACGAAGGAATCGTGCGGGTCGATCGCGGGTGTTAAGTTCGACAAAAATCAACGGTCGTGCCAGATTAGCCCAAGCAACGACCTGCAGCTTGAGGAGTTCCGGCGGTACTGCCTGCTGTTCGGGAGGGCCAGCAGCTGCTAGTTTGCATAAAGCGTGTCTAATCTAACGGGTTGGCCTGCCATGTGTGTAAGGAAAAGGATGATTAGGCAACGAATCGAACTATGTGTTTTCATGATGCACGGGCTGCAGTGGGGAGGATTCCTGAGGTTGGGGAAAGAATAATGTTCAGCACCGCTGGCCGCGGGGTAAAAACAAAATTAAATGCATCGAGAGGAACCAGGCAACCCCGAAGGTCGCCGCAATGCCGACGTTTTCGGAAAAGCGAGAGGTACTCCAGGCGCGTGACCGGTCATGGGAAGCGAAAGTTGGGGGATGTCGACAAATTAGCTCCAAGACGCGCAGATGCTGTGCGTCACATGGGAGCTCACAAGGCCTCGAATGAATACAGAATCACGGAGGTCCGTAGATTAACACAAGCTTATGGCCGCAAGGCGTCGCGATTCCGTACGACTAAGACAAGCTGACTGAGAGCCACTGGCGCGGTGGGGAAAAGTTTGGCAACGAAAAAAGACATAAAAAGGGGTGGTGGTGCGGGGTGGTTGAAACTCACAACACAAACATGTACTACATTTCCAGCTCTACTGCTCTTGCTCTTGCTCTTGCTCTTGTGGCCACAGTGCAGGCCGCCCCAGCGCCCCAATACACGTGCTCGGACCTGACAAGTGGTGCCCTGCAGTCGTACAAGCACGGGGACTCGTCGCAGACGCAGAATGTGCACACGCATACTGCGGGAGGGAATCTGCTGTCGCAGTCAAAGATTGACACATGGGTAACGTACACTGCGTGCAACAGGAAGTCGATTGGAAAAATCAACAAAAACCAGGTTTACCTGGGGCAGGTGAAGAGCGACGGGCAGTGTTTCACGCGGCAAACAGTTGGAAACGAAGGAACGGACCAGAACCTTGTGCTGAAAAACTGCGAGGACGTCAACAGCGGATCGGACATGCTACAGAAGCAGTGGTTCCACGGGCAGTATATCAACAACCTGCTTCGACTGGTGCCTACGGACGGAGGTTCCCGAACGTGGAGGAACGAGAATGTCGATGCAAACTACCACAATGTGTTGAACTTCTACCAAGGAGGCGAGGACGAAAGTGCATATGGACTGGGGCTGAACGAGAACCCGTGAAGAGGGGGTACTGAGAAACTAAGGAGGGAATAAGGAAGGGGGGGGGGAAGAGAAAGCAAGGAAGAAATGAACAAAGAACAACGAGTTGCTTGCGGGATCAGTGCTATGGTTTGAGAATGTAGATACAGTTCAGAGAATAGATGGCATTTGTAAGGGTTTAGATTTTATTTTGGCAAACATTAAGAAAGCAACTGCAGAGACAGAAAGCGGGAAAAGTGAGGATGAAAAGGGGAAAAGTACATTGAAAGTGAAAACAGCCGAAGGATGTGGGAAGGTGTATAATGCATGAAATAGGAGACAAGAGTCAAGGGAGCAGAAAGGGAAGAGATGGGGAAGCAAAAAGGTGGGGATTAGGATTGGGGATAGGGATAGGGATAGGGATAGGGATAGGGATAGGGATAGGGTTAGGGATAGGGATAGGGATAGGGATAGGGATAGGGTTAGGGTTAGGGTTAGGGTTAGGGTTAGGGTTAGGTTAGGGTTAGGTTAG